>BLSH010292866.1:240790-277673 GCA_018402905.1 Glandirana rugosa | reverse complement strand
AACATCCCTTTGGCGGATATTAGCTACTCACAAATGGCACCCTTACAAACTCCAGCTACTGCAGCATCTCAACGAGGATGACCCAGATCGGCGCACTGAATTTTCAGAATGGGCAAAACAAAAATTGGAACAGGACCCTCAGTTTACGCAGAAGATTTTGTTCAGTGATGAGGCAAACTTTTATGTGAATGGTGAAGTTAACAAACAAAACCACCGCTATTGGTCTGACACTAACCCACATTGGATAGATCCCTCCAAGACTGTTGGAACCAAAAAATGATGGTATGGTGTGGTATATGGGGTACAAAGATAGTGGGGCCATTCTTCATCAATGGAAACCTCAAGGCCACTGGATATGCGAAATTGCTACATGATGATATGTTTCCCTCTTTATGCACTGAAGCTGGCACGTTCCCTGAGTATTTCCAGCAAGATAGTGCACCACCACATTATGGGTGTCAGGTCCGAGCATTCCTAGATGAACAGTTTCCTGGAAAGTGGATTGGTTGTCGTGGGCCAGTTGAATGGCCCCCAAGGTCTCCCGATCTGACCCCCTTAGACTTTCATCTTTGGGGTCATCTGAAGGCAATTGTCTATGCTGTGAAGATACGAGATGTGCAGCAAATGAAACTACGGATACTGGAAGCCTGTGCTAGCATATCTCCTGCGGTGTCGCTATCAGTGTGTGAAGAGTGGGAGAAGAGGGTTGCATTGACAATCCAACACAATGGGCAGCACATTGAACACATTTTATAAGTGGTAAGAAACTTGTAAATAACTCATGAAAGAATAAAGTTACATTAAAACCAAGCACACCATTGTTTTTCTTGTGAAATTCCCAATAAGTTTGATGTGTCACATGACCCTCTTCCTATTGAAAAAACAAACGTTGTATTCAAAATGGCCGGCTTCAAAATGGCCGCCATGGTCACCACCCATCTTGAAAAGTTTCCCCCCTCACATATACTAATGTGCCACAAACAGGAAGTTAATATCACCAACCATTCCCATTTTATTAAGGTGTATCCATATAAATGGCCCACCCTGTACTCTGGCCAAAAAAATAATTATTCATGGACAAGACCAACATATGTGGATCATAGTGCCATTAGTATAACAAAAGGACATTGTGTGTGTGTAATTCTGGTGGGCACCAAGCACAAGTGCAGAGCACCTGGTAAGCTGTTTCTCAAATCAACATATTGATAGAACATTTAGCTACCATGGACCTTTTGGTCTATCAGTCCTCCCAAGTTTTTGTAGTGGTCAAATTAGACTCACATATTTATTACATACTCATGGAGGACTGTGGAGGGTAATGTTGCGAGTGCTCCATATATTGCAAGTATGGTGCCCAGGTGAGCAAAAGCATTAATATTAACAAAGATGTCTATAAGGAGAGAGGGGTAAATGAAGGCTTTAGTTTAAGAAGTTTGCAAATACAGTGATATAGCTGAGGGAATTTGTAATGTTCCTTGCTGGCAATATGAAAGCTGTATTTATAGTTTTGGAAGCTAAGAAAATCCCTTAGGAGAGAGAAGTTGGTATATATTTTGTAATTTAGGGATCCACTGGGCAGACTAAGGAAGACTGTGGGGATGTCCAGGTTTGGAGTGAATTGTTGCAAACCTTTTGCATGAGACAGAGGTCAGGGAGGCTAATTTGCTCAATAATTTTACTCTGCCCCAAATACAAAGATGGTTTCATTAAAAAGCTTAGTTGAATAGGACTGTCAGAGGGTAAAGTCCAAGGTAAGTAGTTAATAGGAATTAGGTGAGAATTCTGAATCTCTAAATAGACTCATAAGGGCAAATCTGTGTAATTGTGGATATGGGTTAGTTGTGCTATTTTGAAGTAAAGCTGGCCATAAATGATTTTTTTTTTTGTACAGCCAGCAGGTGGAACAAAGGGTTCTCACAGGGTTATTAAGGAAGCAGCAGAAAATATTGGCCATGGGCACCAATTTTTGATCAAGGTCTTAGAATGTCAACAAGGAAACATTTAGGTGTCTGGATCCTGATCAGGAATAGGGTATCAAAGATGAGCAACGCATTACTACTGGATTGTGGTCAGACCAAGGAGTGGAGAGGATTTCAGTGAAGGCTACATTAGACAGAATCAACTAAATACGGTCATATCGAGAAATATGGTCATATCAAGAGATGTGGTCAATGTGAAGGAAACAACCCATAGGATTTAGTGGTTGGGTTACATTCTCTTCAAATATTAAATGTATAAAACATATTTAAGATGTTCGGGTCACTGGAGGAGATGGTGCCATTTAGAGCTTGTTTTGTTCCATCTATTGTTGGGTTTAGCTACATTACGGAGTCATCTGCTAGTAAGAGAATATCTTTACTATGTGAATGAATCATTCCTAGTAGGTTTGACAGAAATTTTTTTGGTGGGAGTTAGGTGTATTGTGTTGCCATAGCAGCCAGCATGTTTATTTTTGTATCTTTGGTACATTGCCCTGTTCCCTTGTTTTGTCTCTAGTTAGTACAGTCCATAGCAAGACACCCCTGCCTCTCACTATACTGCTCAGTTTAGTATTTTTTCAAAGGAATGGAAAAACATTTTATTTACTATACTTTCTTTGATGCTTCTGGGGAGATTCATTGTTTCAATTTGCCCCAGTGACCATTGTCACTGGAACTGACAATAAGGGAAAAAACAACATTTTAGGTTGTCATCTCATTTCCTGTTTTATTGGGACTAAAAGTGAAGGTAAATTTTCCCAAAGGGGCGCAGATAGTAAAAAAAAAACAAAAAAAAAACAAAAAAAAACAATAAAGGTTCAACCGTTCCCCAACTAAAAGCTTGCCTTAGAATTGATTTAAAGAGTATCCTAAGAATATCAGCTTACATAATAAAACCACACAGCAACATGAAGTGGTTTATACAGTATTTGTAAAGCAACAAATGTGACAGTCATTCACTGAACGTGATTCTGCTGCTACATGTGCTTTAAATACCTGTGATTGATTTACCTGCAGTAAATGTCTGGTGAGTGTAACATTCATGTCTTTGAAAGTATGCCCCTAGGTTTTTTTAAGGAGGGAAGATTTAAAATGGCACACACTATAACAGTAAATCACATTCAAGCTTTCTCTAAATAATAAAATACTCTTTATTAAAACATATGTTTAACTTGAAAGCAAGTGTTGAAATGTCCCAGTTACATAACAATTAATCCAGTCAATTCCTTCTGCACAGCTTAGTATATGGTATCCTGACAAAATATTCCCTTACAAGTTTTAAATCTTCTCCAGTAAGCTGAGCAGAGAACAGCTCACACTGCACATTTTTTGAACTGTGATATCCTATTCAGTCAGCATAGTTCTGTATTCTGCGGGTGAAGTATCAGCAAAATACAGTACAAATAAAGCTGCTTAAAAATGTATGTGTAACCCA
This sequence comes from Glandirana rugosa, assembly GCA_018402905.1. Taxonomy (NCBI): domain Eukaryota; kingdom Metazoa; phylum Chordata; class Amphibia; order Anura; family Ranidae; genus Glandirana; species Glandirana rugosa. The sequence continues at coordinate 274,259 of BLSH010292866.1, read as the reverse complement.
ACTAATCTGAGAAGGATGTCCGCAAAACGATCAATGATGTGTAAGAAATCTTTATTTATTTAAAGTTGTATAATTGTGTCCTGTATGCATAAGGCAGGCAAATAAATAACTTTATGTCAAAAGTTTGGGAATCCAAACTTTCTCTTCCTTCTTGACACATCAAATACTTGTTTTCTCCCAACTCTTGTGTATTTCAAGAGCTTAAATTGTTATCCACACTTTTTTTTGTTTAGTATGTTATATGCTGTGCATCTCTGTCAGCTATAGCATTTTTCATTTATATTCTTTGAATTTATATCATGTTGTTCTCTCTTTAACATGGCTAATTCTGGTAGCTTGACACCATGCAATATACAGACTTGACAATTGTCAATCAGAATAAAGTGCATGTGTCAACAGGCTTTGGGCTTGTCTCGAGAGCATCAGATTGACATCAGTTTGAGATGCTTCCGAGATAATTCAGAATTCAATGACAAGTGCATTTGACCTGTAATTGACCTCCTCCTAGACTATGGGTTTGCAAAACCTGCTTAAAGCAAACAAAAGCGTATCAACATAGGCCCTAAATGAGTTATTAGTTATGAGTAAACAGATCATATTAAAGCTCTGCTATACTATATTTAATAATCAATAGCACCTCAATGAAACACATAAACACATATACACAATAGGATGCAAGCAGCGCTAATAAATCTTTGAAAAAAAGTCCAATATAACCTCTTGGTGATAAATGTATGGGGTCAGGATCTTGCTCCAATAATGGCCACCACCACATCACGTGAGAAAATTCGGGAGGACAGATCCCCCCTAAAGTGTATAAACTCACCAAAGGTAAGCCAACAATCAGCCTTAAGATTTCAATAATGTCCTTGTTTGTTTCACATCCGCTTATCGCTCATCCAATCTCTGGTATATGAGTGGTCACAAATCTGATTGTTTCAGGAACTTTAAACAGATGTGTTCACATGATCCAAAAAGCTTTTATTGGGCACAGCATACATAAAACGATCCCCCCTTCCAGATGTACACTTACAAACTATTGAAAGATAAAAAGCACATGAAAATCAATCAGCTGCGGACAATTCCGACTCACCGCTCCTACGAGTCACAGAGGCGTTCCCGGGCACGGAGTGATCCCAGCTGATGCAGACGGACAGCCGCGTGGTCACACCCCGACACGTTTCGTCATCACTTCGTCTGATGCCCTCAGACGAAGTGATGACGAAACGCGCCAGAGCGTGACCACGCGGCTGTCAGTCTGCATCAGCTGGTATCACTCCGTGCCCGGGAATGCCGATGTGACTCGTAGGAGTGGTGAGAAGGAATTGTCCGCAGCTGATTGATTTTCATGTGCTTTTTATCTTTCAATAGTGTGAACACATCTGTTTAAGATTCCTGAAACAATCCGATTACTTACCTTTGGTGAGTTTATCCACTTTAGGGGGGATCTGTCCTCCCGAATTTTCTCACGTGGTGTGGTGGTGGCCATTATTGGAGCAAGATCCTGACCCCATAGGTTTATCACCAAGAAGTTATAGTGAACTTTTTTTTCAAAGATTTATTAGCGCTGCTTGCATCCTATTGTGTATATGTGTTTCATTGAGGTGCTATTGATTATGGACTATAATTTTTAAAGCAGCAGCTAATTCTTATTAAGACCATTTTTATTTGTTTTATGGTGCATGTTTATGTTCCAACCAATAATATTTTTACATCTAGAGCGCTGATACTGGCAGTTTACTCCATTTTAGATTTTAATTGCTCAGTCTGCATTTATACTAAATTTAAGTCCCTGCACATGAGAGCATGGAGCTGTACAGAGACAATTGGGAGCATATTTCCATGCCCAGGAGATACAGATGCTTGTACAGCCAACCCCATTGTAATGAATGGTTGTATGTTGCTGTACACAGAGCTAGGCTAGTGTTTGCAAAACCTGCACATGTATAAAGCAGGGACGGCTCATCCATTGAGGGTGCATGAGCGCTGCCCCCCCTATCCAGCACACTCCCTCCCCAGCCATGCGTCCGGCCCCTTGCAGGATGCCGGGCGCATTAATTCCTATGGCGGGGGGGTGTTTTTTTGAAACACAGATTAAAGCCAGAGGCTTCACAATAGGGTGGGCTCCGGGCCAGGGAGTGCGCTCACAGCCCACCCAGATGTGTTAAAATAGCGAATGAATATTCGCTATTGTAACATATATCTTCCTTCCGGGCCAATCAGGAAGCTGGTCTGAGACCCGTGACCTGAAAGGAAGCCTAGGAGGAGACGCACGGCGGAAGCGAGGAAGAGAGGAGACAGGAGCCGCTGCACACTGCCTGAATGCCCGCCACCTAGATTGGGTAAGTGCTGGACCGGCAGACAGCGAGCGGGTTGAGGTGCCAGTGGTGGCTGGTGTAAAGCCAAATGTCTCTATATGCAGACAATCTGCTTCCAAGGTAGTATACCCATGCAGTGTGCATGACTGGGTGTGTACACATGTACCAGAGTATACCCACATACAGTCATTCATCACTATGGGTGGTTATACACAACAACTGTGTCTTCCAGGCCAGGGAATTCTCCCGGAACTTAAATCAGGGACATTTTGTGCATAGTAGCCCCCAGAAACCCAGCTCCTTTTCCTCTCTGTCCATTATTCCTTGCCCCTTACACCTGTCACTACAGCAGCCACAGAGAAAAGTTGTGACACTTGTTCACTCCCTTCTTCCACAATACATCGTATCCTGTGAATGGGTGGTGAAGCAGTTAAATGACAGGATTCCACAGCTCATTCAGAGAACATGATGCATTGTGGGAATGTGGGGTTTGGGTTATTTTGGGAAATTATTTTTGAGTACTTATTACTTAATACTTTTTAGGGGTGAAACATATGCAAATATATTGCATCTGATTTTTAGAATCTCCAGCATTAGAGAAATTTATGAATATTTAACTACTGTTTTCTAGTAGAGATCAGTTTTGAGAGATGTAAGTTAGTCTCCTTTGAAACATGTTTTACTGAATTGCCAATTGCAGTGAGCATGCTCATAGCACAGAAAGCTTTGCTGCCCTGGGACGCATTAAAGCCCACCCTCTTTGCCATTTCACATATGCTTTATGTGGACATTATGGATTGTAACATAATCATCTAGTAGTAAATAACTCAGCATCTTTTTGCTGACCATATATGATTCATTTTTTTTCATGTAACCAGCTGGCTGAACTAAAAAAAATTAGCCAATTCCCCCATTCACACATTTGATGTGGATGTGGGGATTAATTCCCACTGTGGTATACTATTCTGACAGTGGGGGCACTGATCACTCTGGAAAAAACTGAAAGGCTGGTTGTACGACCAGCCAGCCCATACATGGATTGAAGTTCAAAATTTAGATCCATGTATGGCAGGGGTTATGCATAAATTGTTACATTGACATTGTCATACAGATCTGGGGACATGATATAGTTGTTCAGGAACAATTATAACTATCAAACAATATTATGAAGCATTAGATGGCCAGATAAACAATTGTCCTAATCTGTAAACTAATGCAGAAAAGTACCTGGAAATGTAAACTTCCAATGAAAACCTCTGCCCACTCCTCCTCCTGAAAAGGTATGTTGCTGTCCATTACCAAGTTGGCTCGGAATCGTTGGGTCATCTGATCAGTATGATTTTCTTTTGTGTGATCTGTCTGGTCACTAAGACAAAGACAAAGAAGACTATTTCGGTATGTCACACTGACTGCATGTAAAGAACATAGAAACAAGAGGAATGCCACCAATCGAATTAAAAGATTCATAGCAGGTAGGTAACGGACTTGTGGTTTAACCACTTCAGCCCCGGAAGGATTTCACACTTTAGGACCAGAGCACTTTTTGCAATTCGGCACTGCGTCACTTTAACTGACAATTGCGCGCGTACGACGTTGTACTCAAATGAAATTTGCGTCCTTTTTTCCCCACAAATAGAGCTTTCTTTTGGTGGTATTTGATCACCTCTGCGTCATTTCTGATCGCTGCTATAAACAAAAGAAGAGCGACAATTTTGCAAAAAAAAAACAAATTTCTTACTTTTTGCTAAAATACAAATCGAAAAAAAAAATCTAAAAAATCATTTTTTTTCATGAGTTTCGGATGATTTATATTCTTCCTCATATTTTTGGTAAAAAAAAACGTAATCTGCGTTTATTGATTGGTTTGCGCAAAAGTTACCTCGTTTATGGATGATGAGAATTCATTTCTGGGGTTTTTATTTTTTTTTATTTCTTACTAGTAATGTCAGTGATCTGCGATTTTTAGCAGTACTGCGATATTGGGGCGGACATGTCGGAACATTTTGACACTTTTTTGGGACCATTGGCATTTATGCAGCGATCAGTGCTATAAAAATGCACTGATTACTTTGTAAATGCCATTGGTAGTGAAGGGGTTAACCAACCTGCAGGGGGTGCTCTAAGGGTTAACTGTGTTCCTTGGGCATGTTCTAACTGTGTGTGGGCTGCCCTGGCTGGGGGAAGGGGGTGATCACGGCTTCCATATAGAGGAAGCCTGTGATCACAGCCCTTCCCCCTCTATGAGAACGGATATCCGTGTTTACATACACGGACCTCCGTTCTCTCACTGCGGGGGGGCCATTGCAGGTAGCGGGCGGCGATCGAGTCCTCCGGCGGCGCGCGCTCACAATACTAATTATTGCGGCTGCCGTCAGGTGACGGGGTTTCGCGATAACAAGCCACCTTGCCGCCATTACGCTGCGGCAGGCGGTCGGCAAGTGGTTAAGGAAAGAAACTCCAGATAATGCTGATACAGTTGTGCTCATAAGTTTACATACCCTAGCAGAATTTATGATTTCTTGGCCATTTTTCAGAGAATATAAATGAGAGCACAAAAACATTTCTGAAGCCATTTATTATCAATCAACTGTGTTTACTCTTTTTAATGACAACAGAAACTACCCAAATGACCCTGATCAAAAGTTTACATACCCTAGTCATTTTTACACAAAGGGGCCTGAATGGCTATTAAAGGTAACCACCCTCACCTGTGATCTATTTGCTTGTAGTTAGTGTGTGTGTGTATAAAAGGTCAATGCGTTTCTGGACTCCTGACAGACCCTTGCATCTTTCATCCAGTGCTGCACTGACGTTTCTGGATTCTGAGTCATGGGCAAAACAAAAGAATTGTCAAAGCTGCAGGAAAAGGTATTGAACTGTATAAAACAGGAAAGGGATATAAAAAGATATCCAAAGAATTGAGAATGCCAATCAGCAGTGTTCAGACGCTAATCAAGAAGTGGAAAATGAGTGGTTCTGTTGAAACCAGACCACAGTCAGGTAGACCAACTAAAATTTCAGCCAAAACTGCCAGGAAAATTGTTTGGGGTGCAAAGAAAAACCCACAAATAACTTCAGGACTCTCTGAAAAAGTGGTGTGGCTGTTTCAAGATACACAATAAGGATGCACTTGAAGAAAGATGGGCTACATGGTAGAGTCGCCAGGAGAAAGCCATTACTATGCAAATGCCACAAAGTATCCCACTTACAATATGCCAAACAGCACAGAGACAAGCATCAAACCTCCTGGCACAAAGTCATTTGGAGTGATGAGACTAAAATTTAGCTTTTTGGCCACAACCATAAACCCTACATTCGGAGAGGAGTTCACAAGGCCTGTGAAACGCGGAGGTAGATCGCTGATGTTTTGGGGATGTGTGAGCTACAAAGGCACAGGAAATTTGGTAAAAACTGATGGCAAGTTGAATGCAGTATGTTATCAAAAAATACTGGAGGAACATTTGCATTCATCAGCCAGGAAGCTGCACATGGGACGTACTTGGACATTCCAACATGACAATGATCCAAAACACAAGGCCAATTCGACCTGTCATTGGCTACAGCAGAATAAAGTGAAGGTTCTGGAGTGGCCATCTCAGTCTCCTGACCTCAATATCATTGAGTCACTCTGGGGAGATCTCAAATGTGCAGTTCATGCAAGACAGCCCAAAAATTTCAGGAAACTGGAGGCTTTTTTGCCAAGAGAAATGGGCAGCTTTACCATCTGAGAAGATAAAGAGCCTCATCCACAAATACCACAAAAAGGGTCTGTGATGACGCTCTATCCTCAGAGCGAAATGCGTTGATGTAATTTCCGGTCCGTCACAGCTGTTGTCGTCACATCCGCCGGCGGTGGTTATGAGGTGGAACGCACGCCAGTCACAGCGCGATCGTTGGAGTTTGATTAGCACATGCTGTTTTCATCTTATTTCCTGCAAGTAGCATTTTATGCGCAATAAATTGATTTTACTACAGTCTGCACTATGGAATTTTCCTTTATATTTCTCTGAGTATTCGGGATCCATTTGGCTATGCTAGTTACAAGTCGGGCTTACCTCTGCAGTCTTTACCCGATCAAGACTTCTACTCTCACCAGACCTCAGCTTTTATGATCTGCTGAATGAAAAGCAGTAGGTCCATTTGTTCTGGTGAGTGAGGGCACAAGAGGGTCACCTTGGCACTTGTCACCAAAGAGCACAGTTTTGTATGGAGCACTGAAGAGCACTTTAGGCACATTGTCACTTTTATACAGATTAAGATACTGCTATTTGCACCACCTTTATTTGGACTTTTATGGACATTTATGTTATGTGGTTTGATTAAGGATTTGTGATTTCTGGTAATCTGGGTTGGCGCTGTTTTGATGTGAGAGATAATCTTTAGGGCAGGAATTTCCTGAGTACAGGAGCCCCCAGTCTTTTATGTGTTTATTGTTTACAGCACTATAGTGTGTAGAATTCTGTTAATTTTAAAGTTATTTATCACTTTGAGTATAACACTTCCACAGCGCAGATTTTTTCAGTTTAACAAAAGGGGGCAATACACGGTATTAAGAATTGGGATATGTAAAATTTTGATCGGGGTCATTTGGGTAGTTTCTGTTGTCATTATGATTTAAAAAGAGTAAACACAGTTGATTGATAATAAATGGCTTCAGCCAAACACTAACCAGAAAGAAAAGTTTTTGTGTTATCATTAATATTCTCTGAAAAATGGCCAAGAAATCATAAATTCTGCCAGGGTATGTAAACTATGTAAACTTAGGAGCACAACTGTACATCAGACCTAAATGCTTTTAAATCATCATTTATTAAAACATGTAAAAAAACTTTCCTTAAACAGTAAGGGGCATTGATTATTAAATCTCAACTTAAGCTAATGCATTTTTCACTCTTTCAGAGTAGGGACATGTTGTCACCATCCCTGTTGGGGAGATCTCTCTTCAGAGGCATAACTGGAACATTCAGGGCTCCGGTGCAAGAAATTGTGAAGGGCCCCCTGACCCCTGGCCAGGACCCTTCCCTCTTCCCACTGATCCTGGGGCCCTTTACTCCTATCGCGGGTCCCTTTATTACGGTACCGCAGCGGGGCCCTTTCACAAGTTCTGCAGCGGGCCCCCTTTCTGCCATCTTTGGGCCTTCCCATGGTGGTGAAATGCCAGGGCTAGGTCACAATTGCAAACTTTGCAATCTTGATAGCTCCCTCACTGGTGTCAGTAGTTTTTAATGTTTATTTTAATTTAATTTTTTTTTTCACCATTTAATTTTATTTCTTTTACAATTTTATTTTTACAATTTTGTTTTTAGGAGGTCTGTTGGGGGGCTCTGATGAGATATCAGGGGTCTAAACAAACCTCAGCTCTCGATTTCCATCTGTGTAGACTCAGCTTTACAGAATTAATTGACAGGAATAGTTGTGTACCGAGCCTCCCTTTCATTCAGAAAGTGTAGTAAAAACAGTTTACTATGCTTCAGTTATGAATGAGCCAATTGGTACCAATCACTGACTCTGTTCATTCAAAAAAGGAAGGAGCGGGTAAATGACAAATTTACCAACCCATTCCCATCTCTCCATCATGACACATCTTCTACAGCAGCTGGCAGGAGAGAGGAGGGGGGAAGACAGCAGCTTTGTGGGGGGGGGGCAGGGAAGCACACAGGGACCCTGGGAACAGCAGAAGACAAGTACATTGGATAGAGGAAAATGGAGGAGATTGGGTCCTCTAAATGCCACCCCCACCATCCCTCCTATTCAGCTGTACAAGGAAGGCACACTGGCCCCCTGGATCATGGGGCCCGGTTGCAATTGCAACCCCTGCAACCCCTATCATTACGCCCCTGTCTCTCTTCACTTTTTGTTCCTTGTCACTGAGATACAAAGTGAAAGAAAGTCTCCCTAGAAGGCACAGCAACCAAACTTGTTTAAGCCTCTTTAAAGTTTTTACTTTCCCTGTTGTAAATTTTCACACACTTCCCATCCAAGTGATCCATGTGATAGAATGTTATTGGGTAAGAAGTGAGAAATACAGAAAACAATTTAAAACTGAGAGAGGTTCTAACTAAAACGAAAGAAGCATTTTGCCTGCAATTAGGTTTTAATAACTGTGAGGTAAAGCTGAACTCTGGGCACAAGAACTTTCACTGAGAGTGGATTTATATAATTTGTGGCTAATGAGGAATATTTCTGTGTGCACTAATGTTTTTTGCAATACAAATTTCTACCTTGTAAAATTATCAGTGACATCTTCACTGTGCTGTATGTAGCTTGTGCAAAATGTGCAGAACTGTGGGAGGGACCCAGCAGGTCCATCCATTATAGGCTGCATGCAGAAAACTACAGAAGGGGATGGATACAATACTAATCATTCTGTATAAGTAGAGAGAGTAGCAATGACTGGTCTTACACTTACATTAAGCAGCAGCCTGCATGTCATGGGGTACACACCATTGTAGGAAAATGATGAGTGCTGTATTCCCCTAAAAAATACTAAACTACAGCTTTTTAAAAACATCCTACCAAATTCCCAAACAAAATGGGCATGTTTAAGCATTAAGGCTCTGTTCACATAATGCAGATGCAATTTCCACATGTCTCTTATAGGGCAGTCCATTACTTTTAATTGGCTGTCCTATGTACAACAAGTCACATTTGCAATATCATGCTGCACCGAAAAGCATGGTAGGGCTCAGCTTCCCATGTCTTTTTTGACAGTAGTTTGTCTATTATCCATAAAAATGGCCAGAATATAACAACAAGATTCCCCCTAATAGGATGTGTCTCAAAGTTTCCTCTGAAAGAATTTTCAACAAGATTTACTAAACCCAACCCAAGCATATTTACCTATAAATAATTTAAAATATAGTAATAATTTAATTAGTCACTTGTCCATAATAAGGATGTTAATTAACACTTATACATGCAAGATGAATAGAAAATGTGAGGGTTTAAAAAAAAAGAAGGCTACATCTAGCTGCTAATCTCTTGGTAAAATAAATGTAAACTCTGCACTTGGGATACAACTCATTTTCCCAGTGCAAATTAGAAAAATTCACTTGAAAAGTTCACTTGAGAAAGGGGCATGGCCCTGAAAAGCGTTGTTGCCAGTGTGGCGAGCAGCTCCTTTATTGGGTCGGTCCAACATCTCATCCAAGTGCTTTCAAGATTGTTCTGGGTTGCGTGCATGCTACAGACAGCTCCTCTCTCATCCTGTCATTGCCGGCTTTGTATGCTTCAGATCTACGGCACAACAGCAGGCATCCCCAACAGCTCCTCCTGCCCCAGGATCGGATGGTTGGGAGATGCAACTCTGTCTTGGTATCAGCACATGGAGAGCATAAGACATCTCCCTCCCTGTGGGCAGTATTTAGATCCTCCATGTCCACTTCATCTACTGGATAGCTCTGCATTACATTGACCTCCCTGGCCAAGAGGTGACAGAGGGATCAATTCATCTAGGTTTGTCTCACTCCACAACTGACTGGTTGTCTTGCCTTATAGATTACCTTTTTATGGACTATTGGTTTTGTTTTTAACAGTTTTTTATGCTTGGGCAATTTTTCCTTGAAATAAGCATTTGATTGTAGACCACAAGGTTTCCTTTCCATCAGTTCACACACAAAACTGGGACTGAGCCATTTTCACAAAGATGGTACTTTGGGCTTCCTATAGGGGCTGTATACTCTATACCAAGGATATGCAATTAGCGGACCTCCAGCTGTTGCAAAACTACAAGTCCCATCATACATCTGCCTCTGGGTGTCATGCTTGTGGCTATCAGAGTCTTGCTATGCCTCATGGGATTTGTAGTTCTGCAACATCTGGAGGTCCGCTAATTGCATATCCTTGCTCTATACCGATGGATTGATTGAGTGAAATGTTACCATCTATGGGCCTGTGATTATTGTTGTTTCAAGGAACATTGTGATCTCACTGACACATAATTGACCCTCACCGGGCAATTAGAGATCATCAGGTGTAGGTTCTATTGAGCTGAACATTGTTTGTGTTGTTTATATCTTCTCTAGACTGCCCGCTCTCTAGCCCTCTTGTCACCTGCTCAATTTCACCATCCTCTGGAACTCTGACTTCAATATTTCTGGCTATCTACTCCTTCCATCTTTAGGCAATCCCTGAAAACTCACCTCTTTAGGGAATCATATCATACCTCCACCTAAGACTGTACTTTTATATTTTCCATTAGCTCATCCCTCACAGTACTACTTTTGCCCTTCCCTTTTGATATTTTACAAAGAGGGCCCTCCTAACCCTCTTATCTTGAATTATACTGTAATGGTACTGTCTCGCTTTATTCTATAAACCACTGTGCTTGTATGATGATAATAATAATAATAATCATTATATGAGGGGTTGTTTATATTCACTCCTAGATGGAGTGCTGGTTGAGCAAAGTAAAGGTAAGAAGAAGCAGCTGGGGAGGGGAAAATTACAGTAGATATGTTGCTTTGTTACGTAAGGGCAAAGCACAGATTAATTTAGGTCTATCATGACAGATTCGTTTTAACTGTCCACAACTCCAGCATGGCATAAACACGAATGATTCATTTTAGACCCCATTACTGTGTAAATTACCCCTTATGTTTTGTATATAGAGAGCAACAACAGCTGATTTTTTCAGTTCCAATTAGAAAAATGATTTATTTTAACTTTAGACCATCTTACCTTAATGGGATTTGCTGACTTAGATGAAAAATACTTGCTGTGTTAACAAGAAGGTATTGGGCTTCATTGACTAAAGATAGTGAGGGCAATGCTGCCTCCAACAGACCTGAAGAAATAAATTACTATTTAATATAATACAAAAATGACACATGTAGTAGGGTTAACTTAAGGCTATACAAGATCTAAACAGGATAATATTTATTGTGACTTTATTCTATAATTGTATTTTTTCACTGCTAAGCTTTAACAGTCACAATGGTCTTCTACCAAGTCTGTATTTCTAAAATATAAAGACTTTTGCTTTTGATGAACAAATGATTATCGGCTTAGTGAAACAGCATTATACCCTGTCAATCAATAAATGGTCATGCCTATATGCATGGAAAGAGGAATCCAAGATTCCTCTGCTCTAAAGATACAGATCTACCATGTTCAAACTATTGAAACTAGATCAATGCTTAAAGTGCTTGTAAACCTAAAACCAAACAAAAAAAAATGTTCCTGTCTCTTTAAGCCTTGATAAACTATATGGTGATCTCGCTATGTTATGTGGTCTTCCATGTTGTACAGTACCTGGTTGATCCTGCCCTTTCCTGAATTCCTGCCTGTAACCTGACCAAGCTAATCATGGCTGCTGATCCAGGATAGTGTAGTCTGCTTACTTCTTTCCATCATCTGGCTCTCTGTGCAGCGTGTCTGTATCTCCCTCTCTCCCCACTCCCTCCTTGATATTTCCGTAGTCTGTGTGATACCGATCACCTCCCCATCCCTCCCCTCCTGGCTTGTATGACTGTGCTTTCCCCTGCAGCTGCTCCTCTGTCCTCGTCTGATGTATCTTAAATACATCAGTGAGCGATAACAACCCCTCCTACTGGAATCCCTGCTGCTCAGAATGAGAGCAAAGACGACTATGTGGACACACAGCAGCAGTATTGAAAAAAGGTGTTTAGCAATGTCATATAATATGAAAAAAAAAACACTGCAATTACAACCACTGCAATCATTGTACCACAAAAAGAGAGGATAGTATGAGTTTCTTGTGGAGACTTAAAACCTACTTTAAATTTTGCCAGTGTTACTCCTTAAAATTTGGACTTCAGATTGCTGTACCATTTTTTATGACTGTCAAACATATCCAGATTTATATATTCTCCCTATAGTGCCTAACTGCTTTTTTCAGGTAAACTTATCTCAATCTAATGTCTGTGGTTTATCTTTGGTTTTTCTACCGGGTAAATGCTGGGGAAAATAAAAAACTGTTTAATTTGTTATTATTTCGACCAAGAAAAGCTGGTGGGGCCTATTTCTCTTCATTCCTAACCCCTCTCCATTGCCAAAAAACTTGTAAGGTCAGCAGAGTCAACAGTACAGTCATATAGAGTGTCTGCACGGCTCATGAGTCAGCTCCTCTGAGACAAATGGGATTATGTGACTGCAGCAATGACAGCACTTTCGAGTCTGTGGGCAGCTTTAGCCCCCTTAAACAGCTGTGGGATAGAACTTCAGAAATATAAAGAACGCACTGATTTACCCCCTTCCTGACCAGAGCACTTTTTGCGATTCGGCACTGCGTCTCTTTAACTGACAATTGCACGGTCGTGCGACATTGTACCCAAACGGAATTGATCTCCTTTTCTTCCAACAAATAGAGCTTTCTTTTGGTGGTATTTGATCACCTCTGCTATTTTTATTTTTTGTGCTATAAACAAAGGAACAGTGACAATTTTTTCTTTTTGCTATAAAAAAAAAATATTAAAAAAAATGTATTCATTAGTTTAGGTCAATATATATTCTTCTACATATTTGTGGTAAAAAAAAAAATCACAATAGGTTTATATTGATTGGTTTGCGCAAAAGTTGCCGCGTTTACAAACCATGAGAATTAATTTATGGCGTTTTTACTATTGTTTTTTTTTTACTAATAATGGCGGCGATCTGCGATTTTTATCGGGGCTGCGATTTTTATCGGGGCTGCGATATTGCGGCGGACAGATCGGACATTTTTGAAATTTTTGACACTTTTTTGGGACCATTGACATTTAAACAGCGATCAGAGCTAAAAATAGCCACTGATTACTATATAAATGTCACTGGCAGGAAAGGGGTTAACCTGCAGGGGACAATCAAGGGATTAACTGGGTTCCCTAGGCGTGTTCTAATTGTGTGTGGTCTGGACTGGCAGGGGCATGACAGATCTAACTGATCCTGATCATGCAGAGTGCGGCGGGCATGAGAGCGCACCGTCCGCAACTGCGGCTGCACAGATCGCCATTTATGGATGGCGATTTGCGCAGCGGAGCCAACTTGCGGCTGTCTTTCTACGCGAGGTGGTCAGCAAGTGGTTAAACCAATGTCCTCCACTAATAGCAGGTAGAAGTTCTTGTAAATTCAATGAACAAATATTGTGTATACTTTTACCATTATTTTAATGACAGCTTTGAGGTGATTTTTAATACAACATTTAATTTGTTCATGCTTGCTGTACCATATTTAACTACTTCCCCCCGGCCTATAGACAAATGATGGCAGGCTTCCAGGTTCTGGGTGGATGTCATATGACATCCTCCCAGGATTGCACTGCAATGTGATCAGTCACCCGCTGTGTCCACCAGACACAGAGGATGACAGATCAGTGTACCGGGTCGCTGCTGATACCATGTGATCACATGATAACTCTGCACAATGTATGTGCATAAACATTTGCATTATTAATGTACACAATGGATGGCTTCCATTCATTGTGTATTATTATGATGTTCTCTGTGATTGGTCACAATGATCACATAGTACAGACAGGGCCAGTTACAGCTCATCTGTACCATGTGATTAGCTGTGTGGATGAATGGATGTATGAATGTATTTCATTCAGAAAAAAATGGTAGTTTATAACAGTGATATTCACTGTTATAAGCAATCATAGTGTGTAAAAACAAAAACCTCCTCAGAGTAGTACGACGTTACTATGGTTCTGGTCACAGTATGTAAAAAATAAAAAAAATAATAAAAAGAAAAAAATATTGAAAAAAACTATTACATTTTTTTTCCACATCCTGTCACCAGTCAGTGTCCCTGATCACCGCCACGCCAGTTATATGATAACGCTGTACTGCACCGGTGAGAGTATGTAAAAAAACAAACAATTTTTTAAAATTTAATTTGCCCCAAAAAAGTGACAAAAATTACAACTTCAAAAAACTTGTCATGCCTCTTACTGAATACCTTGGACTGTCTACTTTCCAAAACGGGATCATTTGGGGAGTATTTGTACTGTGCTGGCATTTTCGGGACTTAAGAAATTAGATAGGCCTTAACCCAATTCAGGAGAACTAGATGAACTCTATAAAACCCCACAACAGTTACAGAACCAGGAGACTAGACACACCATCAACCAAATTAAATAATATACTCTCTGATAATGCAGACAAGGCAATAAGATACTCTAAAGCAAAATGTTTACCATATGGCAACTCAACCTCCACCGTGTTAGCCAAAAAACTCAAACAGACTATAAAACATCCACATATCTATAAACTAAATACAAGTCTAACTACCTCGCTTCCGAAGGAAGTCTTACAAATATTCTACTCCCCCCCAAATTACACAATTTCTACAGCCTTTAAAACCTGGCTAGATATCATACCCATACCAGAATTATCCTACTCTCATTTGGAACATCTAAATGCCCCAATCACTTAGTCTGAAGTAGGAACAATGATTAAATCCCTTTAAAAATCTTCAGCCCCAGGTCAGGATGGATACTCATCAATATATTATAAGAAATTCTTTCCCTCCTTAACCCCTAAATTAACACAACTTTTTAACCATATATTACAAGGTAAAAATTTTCCAGAAGAGATGTTACTAACATGTCCCTCCTTCCCAATCCTAATAAGCCCTTGGCCCATCCTCAAAACTATAGACCAATTTCGGTCATTAATATTGACCTCAACATTTTTTGTACAATTCTTTCAGATAGACTAGCTAGTATTATTCCCAACTTGATATCCCCTAATGAATCAGGCTTTATCCCTGGCCACCAGATAGCAGACAATATCAGACTAGCTACAAACATCATACAAGGTACTGGAAAATTTACCTGTAAAGTATTATTATTAGGATTGGATATACATAAAGCCTTTGATGGTGTTACATGGACTTATCTGGAAGCAATACTGTCCAGATATGGATTTAAAGATTAATTTTTATATGGATTTAAAGCCATTTATAATAACCCCAAAACCCAAATAAAAATTCCAGGATGCAATTTTGAATTCTTTACACTTGGAAGAGGAACTAGACGGGGTGCCCCATTTCGCCATTATTATTTGCCTTGGCCTTAGAACCCCTTTCCACAGCCATCACTCAACATTCCAGCATAACAGGGTATACCAAGAATCAATCTAACTTTAAAATATGTTTGTATGCCGATGATGCACTACTCTTCCTTATTAACCCTTTAACCTCTCTCCCCAAACTTTTAGAAATCCTAACCAAATTTGAGAACATTTTGGGCCTTAAAATTAACGTTTGTAAACCAATCGCTCTTCCCATCAATTATACTTCCTCAAACTTTTCATTTATCTGGTCTGATAACACAATCCCTTATTTAGGTATCTATTTTTCTGACACTTACGATCGACTCTTCCAGCAAAACTGTCCCGCATTAATCACTAAAATTCGTAACATGCTCAACATCTGGTCCACATACCACATATCATTCCTGGGTAGAATTGTAGCAATTAAGATGAACAGCCTCCCAAAACTCTTATATCTTTTCAGATCGCTCCTAATCACCCAATCATCTAAAACATACATATCAAAAATTCAATCTCTAATAAATAAATTCATATGGAACAATAAAAAATCAGGGTTATATCCGCACTACCATTTGACAATAAAAGTGAACAGATTATCAGATGGATAGCAGCTAGCACAGGCAAATAGACAGTCACCCCACAATATATATAAAAAAGTGCAGTGCTTATCAAGTGTAAAACCAAAAAATATTAAATCTAATGGTTATGATGAGATATTTTTACACCAAGCATCAAGTGAAAAGTCCATGCACAATTCACCATGAGGCCATATGGATAGATGGATGGATAAACATAAGTTTAGATATAGTCCATAATATCCAAGGAGCACACAGAGAAGATCCTCCATAGATAATTACTGGATTAGCATAACACCACATGAAAGGCTAGGAAGTTTCACCTGCACACTAACAGTGAATCCAACACCGCTGGATAGACACTTACCAGACCTTATTGGCTTCCAAGCTAATGGAAAGCATATGACAGCATGTGGGGAGAGCAGATCACTTTCCCAGACATAACATATGAAGCTTCCAGCAGCGTGGACCTGGGTGGATCGCAGTCAGATTTTCCTCTATCTTTTGATTCTTCACCAATCCATTTGACTGCCTGGAAAGGAGAGGTTCCAGGAAAATTGTTCGGGATGTAAAGAAAAACCCACAAATAACTTCAGGTGAAATACAGGTCTCTCTGAAAACATGTGGTGTGGCTGTTTCAAGATGTACAATAAGGAGACACTTGAAGAAAGATGGGCTGCATGGTCAAGTCGCCAGAAGAAAGCCATTACTATGCAAATGCTACAAAGTATCCCGTTTACAAAGCGCCAAACAGCACAGAGACACGCCTCAAACCTCCTGGCACAAATTCATTTGGAGTGATGGGACGAAAATTGAGCTTTTTGGCCACAACCATTACATTTGGAGAGGAATCAACAAGGCCAGTTTAACACAGAGGTGGATCACTGATGTTTTGGGGATGTGTGAGCTACAAAGGCACAGGAAATTTGGTCAAAATTGATGGCAAGATGAATGCAGTATGTTATCAAAAACTACTGGAGGAACATTTGCATTCATCAGCCAGGAAGCTGTGCATGGGACGTACTTGGACATTCCAACATGACAATGATCCAAAACACATGGCCAAGTCGACCTGTCATTGGCTACAGCAGAATAAAGTGAAGGTTCTGGAGTGGTCATCTTAGTCTCCTGACCTCAATATCATTAAGCCACTCTGGGGAGATCTCAAATGTGCAGTTCATGAATTTCTAGGAACTGGAGGCTTTTTGCCAAGAGGAATGTGCAGCTTTACCATCTGAGAACATAAAAAGGCCTCATCGACAAATACCACAAAGACTTCAAGCTGTCATTGATGTTAAAGGGGGCAATGCATGGTATGAAGAACTGGGGTATGTAAACTTTTGATCCTGGTCATTTGGATAGTTTCTGTTGTAATTATTTTTTATTTAAAAAGAGTAAACACAGTTGATTGATAATAAATGGCTTCAGCCAAACACTAACTATGAGTGAAAGAAATGTTTTGTGTTATCATTCTCTCTGAAAAATGGCCAAGAAATCATAAATTCTGCCAAGGTATGTAAACTTATGAGCGCAACTGTATATACGACCCTACAATACCATGGTTGATATTAGAGAATGAATCTATCAAACCCTTTTATCTCCCAAGCCTGCTGTGGTCTAATGCTATACCCTTACGCCTTATCTCTTCCCGTAATGGTCTTTCAGACCCTAAAGTTATGGAATAAATGCAAAAAAGATTGGCCTCTGATCTCCCACTAGGAGCTTCCTTCCTTGGGTATTCAAGTTTTGCCTTAGCATATTCCTCTCCGACTTATTTTCAGTGGTGGATAGATAATGGTGCTACAAAGATTGCTATGACGGTGGCACATGTGTCTCCTTTAACTCTCTACAAAACTCTAAAAATATCCTTATTAATGAACAGCAAAACTATGAAAAGATAAATTCATTTTATGAAACTTACTACCTTAAACCATCCAGCTCTCAAGTATCCTCATTTGAACAGAACTGCTCTAAAAACTCCAGAGGTAAAGGTCTTATATCAATCTAATACCTATCACATCTCCTCTGTCTCCATGGCCCTGTGGTTGCTCTTGATACCGCTGTGTGTGATAAAATCCCAAAACTTTCAATCTTGAGGTGGGTATTTCCACCCCAATGGGCTTGGGATATATATATATATATATATATATATATGTTCCCTCCCAATCTTTTTCCCCTCTTCTACTTTTTGAGTATTGAAGTAGTTTCATACTTACCTTCACAGACTGCTGTAGTATTCTGAATCTCGGCCCTTGGCCTCCATATCGGTCCATATAGAAGTTGGAACCTTTGGATAATGGTGTCGTGGCCTCGGGCCTAGGGCATTGGTGAGTTGACAGTCCATACCCCGGAGATAATCTGCTCTGGGGCTGGGGGTGGGACCTCCCTAACCATCACATTTTATAACATATTTAAAAACTGTTCCCAGTCAGGTCATGCTGCCTGGACTGAGTATGATGTAGTAAAGAATCATTGATATATGCTTATTATGCAACATTTGTCTTTGTAGAAATATTGTTAGCTGAAGCCTTTCTGAAGAAGCGGATCCCCGCGAAAAATGTAAAAGTATATGCTGGAATAGTGAGGATCCCCAGTGCAGGGTCAGAAACCAGACATTCTAGCATTAAACTTCAGCTCCAATGTGAATGTATTTCTGTATTTTGTGTGTTGTGACCTCTATGGCAGAGAGAGCTTTTAATATTGTTTTCTAAATAAAACTGCATATTTTTTATAAATTCTGTGTTATGTCCATTACGTACCGTCCAAAGTCCTCATTTGCCTCGCACATTCGTTTGTTTTGACATACCTCTGGTGTTATTACCCCTAAATATTAATATTCAGTTATGTTATGTACATTTGGGAGTACATCCAGGCCTTATTTAAAATAATCTACCGAGCTGGCCAGAAATAGCTCTTGAGGGAGTCTATTTCACATTTTCACAGCTCTTACTGTGAAGAAGCCTTTCCGTATGTGGAGGTTAAATCTCTTTTCCCACAGACGTAAAGAGTGCCCCCTTGTCCTCTGTGATGACCTGAAAGTGAATAACTCAACACCAAGTTCACTATATGGACCACTTATGTATTTATACACGTTGATCATATGCCCTCTTGATCTCCTATTCTCAAGAGAGAATAAAAACAGGTTCACTTCCGGATTCTGGCGCTCCATGGCTTAGCTGCACGGCTGCTCGGCTCCCGCAGTAAGCCTCACAAATTGGCGACCAAGACCACCCCAGACACCAGCACACAGTTCGGAACACACCCGGAGACACCCCCGACACACCATGGAGTGCTACCTTGATACAGGTGTGCTCCAATTGTCCCCGCTACAACACGGCTTGGAGGAGAACGGACAGGCCGCACAGCATGCCATGGCGGCCGCGCCCGGCGCTGAGATAGTACCGGCGGCCTCCGCACACATGACGGATACCGATCACAGCAGCACCAAACGCATCGCCAAAGCGGTGGCTGCACTCTTGGCCCCCACGATCGCAGCATCAGTGGAGAGGGCACTACAAGCAGGCATGGCCCAGCTACACAAAGACTTCAGAGAGCATGCTGCCAGACTGACTGAGGCTGAGCAGAGAATTGCACACATGGAAGAGAAGCTGTACCAAACATAGGGCTCTGATCGCGCTCGGGACACCCAAATCGGGCTAATCGTGGAGAAGCTCGAGGATCTCGAGAATAGGTCCAGGAGGAGTAACTTGAGATTTATTGGGGTCCCCGAGTCGATCCACCCTACAGCTCTCCTTCAATTTTGTGCAGTCAAAATTCCGGAAGCTTTAGGCCTCAAAGGCCCATTCCAAGCGGAACAAGCTCACAGGCTGGGTCCCCCAGGCACTGACCGCACCTCGCCAAGACCTACCATTGCTAAATATTTAAACTACGCGGCCAAGCATATTATCCTGCAGAAGTTTAGACAATCAAAATCCGTGATGATAGAGGGCGCAAAAATGCTCTTTTTTGCGGATTACTCAGCAGAAGTAGCCAAGAAGAGAAAATCTTTCCAGACCATCTGCTCAGAGCTCTACAAGAGGAATATAAGATTCACACTCGCCTTTGCCGCGATATTGCGCCTAAAAGCCCCGTCCGGCGAGCAGTTGACCTTTCAAGACCCATCCGAAGTTAAACGCTTCCAACCCTCATATGCATCGGTGGTCGGTAGAGACCCCCACAACCAACGCTCCTTGGATCAAAGGAGCCCACAGAAAGAATCCGCAAAAAGGCTTAAAACCCAAGGCTCAAATCACATGGACTTGTCCACCTGAGATGTCTGGCCCAGAGGTCTCGCCTTTGCCACTTATGCGATCAGGACTGCACAGATGAGTATATTGCTCTACAAACCCTACCCAGTATCTGGCCTATGCATGCTACATAAGGAGCACATCGGGTCCTGATATATATATATATTTTTTTTCTTCTGTCGAATGGGTACATATCCCTTTTCCACAGAAGGGCCATTTGGTCACGCAGATGCTTTAAACCATTTCTCCCGGGCTTCACATCGGGGGGATGTGAACTTAAGTTATGACAAATTCTTTTTACTCTACATATACATCTATTCCAACAATTGCCATCCATATTGGATTTCAACAACTATCCATATTGCCCTTTGATAATTAGTATTTTACAATATTCTATTTTTTACAATATGATATAATTTTCCGTTCATCACTTTCATTATCATTATTATTTCATTTTATATACAACATTTATTTATTTCATACACTTTATCCATTTCCTTTTCTAAAATCTTTCTCATTCCTCATCTCTATCCTCTACTTCATTCCACTTTCCCTGTACTCTTTCCCGTCATCATTTACTGACTTATCATCATTCATTACCATTCCTCCCAACCTTCAGCTCGCGTTTCAAACATCCACCACCAGGGGGCTTGCGGGTCTCCCTTGAGGTGACTTTTCTGCGCACCACCCGGCAGCTGGGCTCCACAGTTTGCTTACCGCTGACGTGGGGCATTTCCTTGTAGGAGCAAGCTTTCTGTCCCGGCGGGCTTCCGTCCACCGAGACACACCTGCCGGCGGGACGCGTGACGCATGACGTCATCCCGCTCCACGTAGCGGGGTGGCGCCATGCGCCACGCGCTCCGGAGAGTCCACCTGCACTCGGTATGCGGGCTTCCCGCCCGCATTACACGAGTGGACAGCACGTGTATGCGTCACAGCGGATTGGCTGGCGCCGACGCCTATGGCTTTATATACAGGCTTCACTTGTAATTCGATTATTAGATGCAGCCCACATGCGGAAGGACTGTCCGGACTCAGGTACATTGAAATCTTTAATTTACTACTCATTTATAGCCTCCCATCTGTGCCGCCTGTAATGCTAAAAATACTTTAAACATTTCTCCACCATCCCTTGTCGTTGTTATGTGATTCACACATACACTATGGGTATTAACCATCCAATACAACATATACGTCATGCCCCAGTTGGCAATGCATTCATGTCGGCACAGTTTATGGGTTTGCTTTAACACGTCACAGCGAGGGGCCTTTTTGCTTTTTTGCTCCCTGCAGTCACGTCATGCTACACGCTTACAGATTATACATTTACATATACACATCCTCCTCTTTTCCTTCTCAACTAGTGCTATCTTATACCTCCTTGTGAGGTTAAGCTGATCCAGCCACTTTGGGCCTCTTGTGGATGCACAGAACTCTTTGTTTCGCCTCTGAGACACTTGCTCCCCCTCTGGCCTCCCCCTGGACCCGATCCTCAGATCCTTCCCGGGGCTGCGTTGAAACTTGGTCGATGGTACCCATAGTCAGATGTAAGTGATGTTTTATTCCAACTCCTTCTTTCTTTATTCCAGCCTTATTTCTGGAAACGCACTTTTACCAAACGACATGCAATCTATACCATATCAATTGTACTATGAACTAAACTGATGTTGTTACATATGATTCAACTTTTTCACAGACAGCACAAATTCTCTTTCGCTTGATGTTTATTGACCCCTGATGAAGGATTGACCAAAACATGTTGGGATATTTGTGACACAGCCCCAGGATTCTGCCATTCAAGCGGCTCCTGAGTGTGCATAATCCCAAATGCATCAAAGCCATCTACATGCTTGCTGTTAAATGTGGTATCATGTTCAAAAAAACTCTTGTGTTTTCAAATGTTTAAATGTGTTAAAATGTATCTTTCTACATGTACATGCATCATTTGAGGTGAACTTGTGACCTGTGTGTCCATGCTCCCCCCTATGTTCTATTTTTTTATATTTTTGTACTAATAAAATGCAATAGCTTTGGGGGGCGTGTCTGGCCGAGCTAGTGCATGGACGCACTGTGACCGAGCTCCTGAACACCGCGATCCCTGGAGCTACTAACAGCGGTAAATCGGAGTTCCGAAGGGCAAAGTCTGAAGCTGGAAGGGAAGGTGAGCACATTCATCCCGATGGGGAAAAGGAAAACGTGGGATAAACCCCGCAAACTAGAAGCATTTTACAGCCCCAGTGAATCACAGCATAGGCAAGATGGTGCCGGCACCTCCCACACAGCACACACAGGCAAGCAGGGAGAAACAGCAGAAGGGGGAGAAGAAGGGCAGGCTCACCTAAAACAGAACATAGATTATGACCCTCTGCAAGCTGAAATAAACAGCCCCTTAAAACAGAGGAGGAAAATTTCAAAATCTGAGACACAGGAGACTGACAATAGCATGGATGCTGACAATTCAGCTCATATTAACCCTTATGGAGAAAAGTTAAACTCATTCCCAACTACAGGAGCAGCCATACTTGATACTGATTTAAAAGAGATGCTACTCTCTCTCAGAGGTGCACTTCAATTTGATATGCAAGCATGCATGAATAAAGCAAACAAAGAAACGGAAGAATCAGGGGAAAGAATAGATTACATTGAGAATAAAATGACTGACTTTACAGAAGCTCATAATGAGCTTGTGGATGACCATTTTGCTTTGGAGGAGGAATTGAAACAGCTAAAACTAAAGGTCTCCGACCTAGAAGACCGTGCAAGACGTAACAACGTCAAATTCCGCGGAATACCCGAAAACGTAAAAAATGGCGACTTGAAACAATATCTGCAAAAAATGATAGTGGATCTTCTCCCTAATGTTAAAAAACAGGAGCTGGTAATAGACAGAGCTCATAGGCTTCCTAAACCTCCACATATCCCAGAAAAACTCCCGAGAGATGTAATCGCCAAAATCCACTTCTTTCACGTAAAAGAAGATTTAATGCTATTTGCAAGACAACACTCCCCTCTACCAGAACCCTACACAGGAATTTTACTATTTGCTGACCTCTCTCAAGCAACCATCCTTGCACGAAAGAACTTAATCCCTATTACCAAAATCTTGCGCAATCACAAGATAATCTATAAATGGGGATTTCCCACGAAGCTAAAAATAGATTATAACAACAAAGCTTATACAATTTTCTCCCTGGAGGAAGGGCTGAAACTCCTGAAAACATGGGGGTTACTCCTACCAGATGAAAAGAGACCTGATTCCAGAAATAACCCCACGGGCAAAAGAAACCCTCATTGGAATGCCACCCAAGGTTAATAAAAACACATCCAAGCAAACCTACACAATGCACCACCCAATACAACCATTTTAAGATTCCCTCTAAGAGCAAGCCCCTAGGAGATAATGGACAGGGACTGCGGTCCTCGGGATCTCACCCACCCCCCAATGGAAGGCAAACAGCACATAAGTGCTCAAGGATTTCTTACAATCCTATTCCTTTTTAATACTTCTTTACCTTTTCTTTTTTCTCTTTTCATTAATCTTCTTCTCCTGTTCATGATAAATATGGATGGACCAATAGTTTTTTATTTTCTTCGGATTATGGATATGGATCACCTGAAGACAATTCCATTATCACATGGAAGATACACGAGAAACAGAATAAACCAATACCTAAGAAAATATATCGCCAAGATGGGAAAAGCAATACCTATCAGTGAAGAACGAATCAAATGCCTGAATTAAATCTTTTTTCACTGAATGTTAAAGGACTCAATAGCCCTTATAAAAGAAAATCGCTTTGGAATGATATCCTGGATTCAAGATGCGATATAGCATGCATTCAGGAGACACATTTTGCAAAGGACAAACCACCCACTTTTTCTCACCCCAAATTTCCCCAGATCTTTTTCTCAAACAACAAAAAAAAAAAGAAGGGAGTAACCACAATCATTAAAGACACGATCCCCTTTCAACTGCTGAACTCCAAATGTGACTCTCTAGGGAGATACATTATTTTAGTAGCAAAGATCAACAACACAATAATGACACTAGCGAATATCTATGCCCCTAACAAAAACCCACACCAGTATTTGCAAAAAGTTTTAAAAGTTATTAAGAAAATCCAACAAGGCAATGTTATTATTTGCGGAGATTTCAATGCCCCAATGGTCCCAAGTATAGACACCTCTAAAGGATCTAAAGCTACCAGACGTGGACTCTCCAGTATTTTTAGTCAAGAAGACCTTCATGATCCGTGGAGATGCATGAATTCTAATGAATCAGACTTTACGTACTTCTCGAATGTACACAAAACGTATTCCAGAATCGACTTCTTTGTCACAGATAGACATCTCCTCCAAAAAGTTATTGAAGCACGTATACATAATATTACGTGGTCTGACCACGCTCCGGTCACCTTAAAGATTGATCTTGGTCCAAGGACCAACTCCACTACCCTATGGAGAAACAATACCTATGTATTAACAAGAGAGGAGAATATATCTGTGATAAAGAAAAGACTGGAGGAATATTTCAAAACAAATGATAATGGACTGACTTCAAATATGAATATATGGTGTGCACATAAAGCATTTGTAAGAGGACTACTGATCCAGATGGCCGCTAGAGACAAAAAGAAAAGAACGCAAATTACTAAACAATTATTAGAAGATATTTCCAAAATGGAAGAAGTACACAAAAAAGATCCCACTAATAATAAACTACTTCAGAAATTAAACGAAACGAGAAGCGAATTAAGAACCCTCTTAATCGATAACTACGCAAAGTACCTTAATAAATTAAAAATAAACCATTATTCACAAAATAATAAAGCAGGCAAATTCCTTGCTAGGCAAATTAGACAAAAACAATCCAAACAGAAAATACAGAAATTAACACATTATAAAACAGGGAAATCCATATTTAACCCACAAGAAATTGCGAATACATTTGCCTCTTACTATGAGGAACTCTACAATTTGAACAAAGACAAAACGAATCCCCAACCGCAGACAACAGACATAAAACAATTCCTTAAGAATATCAACCTTCCTAAAATAGACCAAACCACCCTTGATATGCTTAATCAACCTATAAAAGAAGAAGAAATCAACAGGGTTATCCAAAACCTACCCAGAAACAAGGCCCCGGGAGCAGACGGGCTTTCAAGCGAATATTATATTGCATTTAACGCAATTCTCACTCCTTTTCTAAACAAAATTTTTAACCAAGTCGCGGATAATACACCCTTCCCCAGAGAAATGCTAGAATCCATAATTATAACGATTCCTAAACAAGGAAAAGATCTGTCCATACCCAGTAATTATAGACCTATTTCCCTACTAAATACAGATTTGAAAATTTATTCTAAAATCATTGCAAACAGATTATTGGACATTACCCCCCAACTCATAGGACCAGACCAGGTTGGGTTTGTAAAGGGGCGTCAAGGCCCAGACAGCACCAGAAGGATGATAAACATTATTAACCACATAGGAAATAGTCGAATGCCTTCTCTGCTTCTGGCGTTGGACACAGAGAAGGCATTCGACAGGGTACACTGGACGTATATTGAAGAAACCCTGAAAAAATTTGGACTCCGAGGATTCATACTAGGAGCCATAATGTCCTTATACACATCACCAACTGCTAGAGTATTCACTGCAGGAAGTATCTCAAATAGATTCTCCCTGTCCAATGAGACAAGACAAGGGTGCCCCCTATCCCCAATTATATTTTCATTAATAATAGAACCATTAGCAGCACAAATTAGAAATAATTAGAATATAAAAGGTATAGAAATTGGAGTAATCGATCATAAGATAGGACTCTTTGCGGATGACATTATCTTGACTATGTCGTCCCCAGAAAGTTCTCTACCAGAGGTTATTAAAATAATAGAGGCATTTGGATCAGTGTCCTATTATAAAATAAACCCTAGTAAATGTCAAATATTACCCATGAACATCCCTAATGATCAGATCGCTCAATTGAAACAAATGTTTGAGTGCGATTGGAATAATAAACATATTAATTACCTGGGCATTAAGCTCACCCATCCAGTTTCAAGATTATTTGAAACTAATTTCCCAATCCTTCAAGAAACTAGAAAACAAGACTGCCTAAATATTAAAAAACTAATCTTACATGGATTGGAAGGATCGCTGCAATAAAAATGCAAATTCTACCAAAAATCCTATATTACTTCCAATCAATCCCAATACCTATACCAGCAAAATTCTTTGCACAGATCAATAAAAAATTGAGCGATCTGGTCTGGAATGGGAAAAAACCAAGAGTGTCTATGGCAACACTTATGTCACCACAAGATAAAGGAGGGATGAATCTCCCTAATATACAATGTTATTATTATGCGACACTTCTAGCCCAGATGAAATACTGGTTTAAATATGATGAATGCAAACTTTGGTCCAACATTGAATTCATGGCGGTGAAAGGAAATGACTTACATGCTTTAGCAATAGCATACTATCAGTTCCCTAAAGTTATAGTCCCCAACTACCTCACAATCAATTCCTCGCTATTTGCATGGAAATACTTACTCAATAAGTCGAGCCTAGGAACAGATGAATATAATATCCCACTACCCCTTAGGGCCCTTGAATATTGCAAGGGGAGGATTAATACTAACCCCTGGATATTGAAGGGTATAAACCAGTTTGTACATTTGCCTAGTGACATTAAAACGCTATTAATAAATAAAGTGAAACAGAAGAAAGAGCATAAAAACTTTAACCCAGACCTAATGATAGGGATTAACCAAGAGGCCTGGAAATTTCTCATCTCCAATAATGCAAAAAAAAAAGGAATTTCATTATTTTATAATTTGCTAGTATCCTCTCCACCCAATGAAAAAACTGAGAATATGATTAAATGGGAGAGAGATGTGGGGAAATCATTTGCCTGGGAAAAATGGTATAAAGCTATGTTGATTAACAGAAAAGCCTCTTCTTGCACAGAAAATTGGGAAAATGCACAGAAAATATTAAACAGATGGTATATCACCCCATTTAGACTATCTAAAATTTTCCCACTTACTTCCCCTGACTGTTGGAGATGTAATACACACAGGGGAAACCTAATTCACATTTTATGGGAATGCAAAACACTAAAGAGTTTTTGGAGATCAATTTCTAACTTTATAGCCTCTCTTACAGGAAACTTAATTCAAATAACTCCAGAACTAGCACTTCTAGGAATTAATCTAGACATTTATCCCACTTCATAGAGGACTATTGTAGCAAACATCCTGACAGCGGCAAGAATAACCATAGCTAAACTATGGAAAACAGAACATGCCCCTAACCTATCAGAAGTTATTGGTAGACTCAACACAACTGCCCACTACGAACTTATGATAGCACAAAAAAATGGGTCTACCATCAAATTTAATAAGTTATGGAAAGAATGGATAAATCACCGTAGAGCTTCACGACTCCTGAAAAGTAAGATGAATTACTATTAAGATATTGGGCTATATTACAAAGTCTGTTACAACATATAAAAAGTGTAACTTCCCATCAAATTCAATGGTTACAACTAGTTCCTTACTTATTATTTAACACCTTAGTCTCATTTGCAGCATGTTCCCTTTGGGGCGAATGAGACTTCTTCAATAGGTAAGCTAAAGGAACAATATATCAATACCACCTCAATGTAATGGTTGATCTTTTATTTAACGATTGTCTTCAAAATATGCTCAGATGATTGATCCTCTCCACCATCCTTGTTCTCTTTCTTCTCTCCTCCTTTTCTTTTTTCTCTAGTTATTCATAGATAAGTCTAAGCTATAACTAGTAAATACAGATACAAAGTAATGTCTGTGAGATAAATAGCTTGAATATTGTGAATTCGTAGTCAGAAAAAAACCTATACAACCTGTTTATACTTGTATTTGGAAAAACCAATAAACACTTTGAAAATGAAAAAAAAAAAATGCAATAGCTTTTTTACCAAACCTCACACTTTTCCATACTTTGTATGACTGCCGTTAAAGTCCAGGGGGATCCATTACATGTTTGAGACAACCTTCCCTTTCCATTTTTACTGGTCACCCAGATAAGTTACAAACTGTTTACCATGTTCCTGCTCTTTTATTACCAAATTCACCTGGACACATACCAGGCGATAAAAACATTATGCTTCTTCTCAATCACACTGTTCTTGTTTATTGTTGTACAGTTGTGTCTTCATTATGGTGTACCTCCCCACTCCTCCCCACGGGCTGCCTCCCATATGGGTATGCAAGTATAATAGTACCTTCCTGTCACTAGTACTCTGAGGTATATTCATCACACTCATTTCCAGGGTCTAGACATGTCTCGATGCTAGAAGAGGCTGTACTTAAGGCAGTCGTACTCTTGCAGCGCAACCATGTGGAAGAAAGTGAAGTACATGCTGACTTTATTACAAGTTAATTCTATGCTTCTCAGAATCCTTTTTGACGTTATATCACCCCTGCTGCATACCCACCCCTGTCATCTAAACAACCTCACAGATACTCCCACAAGGGCCCTTATCTCTGACACCCCCTTGGCGCAGATAGTCACCATCAGGCCAGTACCAGACACCTTATATAGCTATTCACCCAATACGTCTGAAACATACCCCACAATTTTAACATTTTAATGAAAATAATATCATGGAATGTAAAAGGACTTAGTTCCCCCAATAAGCACATGAAGGTGTTACGTCACCTTCGGCGCTTGCGAGCTGACATAGCTCTGATTCAAGAATCCCATCTAGCATCCTCCGATTTCGGGCGCATGAAAAAAATGTGGGTGAGCACGGTGGTAGGCTCAGAAGCCTTAGGAAGGAAAGCAGAAATCCTAATCCTAATCCACAAAAACTTTGCAGGACAAATCATCTCCACAGAAACAGACACCCAGGGCAGAATAAGCAACGGACAATATCAGATGGAGGAACAGGGATATAAATATATCTAGTATTTATGCCCCAAACAACCCTGGACTTCTATTTTATACTGACTTGTCTACCCAACTCCTGAAACACCCTCTCACCCCTCATGTGGTGGGGGGTGATTTTAACTCTCTTATGCATATTCTGGAGGACAAATCATACCCATCTCCGCCTCCCAACATGCATAGGCTATCGCAGCATACTACCCCACTTGCGGAGACTATGGACTTCTTACATCTGACGGACATTTGGAGACTGCAGCATCCAGTAGACCGAGAATTTACTTTCTATTCACCCCCACACAAAATTCTATCCAGAATAGACTATATCTTTACCACAGAAACCCTGATCCCATTAGTGACGCATTCAGAGATACATGAAATGGCCATATCGGACCACACGCCAATATCAATCTCATTTAATGACCAACACAACACTCATAACCTACGATTATGGTGCTTCCCAACCTACCTTTCTAATAACCTTGACTTTCACAACTACATCCGCATGGCGTGGGACGAATACACATACACGAACCGCGAACACCAGTCGAACCCGATCCTATTTTGGGAGGCAGGTAAAGCCTTCCTGAGAGGGAAGGTTATATCATATGCAGCAGCCTATAAAAAACAAATGCTATCAGCATATCGCTCAGCTAGCTCAAATCTTAAAACAGCCCAATTGGCCATGGTCTCAAATAACGCTCCAGAAAATAGGGATAACATGCAAGCTGCTAAACGAACATTTGACCTGTGGGCAGATGCACTCGAACTGTCCCACAGATCACAGACTGATGCCATGTATTATAAGTATGGAAATAAGTCGGGCAAACTACTAGCCAGACTATGTAGGGGCCCATATACGCCAACTCACATCACAGCATTAAGAGACATGCAAGGTAAATTCCAATCTGATCCCCACAAAATTGCCCAAACAATGCTCAACTTCTATACCACTCTTTACTCTCCTGACAAAATTGATACACAAGAAGCACACAACTCCTTAAGTTCACTAAACATTCTATCAATCTCAACAGTCCAGCTTCAAAAGCTGTACGCCCCCATTACACAAGAAGAGATCTCAACCGCAATTCAGAATACTTCCCCCAATAAGGCCCCTAGCCCCGACGGCTTCACTGGCTAATTCTATAAACCACTAAAGGATACCCTCAGCCCAGTCTTACTCAAAGTATATGACTTTATCTGGTCAGGAGGATGTTACCTACCTACGGGTAACCAAGCAATAAAAAAATTATTGAAGAAAAAAGGAAAAGACCCAACTGCACCGGGATCATACCGCCTCATCTCACGCCTAAATTTAGATGCAAAGTTCCTATCCAAAATAATAACGACCAGATTAGCTGAAATTATCCCAACCATTATCCATCCCGCCCAGTCGGGGTTTGTCAAAGGTAGGGCGGCGACATTAAATATTCGCAAAGTTATGACCGTTTTGGAACATGCCAGAAATCACCCCAAGATGAACACTGCTATCCTAACCCTAGACACCGAAAAGGCATTTGATAATGTCAATTTCTAATGACTTTTCGTAGAGTTAAATCACTTCAACTTCAGTGGTCCATTCATCCATACCTTGCGTCAAATGTATACAACCCCGACAGCTAGAATAGTGGAGGTCGGGATCTTGAGTCCGGATCTTAAACTGCATAAGGTTACGTGGCAAGGCTGCCCTTTGTCCCCCTTATTGTATAATTTAGCACTGGAGCCGCTATCCAGATTCCTAAACACCACAGCCCCCCTTCAAGGAGTACGAGTCGGTGGGCAAGAATTACGTACAGCGCTATTTGCTGACAATGTACTAATTTTTACCTCAAACCCAGCCAAAGATATACTCACCATTAAGGAAATATTTGACCTTCGTATCAACTACTCAAAAAGTGAGATTCTCCCCCTAGGCTTAACTAAAAGTCATCCCTGGGCCCAATACTCCCCTTTCGCCATAGCGACTTCACACATCACCTACCTAGCCATACAAATTGGTAAAACCCCATCCTCACTGTATTCTTTAAACTTCCCACCACTTTTCACAAAGATCTCACAAGAATTGAGACGATGGATGGACCTCCCGCTGTCGCTCCTGGGAAGATGCCGTCTATTTAAAATGGTTTGCTTCGCCAGGCTGCTGTATCCCTTACAAACTCTACCCCTGCTTCTGAAGCACAAAGACGTCCAAAATCTAAATTTGTCAATTACAAAATTTCTATGGCAAGGAAAGAAGCCTCGCATTGCACTGGCAAAGTTGTACCCTCCCAGGAGCGACGGTGGAGTGAACCTCTCCCATATCAGGCTGTATAACATTGCTTGCCTCCTACGCACAGTTATGGACTGGATAGCTAATACTTCACATTTCTCAAATGTATAATTGGAATCAAATATGGTTACCCCTTTCACTCTTCCAGCCTTATTGCATGTCAAATGGAGTCATCTCCCCATACACCTTTGACAAAACCTTATACTGAGGGACATCATCATAGCGTGGAGAGAATCCAGGAAACTTCTGAAGCTACCTCCGCACATCTCTCAGCACATGCCAATAAGAGGCAATCCGGGCTTCCCTGCAGCGCAGGAATGCCCGGCCTTCCGACTCTGGGAGACACATGGACTAACCCACATGGCTGCACTATATGATGAAAGATCGAACAAACCTATTCCTTTCGTAGATCTAAGTGCACTATACAACTTACCCCCTTCCCAGGCTTTCCATCATGCTCAATGCATGAGTTATATGCGGGCAAACCATGGTCATACCAGGAGTTAATTCCAATCTTCCTTTGTAGATCATTTACTTACCCAAGGATCGTTCTCCATCTCCGATATATACAAACCTTTGCTGCAAAAAATCATGGTTTCACTAATAGCCATATTCGCCTCAAAATGGAGGAAAGACTTTGATATTGAGGGTTTAGCAGATAAATTACACACTGGATATAATCTGATCCTGAAACACACTCCCTGTGAAACATGGAGGGAATCCCAACTGAAGCTACTACACCGAGCCTATATCCCATTCATCAAAAGCAAAGAAGACCCAAAATCTTCATCCTGCCCCTGGTGTTTGCAAGACAAACCATCTTTGACTCACAGTTTCTGTCTCTGCCCTAGAACCCAAATTTTCTGGAAGGGGGTGGTAGCTTTTATCAAAGATGTTACATGCATCAAGATACCAACAACCGCTGAGCTGTTACTGTTTGGGTACCAGGACCCGCCACAGAAAGGAGACCTCTCACACCTGCAAGCTCAAGTCCATATGCTGTGGATACAAACTACCCTACTGACGGCCCGTAAGGTTATTCTAAAAAGTTGGATTACCCCAACAGGCCCTCTGATGGCCACCATGAAGAAAGACCTACTCTGGTTGTTATACATGGAGAAGACTGCCTCAAACTTGCCTAATACACCTCCAAACCATCGCTTCCACAATAAATGGAGAGCTTTTATGCAAACGCCCCTCCCACCAGAAGAAATGGCTTCTCTTGAAAAGACACCTCACCTCTATTATGAGGGTTTACAACAGTTCTATCTAAAAGACAATGTAGATCAGCCTGCCGCTTAGACACCCCGGCCCGAATGTCAACACTATTACCTGCTAGTCACAGAATAATATTAATGTATATATTATATGTTATAGATATGCATACCACTGGCTCTTCGTCACCTAGTCTAGGTTGAGGTCCAACCATCCATGGTCTTGCACTGACCCAACACTGGCGCCCACACCCATCACACTGCCAAAAATATCCCTGGTCACCTATACGAACTAAAACTGGCCACATCACTAACAGGTACGTTCAAAGAACCACCTGGCTTCAACAGGCCCCAGCCCCACTCATTGGTTTACTCAGTATAAGTATACTGTGCAGACAACTAGTACTGCTCCTACCACTCGCTATAACCTTGTGGAGACTCTCTCTTTCTCTTCTTTTTCTCCCTTTCCCCTTCCCCTACTTACCCCGGGTATGCAGCACCCTACCTCCCCCCCCCCTTATTCATTGAAAAGACCAAGTACACGTTATTCCCCCCCCCCTCCATCCCACGACGTATGGGCCCCATTCATCCCCTTCCCCTTTCCCTCTTTTTCTTCTCTTTCTCTCTCAGAGGTGTTCCAATATCGCTCACCATCCTCGTCATGATCAACAGACGTGTCATATGAATATGACTCATTTGGTTACTCACCCCGACCCCGGACAACTTCGGTCCACCAAGAAACTTGCATGGACAATCACTACACCGGTCAAAATCAAGCATATCCACTGGTCCCTATAAAAACCGTCACACTACCCACACCCGCGGTCACAACCCAGTCACGTTCTGGTACCTACCAACCTGGAGTTGGATCTGATCCACTGCTTCTCGGTCACCATACGTATAGATATTGT
>BLSH010292866.1:222792-237563 GCA_018402905.1 Glandirana rugosa | reverse complement strand
TCACAATGCATATGGGTCAATTCTGCTAAATTATGCATTCCAAAACATTGGAAATCCCAACGCGCTCCGACAGTTTCAGAATGGTTCCACCGTATTAATAAAACAGCTGAGATGGAGGAATTGATCCACATAAATAAGGACACACCAGCCAAATACAACCGCAATGGGCTTGCTGGACACATTTTGTAACCACAGATAGATATAAAGAACTCATATCCCCTAACGCTTTGTACACGCCATCCTGACTCTAACACCGTTTAGCCATTCAGGCATGAACAAGTCTCCCCCCTTCCTTGCTTCTTGCCGGGCCCATGGAGGGAGAGAACCCCAACCCTAAACAGGGGCAGAAGTTGGGGACTCACTCTCCCTTGACTAAAAGAGGAGACTTGCTATGAAATACTGGGTGCAGTGCGTTTTCTTTTCCTTTTTAGCGACCTGTTGGTTAAACCTCTCGGTCCTCCCTGGGCTGTCGTAGTGACGGGAGAGGCGGCTAATACCCATCCCTATTCCCAAGTATTATTATTATTTTTTTTTATTTATTCTTTTCCCCGTCCCTTCCCCCTTATATCCCCCCGCATAGCTTGTCTTCACCCGTCACTTCCCCCATCCCCATCTTCTTGCCTTCCCATACCCCAACCTGACCAGTTTAATTAATTTCACCTATTTACCTATGCGCTGGGCTGCCGAACACGGGACCAGTATAATGCTTCTTACTCACGTAATGGGGAGAATGGTTATAGAGACTACATGCAATTCCAAACCTTACACTAACATACTTCAATTGGTCTCCAAGTAGTAGAAGGAACTTTAACAACTCTACGACACTTGAATCACAGTTCAATCTACACCCTTACCTGATGTTCTACGGATGTGAGCCCAGGTGACCGCGAACCATCTAGATTTGGAGGTACTTGTTTAGTTGTTGATGTACTTTTTATCTACCTTCGGTTATACCTCTATTTGTTACTATGTCTATGATACAGATTATATGTGGCTTTATGTACCATGGCTCTCTCTGAGATACTATGCGGAGCTAGCCTACCTTTTATTGTCTCTATCTGCCCGAAACATGTACACTTTTATTGGTGCAAACTCGTTATTCCGTATCTCCTCTGTTACTTGCAATTTCTAATAAAATTTTTTATTGGAAAAAAGAACACAAAAAAAAAAAAAAACAGTTCAGCTAATCTTTCCCTGAGCTCCTTCAAGCCTCTTATCAGTTTGGTTGCCCTTCTCAGCACTTTATCCAGAAACAACAGATCTCCATGTTCTCTCCTGTCACAATGGGGATCTGCCTTGTTTACACAGTGGAGTGATTGCGGCTGGCCAGAGGACTTTGGGTCTGCTGGGCATGGGCATGGGCTCCTCCTCCGTGAAGCGGGTGCGTGCTCACAGTATCTATTGCGGGAAACAAGGTACAGGTAAAGCGTTTGTTACCCTAAAAAAAAGTTTCTTTAAAGAATGAATAACAGCACAGTGCGTGTGCTGTGTGATTTGGCCCCTTCTATCACCTGAAATACCTGGCTGATCCTGCCTGGTTTTGCCCTCCCCCCAGTAAACTGACCACAGTGTATCATGGGTACTGAGCCCTGACACCATGGTCAGTTTACGTGCTTCCATCATCTGCAGCCCAGCTCGATCCTTCTCTCCCCCCCAGTCTGTCAGCTCGTACCAGTGCCTGCCTCACCCCTCCCCTCCCGCTGCTGAAATAACTGTAATTTTCATGCAATTCCCTGTCTTTCATAATGCTGTGTGCCCCAGTGTATGTGCCTTATTAAGAAAATTCTGTTCTATACCTTATTTCCTAGCACCGCTCAGTGCTCATGTGACCAGCCACCTCTCTCCTCCTCCCCTCCCCTCCCCTCCTCCTGGCTGACGTCAGTGGTGGGGGATTATCGGCCCATACCGCTGTAGCTGTCAAATCAAGAGAGGCGGCCAGTCATGTGAGCGCAGATCGGTGCTAGGAAATAAGGTATACAAAGGCATTTTTTTAATAAGACACATACACTGGGGCACACAGCATTTTGAAAGACAGGGAATTGCATGAAAATGACAAAGTGGAGTTACAACCACTTTAACCGGTTCCAGACCAGCTCGCATACATTTACTGCTGCAAAGTGGCAGGTTCCCGCGAATCGCAGTCTATAAACGGCGCTAGTGAGCATAGCGGTTAGATTCGCTAGAGGACCGTTTAATCCACAGGAATAGACCAATGATTTTTGGTCTATACCTGCTGATCGGTCCTAGCGAATGGAATGCCTCCCCTGTCTGTGAAATGTAAACACAGACAGGGGAAGTGATGTTACTCTCCCTCTCTCCTTCCTTTTCTGTTCGAGAGAGGAGAGAGGACAGCAGAATCGTGAGTTGCACCAGCAGTACACTAACACCAGTACACATAGGCACACTTTTCACCCCCTGATCGCCCCCCCCCCCCCAATTAGCCCCTTCACTCCTGTCACCCCCTGTTACTGTATCACTGAGTGCAGCGATCAGATCGTTCACTGACAGCTGTACTTGTGTCACTTGTGACACTAATCAGTGATAGGGTAGGTAGTAGTAGGCCTAGGTAGGTATAACTACCCCCCTTACCCCCCTAATAAAGTTTTTAACCCCTTGATTGCCCCGTCACCTGTGATCACCGTATAAGTGTCACGGGTGATGCTAGCTAGATAGTTAGTTTTTTTACCCATCAGATTACCCGCCATATATTATTTTATATACCTTTTATAGGCTTTAACCCTTGATCGCCCGGCGGCAACCTCAGTTATGTTTTAGCGTGCTTTAGGGTCAGCGTCCATCCCCGGCAGGGTCAGATTAGTACAGGTACTCTGACACGCATACATACACTTAAATATATATTAGCGTCCCCACTAGATTAGTGTTCTAAAAAACGTGGCATTAGCGGGATCAGCCCAGATACCTGCTAGCACCTGTGTTTAGCCCCTCCGACCAGCCCACCCAAGTGCAGGCTCAATAGATCGCTGACACCAAACACATCACACATATCTGCAGCGTTCGCAGAGATCCCGCCGATCCCTGCGAAAGCTGACAGTGATTTTGGTAGCGACTTGAAATAGGCTCTGACAACTAGGTGCGCTTTTTTGCCTGTGAGTCACACTAGTGTACCTATAAATTTAGAGCCACACATGTCCAATCCGAGGTACACTAGTGAAGAGGCCTACGCGATGCTGAGCATGACAGACAAGAGTGATGGGGGAAGCTCCACTGTCAGAATCAGGCTCAGCATATGAACCCGTAGACAACAGAGGCACCCTGTCAGATAGCTCTAATGACGGAGTTGTGGTCCCTGCTAAGGTCAGGCGTAACAAATCCTGTTCTGCTGTTGCTGAGGTGCAAGGACCGCAGGGCAGAGAGCCAGTACTAGCGCTGCTACTCCTTCTAGTGACCTGGCAGGCACCAGGGGCCTAGTACATCCTGGTCATAGACAAACCAGCACTGCAGTAAAACTTAGTGACGTGGCGAGTCCTATAAGTGCAGTTCAAGCTGGTGTGGCTAGCACAAGTAGTGTCCCATAGCCATGAAGACAAACACAGGCCCGCAGAGCCCATAGTGCCCTTCCTGCCACGCTTGCAAACCCTGATTGGCAACCCACCACTGATGCAGCGCCCGTACTTCCCCCATTCACTGGCCAATCCGGAATTAAGGTGAACAGTTGACTTTAGGTCCATTAATTTTTATTCACTGTTTTTCATTGAAGATCTCTATAGATCTATAGTGGACCAAAGCAATTGATATGCTGGTCAATACATCGCCCCTAATCCCCATTTGACAATTGCCAGAGAATGGAAACCAATTACGGTTCCAGAATTTAAGTCCTTTCTGAGCCTTACTCTCCTCATGGGCGTACATAAAGAACCTGAGTTGCGGTCATATTAGTCCACTGACCCAATTCATCATATGCCCGTGTTCTCTGCTTCCATAGCCAGGACACGATAGAAGCAGATCCTGTGGTTTATGCACTTCAGCGATAATGAACTCTGTCATCCATGGGGTGACCCTGGATATGATCGGCTCCACAAAATTTGGCCCCTCATAAACCACTTCAACACCCAATTCGCAGCACTGTTTATTCCCAACAAGGTTGTCTGCGTAGGCGAGTCCCTAATTACATTTTCTGGTCATCTTGCTTTCAAACCGTACCTCCCCAGCAAGCGTGCCAGATATGGGGGTCAAGTTGTATAAGCTCATGAGAGGGCCACAGGCTATACATACAGTTTTATGGTTTATGAGGGCAAAGATAGTCACGTGGAGCCGGAAGGATGCCCAGACTACATAGGAAGCGCTGGCAAAATTATGTGGAGCTTGGTGTCACCCTTATTCGAAAAGGGGTACCATTTGTACATGGACAATTACTACTCAAGCGTGACACTTTTTAGTCACTTGTTTGATCATCAAATTGGCACATGTGGCACCGTGCAATCTAATCGCTGGGGCTTCCCCCAATGGCTGGTAGAATCCAGACTTTGACGGGGTAGAGAGCCTGCTTGAGAAGTAGTAATTTCCTTGCGGTGAAGTGGAGGGATACAAAGAATGTTTTTTTTTCTTTCCTCCCTTCACGCAGACAAGGCTGTCCAAATTACAACGGTGACTGGTGTTGAGGAGATACCCCTCCGTGTCCAAGAATATAACCAAAATATGGGAGGGATGGACCTCAACGACCAGTTATTGGCACCGTACTTAATTGCCTGTAAGGCCAGACGCTGGTATACTGTATACTTATTCCAATTGGCTATGCTGAACACTCATGTGTTATTACAGAGTGTCAGGATGGACTGGATCTCTCCTTCAATTCCAGGAAGAGATCGTCAGAGCCCTTCTGTATCTAGTTGGTTCTGCACCCCCCTCTTGCCAATTCAAATGCAGTGAGCCGGCTGCATGAGCGGCATTTTCCACATGCCATCCCTGGTACCTCTACCAACCGAGCCCCCCAAAAAAGATGTTGTGTCTGCAGATGACGGGGATACAGGTGTGACCCCCATTTTTATCACCGCTACTGTTTTGACCAGCCTGGTCTCTGCATTGGTGACTGTTTTGAGCGCTACCATACACTAGTTGAGTATTAGCGTAAGGAACAGCACTACACAGGAATAGGGCACACGTTCACAGGGTCTCCAAGATGTCACCACATTTTGAGAGACCCAACCTGGAACTACTGTTGTTAAAAAAAATTAAAAATGTAAAAAAAAAAGAAAAGTTACAAAAACCAAAAACAATATAAAATAATAAAAGCCAAAAACAGTTGTACGTTTCTTGTTTTTCTATCTCTATTTTCTCTCTATTCTCTTTCTATTGCTCTCTCTATATGTTTTTTTTTTTTTGCAGGTATGTAATGTTTTTATAATGTTTTCCTGTAATGTTTTATCATTTTTTCTTCTTAGCGGGAATGTTATTTTTGATATGTTACTGTGTTTTATTAATCATTATTTGGTTTTCAGGTACGCCAGCTGCAGCACTGATTTATTTATGGTGACAGCAACAGCGTTTGCTCCCACCATACATAAAGCAGCGACTCCAGTGATTTCACCACCACAGTTAAAAAAAGAGCATATATACTGGAGTATAAGGGCAGGGGTAGAAATTGGGGTGGATTGCTCCTATGCTCCAGTATATATTTTTAAAAAGTAGCTATGCCCTCCATTACAAGTGGGTGTATGAAGGGCGGTCCTCTAATGGTGGGCATACCCACTGTTGGATTATTTTTTTCATTTAACCCACAGGCTGCATGAAAAAAGAGAACATTACAACATATGCCCAACAAGGGCCAGTGACACATTAGTATGTTGCTTGTCTTAGAGTGGTTATACCGGAATGATGCCTGCAGGTATAGGTATCATCCAGGTATCGTTCTTTTCAGCCAGCGGTCGGCTTTTATGTAAAAGCAACCATAGTGGTTTATTAGCTGCTAGACTGCTTTTACAAGCAGTGGGAGGGAACGCCCCCCCGCCGTCTTCCATGGTTTTCTCAGGCTCTCCTGTCCCACCGGGGAACCCGAGAATGCAGCCAGTGGTTCTGACAGCTGACCATAGAGCTGAAAGAAGACTAGAATGGCTCCATCTCTATGGCCTAAGATACCAGAGGCTACGAGCATTTCATAACTTCGGTTTTGCCAGATATAAACTGCATCATTGGGAAATTGGGGAAGCATCTTATCACACCGATTTTGGTGTGGTCAGATGCTTTAAGGGCTGAGGAGAGATCTAGAGTCTAATAGACTCCAAATTAAAAAAAAAAAAAACATGCGACACTACCTATTTTTATCATAGAGGATTTTTATATTTCCCGTGATAACAATAAAAATGATAGAAAAAAAAAGATGAAAGGGACAGTGTAAAAATAAAATAAAAAGCAAAATGAATAATTAAAAAAAAAAAAATGCATCCCTGTCCCCCCGTGCACGTGTGCTCTTGTGTCGTATGTAAACAACAATTGCACCATGCATGTGAGGTATTACCGCGAACGTCAGATCGAAGACAGTAATTCTAGCAGTAGACCTCTTCTGCAGATCTAAAGTGGTAACCTGTAAAGGCTTTCAAAGGCTTTTAACCTCTTCGCGCCGCCGCCATAGCTGAATGACGGCTACAGCGCGGCGCTAAAATGCCGGGAGGACGTCTATAGACGTCCTCCCATTTGGCTCGTGCTGGGGAGGGTGCCCGCGGGTCGGGCGGACACAATGTCCGCCGGAGACCCGCGATCTCCTTCCAGAGAGCTGGAACGGGGAACCGCCGATGTAAACACGGCGGTTCCCCGTTCTGTGAGGGGGGGCATGCCAGATCTACTGATCCCTGTCACTGGGATCAATTAGATCTGTCATGCCCCTGCCGCCCCCCCCTCCATAGTTAGAACACACCCAGGGAACATATTTAACCTTCACTGCCCCCTGCAGGTTAACCCCTTCACTGCCAATGACATTTACACAGTAATCAGTGAATATTTA
This sequence comes from Glandirana rugosa, assembly GCA_018402905.1. Classification (NCBI taxonomy): domain Eukaryota; kingdom Metazoa; phylum Chordata; class Amphibia; order Anura; family Ranidae; genus Glandirana; species Glandirana rugosa. The sequence goes on along the minus strand of BLSH010292866.1, from coordinate 230,608 downwards.
CATTTCTGATCGCTGTATAAATGTCATTGGTCCCAAAAAAGTGTCAAAAACGTCCGACATGTCCGCCGCAATATCGCAGTCCCGATAAAAATCGCAGATCACCGCCATTACTAGTAAAAAAATAAAAAAAAATTTAAACGCCATAAACCAATGTCCATAGCTTGTAAACGCTATAACTTTTGCGCAACCCAATCAATATACGCCGATTGCGATTTTTTTTTTTAACAAAAAATATGTAGAAGACTATATATCGGTCTAAACTGATGAATAAATTTGTTTTTTTATTTTTTATTTTTGAATATTTATTATAGCAAATAGTAAATATTGTTCTTTTTTCAAATTTGTCGCTTCTTTTTTGTTTATAGTGCAAAAAATAAAAAACGCAGAGGCGATCAAATACCACCAAAAGAAAGCTCTATTTGTGGGAAAAAAAGGACGCCAAGTTTGTTTGGGTACGTCGCACGACCCCGCAATTGACATTCAAAGAGTGACAGCGCTGAAAACTGAAAATTGGTCCGGGCAGGAGGGGGTTTTAAGTGCCCAGTAAGGAAGTGGTTAAAGATGTATATAGCTTTCCGCCACCGCTGCACGGGTATGTGTTATTTTTAAAGCATGTCATGTTTGGTGTCTATGTACTTGGTATGAGATCATCTTTTTATTATTTCACGAAATATTTGGGCAACATAGTGTGTTTTTGAGCATTAAAATTTAAAAAAGTGTTTTTGTCCCCAAAAAATTGCATTTGAAAAATCGCTGCGCAAATACTTTGCAACACCCACCATTTTAAGCTGCTTTTAAAAATATATAATGTTTGGGGGTTCAAAGTAATTTACTATCAAAAAAAAGTATTTTTTCATGTAAACAAAAAGTGTCAGAAAATACTTGGTGGTTCAATTGGTTAGAAGAGTGGGTGATGTGTGGCATAGGCTTCTAATGTTGGGCATAAAATGCCAGGACAGTTCAAACCCCCCCCCCATATTGGAAAGTAGACACCCCAAGCTATTTCCTGAGAGGCATGCTGAGTCCATGGAATATTTTATTTTTTTGTCTACGATTGAAAAATGACAAAAGAAAAAAAAAAATACAAATTGCACAAAGTTGTCACTGAAATTATATATTGCTCACACATGCCATGGGTATATGTAGAATTACACCCCAAAATACATTCTGCTGCTTCTGAGTACAGGGATACCACATGTGTGAGACTTTTTGGGAGCCTATCCGCGTACGGGGCCCCAAAAATTAATCACCGCCTTCAGGATTTCTAAGGGCAAAAATTTATGTCTTCACCCCCACTACCTATCACAGTTACGGAGGCCATGAAATGCCCAGATAGCAAACCCCCCCCCCCCCAAATTACCCCATTTTGGAAAGTAGACACCCCAAGATATTTGCTGAGAGGCATGTTGAGTCCATGGAATATTTTAGATTTTGCCACAAGCTTTGGGGAAATTACTTTTTTTTTTCATAAAGTTGTCACTAAATCATATATTGCTCAAACATGCCATGGGTATATGTGAAATTACACCCCAAAATACATTTTGCTGCTTCTCCTGAGTACAGGGATACCACATATGTGAGACTTTTTGGGAGCCTAGCCATGTACAGAACCCCAAAAAACCAATCACCGTCTTCAGGCTTTCTAAGGCCATAAAATGGTGATTTTACTCCTCAGTATCTATCACGGTTTTGGAGGCCCTGAAATGTCAAGGTAGCGCAAAAGCCCCCCAAATGACCCCATTTTGGAAAGTAGACACCCCAAGATATTTGCTAAAAGGCATGGTGCGTATTTTGCAGCTCTCATCTGTTTTGGAAAATGAAGAAATAAACGGAAAATGTATTTTTTTTTCAAATTTCAAAACTTTGTGACAAAAAAGCGAAACCTAAAAAATACTCAATGTGCCTCTGAGCACATAGCTTGAAGTGTCTACTTTCCAGAATGGGGTCATTTGGGGGGAGGGTTGTGCTATCTGGGCATTCCATGGCCTCTGAAACTGTGATAGGGAGTGAGGAGTAAAATCACCATTCTATGCCCTTAGAAAGCATGAAGGCGGTGATTGGTTTCCAGGGTCCTGCATGCGGCTAGACCGCCAAAAAGTCTCACATATGTGGTATCTCTGTATTCAGAAGAAGCAGCAGAATGTATTTTGGGGTGTAATTTCACATACACCCATGGCATGTTCGAGCAACATATAATTTAGTGACAACTTTGTGAAAACAAAAAATTGTAATTTCCCCGAAACTTGTGGCAAAATCTAAAATATTCCATTGACTCAACATGCCTCTCAGAAAATAGCTTGGGGTGTCTACTTTCCACAATGGGGTAATCTGGGTTTCTATTTTTCTATCTGGGCGTATTTCATGGCCTCCGCAACTGTGATAGGTAGTGTGGGGTGAAAGTATAAGTTTTCACCCTTAGAAATTCTGAAGGCGGTGATTGGTTTTTGGGGTCCCGTACGCGGATAGGCTCCCAAAAAGTCTCGCACATGTGGTATCCCCGTACTCAGGAGAAGCAGAAGAATGTATTTTGGGGTGTAATTCCACAAATGGCCATGGCATGTGTGAACAATATATAATTTCAATGACAACTTTGTGACAAAAAATAAAATATTCAATGGGCTCAACATGCCTCTCAGATAATACCTTGGGGTGTCTACTTTCCAAAAAAAGTCATTTGGAGTCATTTGGGGGGATGGGGGTTGTACTGCCATTCCATTATAGCACCTCAGGATATAAGATAGGCAGTCATAGAAATAAAAGCTGCTTAAATTCCAGAAAATATACCCTAATTTGTAGACGCTATACTTTTGCGCAAACCAATAAATATACGCTAATTTACTTTTTTTTACCCAAGACATGTGGCTGAATGCATTTTGGCAAAAATGTATGACTAAAATTTAGTTTATTGTATTTTTCTAATAACAAAAATTAGAAAATATAATTTTTTTTCAAAATTTTCGATCTATTTCCGCTTATATCACAAAAAAATAAAAAGTGCAGAGGTGAACAAATACCACCAAAAGAAAGCTCTATTTGTGGGAAAAAGGGATGCAAATTTTGTTTGGGTACAGCATTGCATGACCGTGCAATTACCACTTAAAGCAGCGCAGTGCCAAATTGAAAAAAGTGCTTTGGTCCTACAGTGGGAAATCCTGCTGGTCTTTAAGTGGTTCAGAAACTGCAGCTTGGCATTGCATGCAATCATTAAGTCTATGATCTACTAGAATAACCAAATCCTTCTCTGCTATTGACACCCCCAGCTGTTCTCCTCCTAGAATGTAAGATGCATACATGTTCATAGCGCCCAAATGCATACCTTTACATATATGAATATTAGACCTAATTTTCCACTTAGTTGCCCAATTAAATAGTACATTGAGTTTGGCTTGGAGTTGGAGACATCCTGTAATGATGGTATTCCACTGCATAATTTACTGTCATCTGCAAACACTGATATTGTACTTTTAATCCCAAACCCTATATAATTTATAAATATGTTAAAACGTAAATGTTCCAACACTGAACCTTGGAGTACACCACTAGTAACCTTACACCATTCAGAGTATGAATCATTAACCACTACTCTCTGAATTTGGTCTTTTAGCCAGTTTTCTATCTATTTACAAACTGAATTTTCTAAGCCTCTAGTCTTTAATTTACACATTAGGCTTCTGTGGGGAACTGTGTCAAATGCTTTGGCAAAATCCAAATATAATATTTCCACAGTCACTCTGTTGTCTAAGTTTTTGCTCATATTCTCATGAAAAGAAATCAGATTTGTTTGACAACTTCGGTTTTTCACAAATCTATGCTGAATATTGCTTAAAATATTTTTTAGCAAAAACTATTTTAACCACTTCAGCCCTGGAAGGATTTCACACTTTAGGACCGGAGCACTTTTTGCGATTCGGCACTGCGTCGCTTTAACTGACAATTGCGCGGTCGTGCGGTGTTGTACCCAAACAAAATTTGCGTCCTTTTTTTCCCACAAATAGAGCTTTCTTTTGGTGGTATTTGGTCACCACTGTGTCATTTCTGATCGCCGCTATAAACAAAAGAAGAGCGACAATTTTGCAAAAAAACCCACATTTCTTACTTTTTGCTAAAATACAAATCCAAAAAAATATATAAAAAAACTTTTTTTTCCAACAGTTTTGGCAGATTTATATTCTTCTTCATATTTGTGATCAAAAAAATCACAATCAGCGTTTATTGATTGGTTTGCGCAAAAGTTGCCACGTTTACGGAAGATGAGAATTAATTTCTGGGGTTTTTATCTTTTTTTATTTTTTACTAGTAATGGCGGCGATCTGCGATTTTTAGCGGTACCGCGATATTGCAGTGGCCATGTCGGAACATGTTGACACTTTTTTGGGACTATTGGCATTTATACAGCGATCAGTGCTATAAAAATACACTGATTACTGTGTAAATGCCATTGACCGTGAAGGGGTTAACCTGCAGGGGGCGCTCTAAGGGTTAACTGTGTTCCCTGGGCGTGTTCTAACTGTGTGTGGGCTGCCCTAGCAGGGGAAGGATAGTGATCACAGCTTCCGTATAGAGGAAGGCTGTGATCACAGTCCTTCCCCCCTCACAGAACAGAGATCCGTGTTTACATACGCGGACCTCCGTTCTTTCACTCCGGGGGGCATCGCGGGTAGCCGGCGCCAATCGAGTCCGCCGCACCCGCTCCCTGGCCCCCCTGGAACACAGTGAGCGTGCCTCCGGCGGCACTCGCGTGCTCCCAGTGCTCGATCTGGCAGCCGCCGTCGTATGACGGCGGTTTGCCTAGCAAAGCCATCTTGTCAAGTGGTTAAGCAGTCTTTTGTTAAACTCTTAAGTATTTTCCTAACTATGTAAGTTAAATTAACCAGTCTGTAGCTACTTGGAAAATACTTTGATCCCTAAATATAGGTACTACATTGGCCTTACGCCAATCCAGTGGTATCATGTCAGACTTTTAAAATTGTAAACAGGGACTTAGATATAACAAAGCTCAACTCTTTAAGGACCCTTAGATGTAAGTCACCTGATCCAGGTGCTTTATTCACCTCTATTTTGTCTATATGTCTCTGGACCATGTCCATTTTGAGCCATTGTGGATCATTTGGGGCTATGCCAATACTATCCCATTAAGGATTTGAGCTCCCCCATGTTCCTTTGTATACACAGAGCTAAAGAAAGTATTTAATACATTGGTACAACATAGTGCATTGTATTAGAAGTACAGTGGCCTTATATAACAATACAAAATCAACTCAATAAGAGTCCATTAACCTACATTGTTATTTACAAAAGAAATCAAAGTGGCTTAAGGCCAGTATGGGTATCCTCTGACCTACATCTAGGGCCTAAAGGCTACTTAATTAAGAGAGGAATAAGTGCACTAGATTGGCTGCATAAAATCATGCTGACCTTCAATTTATTTTTTAATATGAGATTCCCAGTTGAGCATGCTTGCTACAACAGCTTTCTCTTATTTTACCATGAGCACAGATTTGTAGATTTTTCCTCTTGTGTGTGCCTATACATACTAATGTGGGCTTTTCACCAGTGGCGGCTGCTCCATTAGGAGCGCAGGGGCGCCACCCCCTAATCCATGCGCCTGGCCCCTAACCTACATGCAGGGTGCTGGATGCATGGATTTCAATCTGTTTTTTTTTAAGTGCGTGATTAGAGCCTGAGGTTCTAATTGGCTTCAAAAAGGGGTGGGGGGGGTTGTTTGACATGTTTGTCGCCACCCCGAAAAATAAAGAACCAGCCGCCACTGCTTTTCACCCTTGCTAAATGATGATTGAGAAGAAAAATATCACACAAATGGTGTGTTTATTATTGTAAATTAGATATGTTTTCATTAAGAGGAAACATACTGTACAATAACAGTGCTTCGCTATTAAGCAGGAAATATAGCTTTCATAGATAATAGCCTAGGCAACCGCGACTGTCTTTATGTGCAAAAATCATTCTTATGCCTCCCTCCCTAGTAAAACAGTTCATGGGTACAATAAAAATGCAAATAGACAATATGGGGTGTGTATGTGGCCTCTCCTTCATGCATGCCATAGGTGGACAGGCCTTACCTAGAAATAAAAGTTCTGTTGCCATAATGTGATAAAAAAAAAAAACATTTTTACTCAGTGGTTAACCAGAATGTCTCCTACTGCCAGGAAAAGAAGAAAAAGCATAAACCAACCAAATTTAGTAATTTAAACAGATTATAATTTTTACAGAATATCCAGCATTTTCATTTGAAGTTCTTCTTCAACCATACAGATTACATATTCAGCTTTAGGGCCCGTTCACACCAGTGTGTTCACTGCGTGTTTTTGCATGCACAGTAATGTGCATTTCATGCACATTTTTATCTTTTTTTGTATTTGCAAAGGTCACTTCTGGCTTTTTACTTATTTGGGCTTTTATGTGCACTGCACTCTCTTGCAGTGCATTTACTTTTATTTATGTGCATTTACAGTGCAGAACAATGCAGCAGACTGTACTTTTTTCACTGCACTGCACTGTAATATTGTGAACTATGCCCATAGGATAACCTGGATTTTGGACTGTCTATGCAGTTGGAGTGCAATTAAAAATGCATCCCACTGCACCTTGTGTGATCTCTAAGCCCTAAGCTTAGAGATCTGACTTTGGCTACTACAGTTGGAGCAGTGAACTCTTCAGGCTTGTTAAAAAAAAAAATTCAGGTGAAGAGGTGAAGTTTCCATTGCAATCATCCAATGTTGTGCAGTAAACTCAATATTTTTAAAAAACTTGCATGAACACAACTGGATGTTTGAAGTGAACACCATTGACTAACAGCATAATGTAGTAAATCAGGCCCTAAGGTTCTGCCCTTATGAAGACTATAATTTACCTGTAAGTGTACCTAGCCAACAGTTTTAACCAGGTAAGAATGCTATTTTGGGATTAAATTTTAACAAAATATGGAACACATATCAGTTTGTCATTTTAAATTAATACACACAAAATTTGAAAGCGTTGCTATTTGTGGAAGCTGTGGCACAATACTCTTAGTACTCAAAGCAACTTTTTACTTTTCATTCTAATATTTTTATTTATGAAACATAAGATATTGACATACCTTTCTTTTTTGCACCTGCAATGCGACTAAAGATTGATGACTGTCTTATCAAACGACATTTGCGCCCCAAAACACTAGACAGCCAGTTTGCAGATTCATCCCCACAGTCATATGTATGAACTCTACAGAGAATACAAGTAGTACAGGTGTATAATGTAAATATACGTTTATATTGCAGTATTTAACTTGAAAGACCTTTTAATGTGCCTCTCTCATATTTTTATGTGTTCGTTTTCTATATTTTTTTTGTATTAAATGTGCAGGCTTGTAGATTAGCTTCTAGAGCAGTGGTTCTCAACTCCTGTCCTCGGGACCCACTAACAGGCCAGGTTTACTGCTCATCAATTGCAGTATTCTAGTCTGCATCTCCCCAAGGTAATACTTAAAATCTGGCCTGTTGGTGGGTCCTGAGGACAGGAGTTGAGAACCATTGCGCTACGTTAGACGGAGTGTAGTTTAGCCACTATATCTATTACAACGGCCAAGTGTGTAGAGCCTTCACCGAGGCCACGCTTAACGTGTCTTCTGGACACACAGAAGACCAGGAAAGGTCCAGGTTTAAGTCGGTTTTTAGACACGACTTTAGTCTGGACTTTACCACTTGTCCCTGCGTCACCTGGGGACGAAACTCGACGAGGTACGACGCCACACTTGGGTCGGATTTCCACCCCCCCCCCCCCAACATTATCTATATCACCGATTTGATGTGAGGCAGAT
>BLSH010292866.1:201046-222782 GCA_018402905.1 Glandirana rugosa | reverse complement strand
ACCCCCCCCCCCCCCCCACACCTTTAGGCTGGGTTCACACCGCAGAATGGAGCAGCTCAAAGCAGGGGTCCACTGCGTCCCTGTTCACCATTTCAGCACAGATTTTTGGCTGAATTTGGACCTGAAAAGGACCAGAAGACGCACAGGTCTTCTGTGCAATTTGCACCGGAGCCACTTCCGAGATGTGTGAACCGGCTCCATAGAGAGCAGCTCACAATCTCCTGACATGAGAATTGGATGTGCGTGAACCCAGCCTTAAGGTAAATCTAAACCCAGTCTCTAAAATCATAAATACGATTTAACACGTGCAAGTTTAATTAAAACAATACCTATTGATGGTCCTTGTTCAGGCAATTCCTGTTATGGGATTACAATATCTCCCAAATGTACTCCTGCATTGTCACCCATGAATTTTAGACTGAGGCCAAGTAAAGCTAACTTGGACTTTCCTTTGTTATTTATTCTCTTACTATGGTAAACAAATGCTATCATTGTTTGCCTTAAAGTAGCTTTCCTTTTTTAGTGCAACTGTAACTACCAGGGGCAAGTGTAACTACTATTGTGGGTGCATGGGCTCCACCTCCCCTATCCATGCTGTCACTGCCCCCTATACATGCGCCCGGACCCTTTCAGGACACCGGGCGCATGAATTACAATGGTGGGGGGGTGTTTTTTTGAAGCACATATTAGAGCCAGAGGCTCTAATAGGCTTTAAAATAGGGTGGGCTCAGGGCACAGAGAGTGCGCTCTCAGCCCACCCAGGTGTGTTACAACAGCGAATGAATATTCACTGTTGTAACACTGATCCTCCTCCCTGCCAATCAGGAAGCGGGTTCACCTGATTGGCTGAAAGGACAGGCGATCCTATTGGACACCTAGGAGGAGGAGGGGAGGAGCCGCACACTGGAAGCCATTACACCGACATGGAGAAGAATAGACGGAGCCGCTGCACACTGCCCGCTATCCACCCAGATGGGGTAAGTGCCATATCCACTGGCAAAGAGTGGGGGGTGCCGTGGGGGGGGGTTGCCGCCCCCCCAAAAAAAACACCAGCCTCCACTGGTAGCTACCCTGTCTTAGGCTGGGTTCACACTGGTATGATATACGCTCCGACTTTGGGAGCACATGTCGCGTGATGTGTGTAAATCAATGATTCTCTATGAGAGCCGTCTTAACTGGTCCGACACAAGTTGGTCCGACTTTGAAAAAGGTTCCTGCACTACTTTGGTCCGACTTCAGCCCATTGAATATCATTGAAATCGGATCAATGTCGGATCCTTGTCCTAACCATCTGACTTATGACATCCGATATGGTGACTACAGCAGCAGTAAAAGGAATTTTTGCCACACTGGGATTGTTTTGATTGGTCAAAGGACAAGTCAGACTATCTCAAAGTCTGAGTAAAATCTTATCCTGTTGATTCAAGTCGGATGAAAGTAGGATCAAAGTAGGACCGATGTTGCATGGCAAGGTAGGATGACATTCGTACAACAGTCGTGTCGTACCAGTGTGAACCTGGCCTCAAGCAGGAGTGACAACCTCTCTAAATGTATCATTTATAATGTATGTGTTTAAACACAGACCATACGTGACAGTAACAGAATAAAAGTGATAACCCTGGCTGAAAATACATTTTGTTAATTTAATGCATTTTGTTTTACCTTTGTATTTTAATTTTTTGCCATATATTTACACTTTACTGATAGATCACTTACCTATCTCCACAAACTTTGCTTTGGCATATTTGAACAGTCATTTTTCTTTCATCATTCAAAGGTACTTCTATTGGTGACATACCTACACATAGAAAACATAAAATATCTAGTATATATCATACATACATATATAATAAAAACAAGGAAATAAATGAACTACTTTCGTTGGTTCACTATAGAAATATAAATTGCAGTCCAGAAGGTGGCGCTAAAAGCTTAATTCATACAGTACAGTACAAATGGATGACATTTCAAGTGGTATAATTTGCATCCATCTGTTTGATTTGCAACAGCAGAGAATGTGGTGATCATCCCAGAATATACAAAGGTAGACAAGGTGTAAAGAATCAGAAAAAAAGGAAACAAACAGAACGTTTGATCGCAATGTTTCCCTAAAAATATACAGTACACTTATACATGTTATTTGGCAAACTGCTGAGCATTTTTTCAAGCACTGCAAATAACACTTTTCATACATACATTCCCACAATTATCAAATGATTCTGATGGAGAGCTGCCTTCAACAGTCCCTCCAGCAAATCATCAGTTTCTCTTTTTACACCAAGGAAGCAATAAGACAAGAATTAAATTGATCTTTTATTTTAGACACTGATATATAAGTGCCTGACACTTAGTAACAGAGCTTCTTATACCTAAAACAAATCTGTCACTTTAGTTCTTAGTTACATGGGAAAAAAGCGAGTTAGGTGTTCATATACAAATTTAAACACAGGTAAGAAACTTTTTTTAGGTTCTTAACAATGTTACCATTTGATGAATTAAATTGTACTATATCACACAATAGCTGGTGGCAATGCCACTTGACTTTACGGTTAGGTCTTTTCAATACTAGTTTAACCCCTTCCTTACCGGGCACTTAAACCCCCCTCCTGCCCAGACCAATTTTTGGCTTTCAGCGATGTCGCATTTTGAATGACAATTGCGCGGTCGTGCGACGTTGTACCCAAATAAAATTTGCGTCCTTTTTTTCCCACAAATAGAGCTTTCTTTTGGTGGTATTTGATCACCTCTGCGTCATTTCTGATCGCCGCTATAAACAAAAAATGAGCAACAATTTTGCAAAAAAGAACAATATTTTTTACTTTTTGCTAAAGTACAAATCCATTAAAAAAAAATATTCATCAGTTTTGGCCGACATATATTCTTCTACATATTTTTGGTAAAAAAAAAAATCGCAATCGGCGTATATTGATTGGTTTGCTCAAAAGTTATCGCGTCTACAAACTGGGAATTGATTTATGGCGTTTTTATTATTTTTTTTTTTTTTTACTAGTAATGGCGGCGATCTGCGATTTTTAGCGGGACTGCGATATTGCTGCAGAAATGTCGGACATTTTTTACACATTTTTTGGACCAATGACATTTATACAGCGATCAGAAATTTAAATATCCACTGATTACTGTATAAATGTCATTGGCAGTGAAGGGGTTAACCAGCAGGGGGCAGTGAAGGGGTTAACAAATGTTCCCTGGGTGTGTTCTAACTGTGGGGGGGCAGGGCTGGTCGAGACATAACAGATCTAACTGATCCCAGTGACAGGGATCAGTAGATCTGTTATGTCCCCTGTCACAGAACTGAGAACCGCCGTGTTTACAACGGCGGTTCCCCGTTCTGAGGCTCCTAAAAGAGATCGGCGGGTCTCGGGTGGAAATCGAGTCCGCCCGACCCACGGGCACGCTCGCCGCCGCTGCCACCAGGGGGGCGCGCCAGGAGCATGCACAGTGGACGACGTCCATGGACGTCGTCCGGGCATTTCAGATCCGCGATGGAGCCGTACTTCGGCAATATCGCGGATCTGAAGTGGTTAAGGAACTACAGTATATGTACAGCAAAATTTTCAAAGCTTTTTGACCAGTTTCAAGCACGTTTCTTGAACCTGTTCAAACATGCCTCATTTTTAAGGTTGAATATATATTTTTATTTTAACAGCCAAAATTTTACATATTCTGTTTGTTTCATCTCACATGTGAACATTTCTCTAACATATATGAACCTTATGCATGAGCATATAAGGAACTGTTATTAACTTGTATAACAAAGGTGAGCCTTATAATCAGATCTGAGGAGACGCTCTACCACTCCATTAAACTTAGGAGTCTGGGAGAGCAGAGAGCCTCCACCTGCCCGTTAAAGTGGGCAAGTCGAGTCCACACATCGAAGGGTTGCTATTGAGACAAATTCCAAAAAAAACATATGGGATAAGGAATAACACAATAAAACAAATATGCATGGTAACCTGAGAGAGAAAAGAGAGAGTTAGAGAGAAAAGAAAGGAAAGAAGGGGCGGAGAAAAAGAGTAGATAGAAGCGTCAGGGGAAAGATCGATAGAGGGAATGAAGAGTCAAGGGAAGAAGAAAAAGGGGGGGGGGTTAACGGATGACGGGCTTCTAGAGATATGGAAGTCATTCTTTAGGGAGGGCCCAAAGGCCGAAATTGCTGGATTACAGTGCAGGGTGGTGAGGAGACCACTTGTAGCCTGGCTTTAAGATTGGCAGAGAAGGAGTAATGTATCCAAATTGTCCACAGAGAGGTAAACCTGTCCCATTTATCCGTTTCCCTTGCCACCATCAAAACATGCCTCATTTTTAGTTTAGGGATTCAAAACTTCTTAGTGGGAATGCTGGCTGTCACTGTAACAAGCTGCTAGCATGGATTCCAAAAAGGTTTCAAAGAAAGCTATCCTGATACATATGCTGACATATGCTGACATAACTGACCTAGCTGTCCTGGATGGAAAAGCATTGCAGGCATGGTATAATTTTAGTTACATTGGTCCAGCTTGGAGCAATGTAACTATGTACAGTATATATACAGTATACCTGGCTGATGCCCTTGGAAGCTTAAAGTGGTTGTCAACCCATGACAACCACTTTAACCTACAGGTAAGCCTATAATAAGGCTTACCTGTAGGTGCCCTGCATATCTCCCAAACCTGCACGGTCCAGGAGAAAGATGTGCAGTGAAGAAAAGGCTTTCATGCCGTTTCTTCACTGTGATCATGCTGTGACTGGCTGCTCCCGCGTGCATGCGCGGGAGTGATGTCACGCGACTCCGGCCAGTCACAGAGCCGGAGATCACGGCCCCAGAAGGAAGAGGGGCAGAAGATGGATGCTGCCAGCACAGGGGACATCACTGGACATTGCAGGCTTCGTTTGCAGGTAAGTGGCACATAATAGGCTACTATGCGATGCATAGTAGTCCATTATGCTTCTACTTTGCAGGGGAATGTAGAGGAAGTAAACCCCATCTGGGTTTACTTCCTCTTTAAAATAACTAAAGTAGAGATTGCTACTTCAGTGATTTCCACTTGCTTCTGTGTCCTGTGTTGAGCGGCCAGCCTGATGCATTTGAATACAGAAGATCAGCCGCTCAGCATGGGCACCATTCAGAGAATGCTTTGCAATTTCTATATGAAGACAAAGCATTCTCTGATGGGAAGAGTTGGAGAGCATACCTTTACAGCTTCACGTCTCCACTTCATCCAATCAGACAATGTTTTGCATTATTTCAGAAAATGCAAAACATTTCAGAAAGGCACCTGTGCCGAGTTGCTGACCTTCTGTATTCACAGTGCATCAGGCCGGCCATTCATCACAAGACCCAGAAGCAAGTGAAGATCACTGGATGAGTAGTGTCTACCCCAGTGATTTCCAGCTTCCCGGGCAGTGGCCAGGTATGGCATATACATAAATACATTGTTTCAAGCTGCACCCCCCCTTGCACAGCCGTTCACTGGGAAGATCGGTGTGCTGCTGTTTATCCTCTTATAGTTCTCTGAGCTCCTTATGCAGCTGAGAACAGAGATTATGTGATCACTTATTAAAAATAAGGGGGAAAAGGGTATTTATAATTTTTTTTATATCTATGTACAAATGTTTTGCCTTTCATTTATATTTTAACCACTTAAAGCGGACCTTCAGTCATTTTTTTCAACTTTCCATGTATAAAATCTTCTGCCCTTGTTGTTTTAGCTTTGGATAGTAAAACATTTTTTTCTGCCAGTAAATACCTTATACAGCCCACTTCCTGTTTCGTGTCTGGTCATTAGCCTAGGCTTATAACATCATGCACAGCTCAGCAAAGAAAAAGAATATTGGGACTTTGTATGAGGAAATGACTGGTTAAATTCATTAGCCTCCATGATGAATATCAATAATAAGGGGGAAGGGGGAGAGAGAAAAATATTAGGTGGGACTTTATATGAAGCACACAATTCAAAATGAATGACCCAATAAATATATAATATATAAACATGTTTAATATTTCATATGAGTATTCACCCAGTATGCATAAAACTGTATCAATATAAAAAAAAATATGTAAACATTTCATATATGTACATATCTAAGTCTAGGTCTTTACATGTTAACCTTCACTTACTACTTTTACTAAGGTGAATTACCCAATTTTCACCTTGCCTCACTTGGTCTTCTTGGTGTTGGTTTTAGTTTCTTCTGGGCTACATTTCTCTTTTTCCTTAGTTGTCAGTAGTGTTTAACCACAGTTTATATACCAATATCTTCACAGACTTCCCTTGAAGCAAATACAGCACCAATTATATATCACAACTGGCAACCAGGGATCATCTACCAACAGATGCCACATCACTGGTGGCTTGTCCTGCTTGCTTGTCGCAGAGATCAGTCACCTCAGCTCCCGGGAATGACGTTCCCCATGGTGCCTCCAGCTGCTGACACTATCAATTTTTAACCATTATTTTACCTATAGGTAAGAGTGTTGGGATCCTTCATTGCTCCCCTTCTCTATTCTTTTTTATCAACTACTATAACATCTTTTTTGGCATTTATTTTTTATAGACACATCTAGCTCACATTAGCTCCTGACGAGTGGAGGCATCCACAAAATGCGTAGAGCTTTCCTACAATGCTGTGTCACAATATGTATATTATTAAATATAGTCCTTACAATAATGTACTGTCCCCATATATACTAATTGGTTTACCATTACTATGTTTTTATTATCCTCTGGGTATACGCGCGGGATAATTTTTTTATAATGTTAATCATGCTTCAACAACTTTGTATATATATATGAATTACTTAGTTATGTGCATATATGAAATGTTTACATGTTTTTTATATTCATACAGTTTTATGGATTCCGGGTGGATGTATACTCATATGAAATATTAAACATGTTTATATATTATATATTTATTGGGTCATCCATTTTAAGTTGTGTGCTTCATATAAAGTCCCTAATATTTCCCTCTCCCCCTTCCCCATTGATCATGCACATGTCTCTCTCTCTCACTCTTGTGATAGTTTGCCAGGAAGGGAGGGGGTGAGTCATAAGAGGACCAATGAGAGCTGCAGGGCTGCAGAGCTGAAGGGGTGCTGCAGCAATACTTAGTGAAGGGAGATTTCTGCAGCATATTTGGCAAGCAAAAAATCACAGTATATATAAAATAATATGCAAAGTGGTTGGAGGGACGCTTCAGAATGGCAAAGATGTTCTTATTACAAATTATGTGAGAAGACTGCAGTCCCTCTTAAGGAACAAGCCCATTTTTGACACTTTTTGTTTACAAGTTAAAATATTTTTTTTTGCTAGAAACTTACTTAGAACCCCCAAACATTATATATTTTTTTCAGACACACTAGAGAATAAAATGGATATTGTTGCAATACTTTATGTCACACCATATTTGTGCAGCGGTTTAAAATGCAATTTTTTTGGAAAAAAATCACTTTTTTGAATTAAAAAATAAGAAAACAGTATAGTTAGCCCAATGTTCTATATTGTGAAAGATAATGTTACGCTGAGTAAATTGATATCCAACATGTCATGCTTCAAAATTGCGCCCACTCTTGGAATAGCTACAAACTTTGGCACTTAAAAATTTCCATAGACGAAGTTTAAAAAATTCTACGGGTTACCAATTTTGAGCTACAGAGAAGGTCTAGTGCTTATTGTTCTCACTCTAACAATCCTGGTGATACCTCACATGTGTGGTTTGAACACCGTGGGCGCGACTTACGTATGTGTTCGCTTATGCGTGTGAGCACGGAGGGACAGGGCGCTTTAATTATTTTTTTTGGTTCCTATTTATTTTACTGATAATTTTTACACTGTAAACATCCCTTGTAATAGAAAAAAAGCATGACAGGACCACTTCAATGTCAGATCTTGGATCAAAAAGACCTCAGATCTCATATTTACACTTAAAAGCAAAAGCAAAAAAAAATTTATTTTTTTTTGTTTTGGAAAAAAAATTGTCCCTTTAAGGCCAGAGAGCGGAAGTGACGTTTGACGTCACTCCGTTCCTCCAAGGGCATAGAGTCGAGTGGGGGACATCATGCCCTCACTAGACTTCCTGCCCATCAGGCCACAGGACCGTATCGTCTCCGCCGCTTCCAATGGCTCCGGTAAGCAGCAGAGATGCCTGGGACGCGCTGGGAGGGGGGGGGGTACCTCTCCCACCGCCCATAAAAATGATCTTGCAGCGAATCTGGCACGGAGACCACTTTTATTTTAAAGTGGACCATCCACGGTGAATAAAAATACTGTTGTTATGGCAACTACCTGCTGCCATAACAACGGTATTTAACCACTTCAATACAGGACGTTTATACCCCCTTCCTGCCCAGACCAATTTTCTGCTTTCAGCGCTCTCACACTTTGAATGACAATCACTCTCTCATGCTACACTGTACCCAAACAAAATTTTTATCATTTTTTTCACACAAATAGAGCTTTCTTTTGGCGGTATTTAATAACATCTGGGTTTTTTATTTTTTGCGACATAAGTGAAAAAAGTGTGAAAATTTTGAAAAAAAAAAAAACACTTTTTTTAGTTTCTGTGATAAAATTTTGCAAATAAGTCATCTTTGTTCATAAATTTGGGCCAAAACCTATACTGCTACCTATTTTGGTAAAAATAACCCAAAAATGTGTATATTATTTGGTCTGTGTGAAAGTTATAGAGTCTACAAGCTATGGTGCCAATCATTGAAAATTGATCACACCTGATATACTGATGGCCTATCTCAATTCTTGAGGCCCTGAAATGTCAGGGATGTACAAATACCCCACAAATTACCCCCTTTTGAAAAGTAGACATTCCAAGGTATTTAGTAAGAGGCATAGCGAGTTTTTTGAAGTTGTACTTTTTTCCCACAATTCTTGGGAAAATTAAGAAACTATTTGTTTTTTTTGCACAAAATTGTCATAACAACAAGTTATTTCTCACACACAGCATATGCATACTTCCAATTACACCCCAAAATACATTCTGCTACTCGCCCCGAGTATGGCGATACCACATGTGTGAGACTTTTTCACAGCCTGTCCACAGGGAGGTCCAACATGCAGGGAGCACCATCATGCATTCTAGGAGCAGAATTTTCACATCTAATTTCCTAACAACCTATTACACTTTTGAAGGCTCTGGAGCACCAGGACAATGGAATTACCCACAAAATGACCCCATTTTGGAAAGCAAATACCCCAACTTATAATCTATGAGGCACTATGAGTCTTTTGAATGGCTAATTTTTTTCCACAAGTCTTTGAAAAACGTGGAAAGAAAACGAAAACGCTTTTATTTTTACACAAAGTGGTCAATTTATAAGATATTTCTAACACATAGCATGTACATAGCAAAAATTAACACCCAAAATATATTCTGCTACTCATCCCGAGTATGGCGATACCACATGTGTGAGCCTTTTTCACACCCTGGCCACATACAGGGGCCGAACATGCAGGAAGCATCGTCAGGCGTTCTAGGAGCAAAAATTACACATAAAATTTAATTCATACCTATCACACTTTTGAAGGCTCTGGAGCACCAGGGCAGTGGAATTACCCTCAAAATGACCCCATTTTGGAAAGCAAACACCCGAGGTATATTCTATGAGGCATAGGTACTCGGGTACTCTGATGGGCTGCAGATAGGTACTCAGGTAATCCAATGGGCTGCAGATAGGTACTAGGGTACTTTGATGGGCTAGAGACAGGTACTCGGGTAATCTGATGGACTGGTAAAAGGTACTTGGGTACTCTGATGGGCTGCAGATAGGTACTCGGTTACTCAGATGGGTTGGTGAAAGGTACTTGGGTAATCTGAAGGGCAGGTGACAGGTACTCGGGTACTCTGATGGGCTGGTGACAGGTACTCGGGTACTCAGGTGGGTAGGTGACAGGTACTCGGGTTCTCTGATGGGCAGGTGACAGGTACTCGGGTACTCTGATGGGCTGGTGACAGGTACTTGGGTACTCAGATGGGCTGGTGACAGGTACTCTGGTATGTTGATGGTCTGGTGACAGGTACTCGGGTATTATGATGGGCTGGTGACAGGTACTCAGATACTTTGATGGGTTGGTGACAGGTACTAGGGTACTCAGATGGGTTGGTGACAGGTACTCGGGTACTCTGATGGGATGGTGACAGGTACTCGGGTACTTAGATGGGATGGTGACAGGTACTCGGGTAATCTGATGGGATGGTGACAGGTACTCGGGTACTCAGATGGGCTGGTGACAGGTACTCGGGTACTCAGATGGGCAGGTGACAGGTACTCGGTTACTTTGACGGACAGGTGACAGGTACTCGGGTACTTTGATGGACAGGTGACAGGTACTCGGGTACTTTGATGGACAGGTGACAGGTACTCGGGTACTTTGATGGCCAGGTGACAGGTGCTCGGGTACTTTGATGGACAGGTAATAGGTAATCAGGTACTTTGATGGACAGGTGACAGGTCCTCTTTATTAGGGGGGGGTGATCAGTGTGTTTTGTGTGTACATCTGGTGGTAACAAGCTGTTACCGCAATCTCCCTCTCACACACAATCGGTGTGTGACAGGGAGAACCCGGTAAGAGCTTGTTACCGTGGTTTGTTTACATCACATGACCGGCTGTGATTGACACAGCCAGTCACGTGGTAAAGAGCCAATTCTATTGGCGCTTTACACTGATCGGAGCTGGGCTTTGTCCGAGGGACAAGCCTCAGCACCGCGCTGCGCGCCCCCGGGGGAGCACACGAGCGGCGTGCACGTGGAGGTCGGTAGTGACCGGCTGTGATTGGAAACAGCCGGTCACGTGGTAAAAAGCCAATTTTATTGTCTCTTTACCCCGATCGAGGGGGGCTGTGTCCCGAGGGACAAGATCGATCTGCGATCGCCACGCTGCGGGCCCCCAGGGGCCCGCAGTAGTGGCGACAAGCGGCGGACATCATATGGCGTCTGCCCGGATCGACGGAGGTTCCCTGCCGATGTCATTTTACAATGACTCGGTAGGGAACTGGTTAACGTCAAAGTACCGACGAATATCCACGGTGGGCGGTCTGGAAGTGCTGAATGGGTTGTTTTACAAGGTAAGGATTTACATATTCTTTAAGAGTATGTAAATATTTAAATGTCCATAGTATGGATACAAGTTAATTTAGGTAAGAGTTTTATCCAGCCTTCCCATTAAGACAAGTGTTAACCTCATTCTTGATGAAAGTAACTTGAAGTTGGCTAAAAGCATTGCAAATGCTTAGTGAAAGCCTCTTGTACACGCAGCTCCTCAGACTTGAACTTGCAAATCAAAGCTTGTGAGAACTAATGCTTAAGTTATATAGTAACCATAGCAAACTGTGCCCTATTTCCAGGTTTATGATATTAAGACAAGATATAAGCTTTGTCATTTTAAAGATAGTGAAATGAAGTAACCATTTTTTTTGTTTTTTTTTGGGATAATCCTTTACAACAGTATTTAAACCTGTCCAAAGCCCTTGCATAGTTGCCAACATTTAATAACATTTTACAGGGACACCTTTTTTGCTGTGGGTCCAGCTAGCCATTGTAGTTCTTTAATTAGAGGCAGGGCATTCATATAAAATGAGTTTCACAAGAGACATATTATAACTATACAATTTAATTTTAAAATAAATTAAGAAAATAGTGTAGCGCTATCTTTAAAATAAATCGGTGAACTTGTGTTATCAATTATAAATTTTCACTCATATCTATATGAAAGATTAATTTGCACAAATTGATAACACAAGTTCACAGATTTATTTTAAAGCTAGCGCTACACTATTTTCTTCATGTATTTAACTAATAGTCACGGATAACTATTAAGTGTGAGCTGCAATCTTATAGACCACCGTTCAGAAGTGGTAGCGTGAGGGTACTACACCACTACTCATTAATTTTAAAATACTTTAAATACAGGAAGATTTACTATAATAAGGACAAATCTAAGTGGTTAGCAGGTTCAAATCCCAACCACAGCACTACCTGCCCGGAGTTTGCATGTTCTCCCTGTGCCTGCTTGGGTTTACTCCGGGTACTTGGTTAATGGATCCTGTTTAAATCAGCCTTAGTATATGTCTGATTGTAAGTTAGGGGGACCTTAGATTGTAAGCTCCTTGAGGGCAGGGACTGATGTGAATGTACAATGTATATGTAAAGCATTGCGTAGATTGATGGCGCTATATAAGTACCTGTAATAAATAAAATAAATACATAAAACATAGTAAAGAAAGTATTGTTCATTAGTAAAATGATGTATGCATTTGTTTAGCTAGCTACAACCTTTAGTCCATAAAGTCTAAAAGTGTACTCTAAAAGTCTAAAAATTAAAAGTGCAGTAACCTAACAGTTTACTTTTGCTTATGTACAGATAAGCTAGACTGAAACAGAAGGTATATTTGTAATAGGAAAGTATATTTAAATGAAAGTAAACCTACAATGGCTCAGTATGGACACTTAAAATGGTATAAATTATATTAAAGCCAACAATCTAATACTACACAACTTTAGACTTACATAAAAAGGGACAGCCTGGAGAAGGGGAAATGCAGTGCGTATAGTGCACCTTGGATGAGCTTGGCTACATAGCTTTGAATATTAGGCGTGGTTTGAATGAGTATGGTTAAATAGAGTCTACACACAGCACACACTGCGCATGTTTGTCACAGTCCATATATCACTGCTGGGCTACTTAGTAACCAGCAACTGTTGCATATTGTTTAGAAATACTGTATGTAACATATAGCACAGCATAAAGTTTGCAGCAGTTAAGATTATGTAACAGTGCCCCTTACATTACTGTGGGTGGTCGGTGGGAGAGGAAAATACAAAGCATTTTTGTTAAAAGAAATAAAACAAAATTCTCTTATGTTGGTGGTGGGTGGAAGGGAAAATGTCTGGCGTTATTAGTCAGTGGGAGAAAAAAAAATGGCCTGACACTAGTGGGAGAAAAAAATAGCTCTGGCGTCAGTTGAAAAAAAATGCCTTGCAATGGGTGGCAAAACACCTGGCTTCATCGATCAGTGGAAAAAACTGCATTACCCATACTCATAAGCAAGTGGAGGTTGATATAAGCAGATACTATGAGAAGTGCTAATGTTCTTGATGAACTTGTAAGTATATGATGGAATTGTTTGAATTATTTTTGATGATATGGTATAGATATTATTGCAAGCCCCCTTTTTTTTGATATTTCAAACAATCTTATTATCCCTGAGGAAGAGATTAATTCATAAATATAGAAATGCATTGGATGCACAATGCCTAAGCGAACTGTCTGCTGAATATCAAACTACAAAGAGATATATAATATTGCGAAATATCAACCTCATATGTATTGATGTATGTAATGGATTATTGGCCTGACAAGGGCCATATGTGATTTTAATAAGGCTATGTTATTTAAAAGATTTTGTAATAAAAAGTTTTTTTTTACTGAAACAGTAATCTATTTTCCTTTTAGTTGCCGTCAAAATCCCATAAGAGGGTTTTTCAAACCAATCTATGCGAATAGCGATGGTGGCAACCACCCTCCTGAATAGAGTGAACATATACTAGAATACTGCATTATTGCTCAGTGGGGAGGAACAAATACCTCAACATTAGTGGGAGGAAAAATGGCTTCAGCATTAGTGGGAGTTAAAAAAATGTCCAGCATTATTGGTCAGTGGGAGGAAAAATGCCTGTGGTTATTACTGAAGAAAAAAATGCCTGGCATTATAGGTCTGATTGGGGGGATCCTGCCTTAGGGGGAGGAAAAATGTCCCATAATCAGGGGATGGAAAAAATGCCCCAGCATTGGTAGTCAGTGGCATGCCTAAAATTCATATCCATATCAGTCTCATTTCATGTTCAGACCCCAGGTCAGCCTCCTTAAGATTCAGATAACCAGGGCTCACGGTTAACAAAAAATACCTGCCCAACAGGGCTGTGATGGGCTAGTCCACTCACCGAACGATAGGTCCAGTGGGGCTCCGTGGCAATAAGTAAAACTGTCCAAACCAGGACACCACAAGGAAAAGGGGTCCAAAATAACCACTACTGGAGCCACTGGGACATGTTAACCCATCCAAATCCACCAGAAAGCAAAAACAGCAGAATTAATAAAATAGTAATAAATGTATTAATTGAAAATACAAAAGTCAAAAATTGTATAATTTAATGAAAACAGACATTCCCCCCAATCACCAACATGACAACGTTGTCAATTAAAACCACTGTCTAGACATGTGCCATACATGCAAACACTCTTGACAAACAATTACTTTAGCCTGGGCAAAGTGATGGAGTAGTCACCCAACCGCCTCACCAGTACAAAGGACCATGAGAATTGGCATATAAATTGAAGTTACACCTGGTGATCCACCTAGGCGCAAACTACCTCTCCCCTATTTTGTAGACGCGATAACTTTTGCGCAAACCAAGCGCGCTTATTGTGATTTTTTTTTTACCAAAAATATGTAGCAAAAACTGATGAATACATTTTTTTTTACATTTTTTTTTGGAAATGTCTTATAGCAGAAAGTAAAAAATAAAACCCGCAGAGGTGATCAAATACCACTGAAAGAAATCTCTATTTGTGGGAAAAAAAGGATATCAATTTTCGCACGACTGCGCAATTGTCAGTTAAAGCGACGCAGTGCCGTATTGCAAAAAATGACCTGGTCATTAAGTGCCATTCACACAGGGGCGACTTGCGATCCGACTTGAGTTGCCTCAAGTCACCCCAAGTCGCTTGACATTTGAAATCCCATTGAAATGAATGGGAGCTGTCTTAATATACACGACTGAAGTCACTCCGACTTCAAGGCGACTTCTGAAAAGGTTCCTGTACTACTTCTAGGCGACTTCTATCCGACTTGTGCCCATAGGATTCAATAGAATTTGCCTCCACGTCGGATCCCCATCTATAGGGAAGCGACTTTACAGTTAAAGGAATAGAATTTATTTTTAGGCAGCCCCCTCCCTCCCTTCTCTGAGTGGTCAAGGCAAAGTCGCCTGGCAAAAGTCGTGTTGTAAAGTCGCCTGAGGTCCTTGAAGTCGCGCTGAAGTCATACTGAAATCGCCTAGCGAAGTCGGGTCGCCCCTATGTGAATGCAGGCTAAGGGGGAAATCCTTCCGGTCCTGAAGTGGTTAAGACAACAATGTAATACCATACATTGTGACAATTAAACGTAATAAAACTAAACAAAAGGCATTTTTTCTTTATTTGCACAGTGATAGTTTAAACATAAATAGTGTTACTGCACATAAAAAGTGTGCATTTTTCCCTAACATTCCACAATGGCTGAAACGAGTAGGCAAAACTGTTGGAGTGGAAGACTTGGTCCATCAGGCAAGAGAGACCCCAGCAAAGTTCCACAAAACCTGGGCATGCTGGAGACATTTTACTGAATCCGAAGAATTCCGCAGACTATTAGACCTTTCCGCAATAATCTGATCATAGGACACAAGGGGGCCAGCTTAAACAAGTGAGCTGCACATGGCAAGCGGGTACATTCCGCCATCCTAATCTCTTCCCTATACCAGGGCTTAACAAATTTGCTTTGAATCTAGGAGCCAGCTAAAAAAGTTAGGAGCCAGTTTTTTTTTACGTAGTGTTGGGTTGCCAGCGCCCCCCTGGGGTAAGGCAAATAATTTGCGCCCCCCTAGCCCTAACTTACAGCAGAGCAGCCAGTCACACAGTTAAATCAGGGTTATAGTCTGGCCAGAAAGAGTGACACTAAAATCCTGCTATAGGGGGAAACTCCTTATTATGCTGAATGCATGGTGACTGCAGCATGTAAAACGCCCTCATCTGCTGCCTAATGCAGCTTAAGGGTGGCCATTGGTGGGTGGCAAAAACATGTCTCTACTGCAAATTTTTACCACCCAACTGCACATCTAAATGAAGCCTTTGTGACACTTTACATAAAATACAATAAAAGGTGAAAGAAGCATTCCAGTGCTGCTGATCTTCTGCTTCCTCTTTGCAGCCACTTCCTGCCTACATGTGTGTCCCCCACAGTGACTTTTCATTGCTCTGGTGTGCTTCCGGTCACCATGAAATGCTGGAGCCAAGCTGCACATAAATAGTGGTAATTGTTCATGGTACACAGGGCTTGATCAAAGGACATAGAAAAAGACTCTTCTGCATATCCAACTCCACCTCACAGCACACAGTAGAGCTGCACAATTCTGGCTAAAACAAGAATCACAATTTTGTTGCTTAGAACAAAGATTACGATTCTCGTGGTGTAACGCCATCTTTCACGTTATACAAAAAAAAAGGGCGTACTTTACTCTGTGTGTTTTTTTTTAAATTCATTAAAGTGTATTTTTCCAAAAAAAAAATTGCACTTGAAAGACCGCTGAGCAAATACAGTTCAACATAAAATATTGTAACAACATCTATTTTATTCTCTAGGGTCTCTGCTAACAAAAAATATATGATTGGGGGTTTTAAGTAATTTTCTAGCAAAAAATACTGGATTTTTTTGCCAATTTCCATGACCATTTTGCATCACCAGCCAGCTGGCTCTGTGTTTCACTGCATCTTGCTAGTCAACCACACACCACCATCCAATAGCGCTCTTGATCTGCCGCACCTGCACCTGTGGATTGGCTGTGCTCCAGCCAGCCACAGTCTCCTCGGCTTGGATCAACCACACACCACCATCCAATAGCTCAAAGGAGTGGTGACCTTCTGCACGTGTATCTGTGGACTGACCAGCTGCACACTACTATCCAACAGCTTTGAGGAGCGGTGAGTTGCCGCACTTGTGTGCTATGAGTGTGCATCTCTGGAATTGTATATTCAGTGTGAGAGCCACCACATGAATTGCTGTATATAGACTACAGCCAGCCGGCTCTGACTACAGCCAGCCGGCTCTGTGTTTCATTGCTAATCAGCTACACACCACTATCCAACAGCCTTGAGGAGTGGTGTTTTCCCGCACTTGCACTTGTGGACTGACCAGCTGCACACTACAATCCGGCAGCATTGAGGAGAGTTGACCTCTCACATCTGCACCTGTGGATTGGCTGTGCTCCACCCAGCCACGGTCTTCAGCTTGGATCAGCTTCACCACAGATCTGTGTCTAATGAGTGTGTGTCTCTAGAACTACAGACCCAATGTAAGATCCACCACATGACTTGCTGGATCAAGATCACAGTTCAGTGACAGTGCCCGGACACTATCCCTAGGATCCACGACAACTTGTTGATTGGAGGCATTGTACCCTAGGAGGGGTGAGCAATTGTGCATTCATCCTACACAGGTTGAGATTGCTAGAATGCATTGGTTGCGATCTCCCTGACTATGCTCCCAGCTTATAAGTGAGTGTCACGGCTGCCTCTCCAGGGACTTGATGCCTCCACTTGTAAAACCGTGAGTACTCCAGTATTCATTACATAGGGGGAATTGGATGACTGAGTGAGAGGAGGAGAGTATCCCCCCCCCCCCCGCGTCCATTAGCACTTCAACTGTGTGTGGAAGCTAGGATCCCCTTCAGGTTGTTTGGTTGTTTAATCATACCTGCATGCCTACAGAGACTGCATCAATTCCTTTTATTGGGCTCTAAGAAGTATATGGAATGCCATGGACTTCCACCATCTTTCTTTGGGCACACACTTGTCCCCATCTCAGGGTTGAGTTCCATTTGGGGATCTGCACTCAAGGGCATTTGGGAGGTGTCATCACAGGCAGCGGTGCTGGGACAGCATGTGGACACTAGGGGGGCAGTGAAGGTCATCTCAGCTCCCTGGGACCATCCCTCCATCATTCCGCAGCCAGCGGAAATGGTGTAGAGGGTTGTGCATAGCCAGGGTCATTGGGGATACAGGGACAGCTAGTTACCTCTGGGGGGTTCACAGAGGGATATAGGGGTGTAGGGTGGATGTTTCTATGAGTGTCATGTGATTTTTACTCCTTAATAAATGTAGTTGACTTAGGCTACTTTCACACTGGGGCGTTTTTCAGGCATTGCGGTGCTAAAAATAGCGCCCTTATAGCGCCTGAAAAGCACCCCCCCATCCACCTAGTGTGAAAGCCTGAGTGCTTTCACACTGGGGCAGTACGCTTGCAGGACTTTACAAAAAGTCCTGCAAGCAGCACCTTTGGGACGGTGCGCTGAGCGGTGTTTACACCGCTCCTCCACCGCCCCTACCATTGAAATCAATGGACAGTGCTTCCGAAGTGACTGCACACTGCCTTGGAAGTGCAGAGAGCTGGCACTTTTAACCCCGTTTGAACCCCTTGTGGGGGGTTAAAAGCGCCGCGCTCCAGACTGGAATAGCGGCACCATAGAGATTTACCGCTACCGCCTGCTCCAGTGTGAAAGTAGCCTTATATGGCTGGTGCAGACTTGTTTTTTGTCTTTTTTGTGGCTGTTGATAAACATTGCCAGACTGTTTCTTTTTTTTTTTTTACAGCTCCTTCTGCTGACCTTCTCTGTGTACCGGCAATGCAGCTATGATTAATCAGAGCTAAATTGCTTGGTACTGGGACAGGGAGGGATCCCGGCAGCAGGGAAGAAGGACTGGACGTACTAAACACACCCTATGTACAATAATGGCATTTTTGGGTGTGTTTAGTTCGTCCAGAGTTTGCAACTGGATAGACTTTAGCTTCTAGATTGGTTCTCTTGCAAGTGATTGACCCTTCCCCCCACCTTCCCCAGAAATGCATGCCACTCTTAAAGGATGCATTAGCGGTATTACAAGATCTCCATCTTTGAAACTGAAAGCAGTCAAAGACCATTGATCATGTGTAAAGTGCAGCCCTTTTTGATTGTATTGTTTTATTATTATGGGTTACCTCACCTGCCTCTACTGAAAGCATTCTGTGCCTGAATGCACATCCTTGCCACTGTCACTTCACATTATGCATGTGTAATTTTTTTTTATTGATGCAGATACAAACACCTGCTGAGGTCACATGACCCAGATAAGCCCTCACCATGGCCTTAGGAACATCACAAGCTATTTCACTCCTCTCCTTTACGCAGTGAGAAAACCTACAGCAGCTTTATCTCCTCTTATCAATTTGCAGGCATGCACACTCGGGGTTCCTATCGATGGCCCTGAGTGAGCCTCATGCTGTGATCCCAGTACACAGCCTACGTAGAACATTCCCAGAAAATCTGGGACATTTGGCAAATATGTCCTTGAAGTCGACCCTTATATAGTAACTGATCCTTACTGCTGTGTGCCTATACAAAAGTGGGAAAAAGACTGCTAAATTATTGAATTTCTACTGCTTTATGAGTACATGGAATAACTCTTCTGCCTTTTACAGCAAATGCCTTTGGAATGTTACAATATATTCTTTCTATGTACAGTATCTCACAAAAGTGAGTACACCCCTCACATTTTTGTAAATATTTTATTATAGCTTTTCACATGACAACACTGAAGAAATGACACTTTGCCACAATGTAAAATAGTGAGTGTACAGCTTGTATAACAGTGTAAATTTGCAGTCCCCTCAAAATAACTCAACCCACAGCCATTAATGTCTAAACCGCTGGCAACAAAAGTGAGTACAACCCTAAGTGAAAATGTCCAAATTGGGCCCAAAGTGTAAATATTTTGGTGGCCACCATTATTTTCCAGCACTGCCTTAACCCTCTTGGGCATGGAGTTCCCAGGTTGCCACTGGAGTCCTTTTCCACACCTCAGTGACGACATCATGGAGCTGGTGGATGTTAGAGACCTTGCTCTCCTCCACTTCCATTTTAGGATGCCCCACAGATGCTCAATAGGGTTTAGGTCTGGAGACATGCTTGGCCAGTCCATCACTTTTACCCTCAGCTTCTTTAGCAAGGCAGTAATCCTATTGGAGGTGTGTTTGGGGTCGTTGTCATATCGTAATACTGCCCTGTGGCCCAGTTTCTGAAGGGAGGGGATCATGCTCTGCTTCAGTATGTCATAGTAGATGTTGGCATTCATGGTTCCCTCAATGAACTGTAGCTCCCCAGTGCCGGCAGCACTCATGCAGCCCTATACCATGACACCACCACCATGCTTGACTGTAGGCAAGACACACTTGTCTTTGTACTCCTCACTTGGTTGATGCCACACACGCTTGATACCATCTGAACCACATAAGTTTATCTTGACCTCATTAGACCACAGGACATGGTTCCAGTAATCCATGTCCTTAGTCTGTTTGTCTTCAGCAAACTGTTTGCAGGCTTTCTTGTGCATCATCTTTAGAAGAAGCTTCCTTCTGGAACGACAGCCATGCAGACCAACTTGATGCAGTGTGCCGTATATGGTCTGAGCACTGACAAGTTGACCCCCACCCCTTCAACCTCTGCAGCAATGCTGGAAGCACTCATACGTCTAATTCACAAAGACAACCTCTGGATATGATGCTGAGCATGTGCACTCAACTCCTTTGGTCCACCATGGCGAGGCCTGTCCTGAGTGGAGCCTGTCCTGTTAAACCGTTGTATGGTGTTGGCCACTGTGCTGCAGCTCAGTTTCAGGGTCTTGGCAATCTTCTTATAGCCTAGGCCATCTTTATGTAAAGCAACAATTCTTTTTTTTCAGATCCTCAGAGAGTTCTTTGCCATGAGGTGCCATGTTGAACTTCCAGTGACCAGTATGAGTGAGAGCGATAACACCAAATTTAACACACCTGCTCCCCATTCACACCTGAGACCTTGTAAAACAAACGAGTCACAAGACACCGGAAAAGGAAAATTGCTAATTGGGGCCAATTTGGACATTTTCACTTAGGGGTGTACTCACTTTTGTTGCCAGCGGTTTAGACATTACTGGCTGTGTTTTGAGTTATTTTGAGGGGACAGCAAATTTACACGGTTATACAAGCTGTACACTCACTACTTTACATTGTAGCAAAGTGTAATTTCTTCAAAGTTGTCACATGAAAAGATATAATAAAATATTTACAAAAATGTGGAGGGTGTACTCCCTTTTGTAAGATACTGTATGTTTTTTCCACATCAATGCTTCTAAACGAAGGGTAGTATAAGTATTGTGAAGAACCTTGCAAACACAACTAATAGCAAAGCATCCCTGGCAATTATTTAAAATATGTATAATTTTGTAAGAGCCTATCCCTCAGCATAATATTGTGTTGTAATGTAAGGCAAGGACCCAGAAGTATCAGGCAAACTACATATTCCACTCTGATAGCTATTATAAGTAAGTAGCTTAGACAAAAAAAAAAACTTCTTTTAAGTCAGTACTATTTCCTTTGAACTGGTAACACAAGCAATTAAACAGCTGCTGAAGAGCAGCAAATATGCTTTTATCACACAGCTCTCTACCTTGTGGCAGGAAAAGGCTTCAAATAATCAACAGCCTTTTTATCCTATTGCTTTATGCTTTAGAAAATGTGTGGCAAATCCCAAACGTACAAAATGTTATGAAGCATTTTGTGTTTAAGGGAATCACATACTTGCCTGTGACATACATTGTGTTTATCACCATGATTTTAAATGTTAAGCTTAACAAAAATGGCTAGACAGAGCCGGGTAACATTCTTACTTAATCCTCTTTTTATTTTTAAAAAATATGTTTTGTAGACCGTTAATTACCAAGAATTTAGAAACCTTTGTTTTGAAATACCATTGCTATATAACTGTACTAAATTGCATTACACTACTGGTGTTTTAGGTACCTTGCCTTGTGATTTTCTTGCATTTAAGAAATGTAAAAAAAAATATTATATATATATATATATATATATATATATATATATATATATATATATATATCCT
>BLSH010292866.1:183941-201036 GCA_018402905.1 Glandirana rugosa | reverse complement strand
ATATATATATATATATATATATATATATAATATATTATATATATAGGCAGTGGGACCCCATTCGACTCGAAAGATTGCTGGTTTACGCCAGATTGGTGGAAAGACAGGTACGCTGATTGCACAGATGTGTGCTGGGCTATATACGTGTGACCTGACTATGGCTCAGGGCTCCACCCAACAGATGGGAGGACTGTGCAGGGAAGTCAGGTGGACTCCCAACCTCTCCAGGAGTTAGAGAGGTTTCAAGGAGCAGCCAGAGTGTGCATGTCTGCAGGAGGCAGATTTAGCCTGTGACAGGGCAGCAAGGAGCTGATCGTGAGTAAGCTATGAGGGAGCTTGACTCTAAGGAACTCTTTTGGTCTGAGAAGCAAACCTTAGGCCTAGGCTGGAGGCATGAAGCAGCAGTGTGGCAGTAGAGTAAGCTAGGAGGCTGAAGTACTCTGATTGTACAAGTTACAGTAATGGTGGAACCCCCTGAGTGGGCTACTGATATCTTTTGTGAACTTTTCTGTTCTTTAAAATAAAAGTGGGCTACCATGCCCTTATAAATACTGCTTTGGACTGGTGCACTCATTGAAAACACACCTACCGCTTGAGTCTGATTGACCCCAATCTTATACATGGTGGAGGTATTGCTTTGGGCAGAGTTGGAAGAGTTCCAAATCCTCGCATACCAAAAACAGTGAGTAACAGCGGAGAAATCAATGCTGCTGACTTCATATGGCCTATGTTGCCTTCTGAACATGTGGAGGACTTTTTGGATGAATTTGTGATGATTGCTTCCTACAGAGGGGGTTGGATTGGTGCAGCCTTTTTTGACAGAGGAGTACAAAGGTGTGTACCGCTGGATGGGTCATAACCAAGATGACTACAATTACCTAGAAGCAATCCAATCTAGATAGTGATGGAAAAATTCAGCGTGGAGAATGTGGTCTGCAGAAAGGAGGAGCTACAGCAGACAAGTGTCTTCGCTTTCCCACAGAGACAGAAGTGAAGTTGTTCCATGCCTGGAATGTGGTAAAGTATCAACATTGTTTAACCACTTCACGCAAATCGCTGTATATAAACGGCGGTCGGGAGAAGTGAATGTATCAGGGTATAGCTGCAGCTGCCCCAATATATATACAGTATATCACAAAAGTGAGTACACCCTCACATTTTTGTAAATATTTTATATCTTTTCATGTGACAACACTGAAGAACACTTTGGACACAATGTAACACTTTGCTACAATGTAAAGTAGTGAGTGTACAGCTTGTATGACAGTGTAAATTTGGTGCCCCCTCAAAATAACTCAACGCACAGCCATTAATGTCTAAACTGCTGGCAACAAAAGTGAGTATACCCAATTTGGACATTTTCACTTAGGGGTATACTCACTTTTGTTGCCAGCAGTTTAGATATTAATGGCTGTGTGTTGAGTTATTTTGAGGGGACAGCAGTGTTGTCGCATATAAAGATATAATAAATCATTTACAAAAATGTGAGGGTGTACTCATTATTATGAGATACTGTGTGTATATATATATATATATATATATATATATATATATATGTGTGTGTGTGTGTATGTATGTATGCGTGTGTGTGTGTGTGTGTGTGTGTGTGTATATATATATATATTCAGGTCCATAAATATTGGGACATCGACACAATTCTAATCTTTTTGGCTCTATACACCACCACAATGAATTTGAAATGAAACGAAAAAGATGTGCTTTAACTGCAGACTTTCAGCTTTAATTTGAGGGTATTTACATCCAAATCAGGTCTTCCGGGTCTTTTGGGGTTTCTGAGCTCACCGGTGCGTTCTTTCTTTTTAAGGATGTTCTAAACAGTTGATTTGGCCACACCTAATGTTTTTGCTATCTCTCTGATGGGTTTGTTTTGTTTTTTCAGCCTAATGATGGCTTGCTTCACTGATAGTGACAGCTCTTTGGATCTCATATTGAGAGTTGACAGCAATTGATTCCAAATGCAAATAGCACGCTTGAAATGAACCCTGGACCTTTTATCTGCTCCTTGTAAATGGGATAATGAGGGAATAACACACACCTGGCCATGGAACATCCGAGCAGCCAATTGTCCCATTACTTTTGGTCCCTTAAAAAGTTGGAGGCACATATACAAACTGTTGTAATTCCTACATCATTCACCTGATTTGGATGTAAATACCCTCAAATTAAAGCTGAAAGTCTACAGTTAAAGCACATCTTGTTTGTTTTATTTCAAATCCATTGTGGTGGTGTATAGAGCCAAAAAGATTAGAATTGTGTCAATGTCCCAATATTTATGGACCTGACTGTACATATACATACACACACTGTGTGTATATGTATGTATATACAGTATATATATTTCTAGGGAAAATGCACATTTTTACTTTTTTGACGGAATGGGGAAAGTTTTTTATTATTATTATTATCATTATTATTATTATAATACAGAATTTATATAGCGCCAACAGTTTGCACAGCACTTTACAAAATGAAGGCAGACAGTACAGTTGCATCACAATTTGGTACAAGAGGAATCAGAGGGTCCTGCTTGTTAGAGCTTACAATCTAAGAGAGAGGGTCAACTGATACAAAAGGTAATAGCTGTGGGGGATGAGTTGATGTAGAAAGTAAGACAGTGTATTAGATCAGTGTTCCCCAACCCTGTCCTCAAGGCCCACCAACAGGTCATGTTTTCAGGATTTCTATTAATTTGCACAGGTGATTTGATCAGTTTAACTGCCTTAGTAAATCTTGAAAACATGACCTGTTGGTGGGCCTTGAGGACTGGGTTGGGGAACACTGTATTAGATAGAAGCAGGATAGGCTTCTTTAAAGAGAGAGGTTTTCAGGGGTTGTCTAAAGATGGATAGATTAGGAGACAGCCGGACAGATTGGGGTAGGGAGTTCATAAGGATGGGAGAAGCTCTGGAGAAATCCTGGAGGTGAGCATGGGAGGAGATAACAAGGGAGCTAGAGATCAGGAGGTCTTGGGAGGACCGAAGAGGGCGGCTTGGTTGGTATTTTGAGACTAGGTTAGAGATGTAGCTGGGGGCAGAGTTGTGGATGGCTTTGTAAATTATTGTTAGTACTTTTATTCGTTGGGTGAGTGGAAGCCCGTGAAGAGACTGGCAGAGAGGGGTGGAGGACACTGAGCAGTTGGTAAGGTGTATAAGTCCTGCAGCAGCATTCATTATGGACTGAAGGGGGGTTAATGTATGCAAAGGTAATCCAATGAGGAGAGAGTTGCAGTAGTCGAGGCGAGAGATAACCAGAGAGTGAATTAGAAGCTTGGTCGTGTCATTGGTTAAAAAGGGGCATATTTTAGAGATGTTGCGGAGGCTGATAGGGATTGGATGTGGTCCTGAAAGGACAGTCCAGAGTCTAGGGTTACCTCTAGCACCCTGGCATGTGGGGACGCATTAATAGTTGTGCCATTGATCTTAACAGAGAAGTCAGGGGAAGGGGCATGTGGGGGAGGAAATATAATGTTGTTTTAGATAGATTCAGTTTGAGGAAGTGCTGTGACATCCAGGCTGATATGTCTGTTAGTAAAGCAGTGATCTGTGAGGAGGCTGATGGGGTGATCTGAAGGGTAGAGAGATAGATTTGGGTATCATTGGCCTATAAATGATAGCGGAAACCATGGGAGGTTATCAGCTGACCCAGGGAGGACATGTAGATGGAGAATAGTAGGGGTCCACGGACAGAACCTTGGGGGATCCCAACAGTAAGAGGAGTTGGAGAGGAGGAAGTAGAGTTGTAAGTGACACTGAAGGTGCGGTGAGATAGGTAAGATTCGAACCAACGGAGAGCACAGCCATGGAGATCAAGCAAATTGAGTTTTTTGAGGAGGGGGTGATCAACAGTATCAAAGGCAGCGGAAAGGTCCAAGAGTAAGAGTATGGAATAATGACTGTTGGTTTTAGCTGTTAGTAAGTTGTTTGTGAGTTTTAGGAGGCAGTTTCTGTGGAGTGCTGTGGACGAAATCCAGACTGAAGGGGATCAAGAAGGTTATTTTCAGTGAGCTGGTCACTCAGTCGGTTGTAGACTAAACGTTCAAGGATTTTGGAGGCAAAAGGGAGTAAGGAGATGTGTCTTAGGTTGTTAAGATTGGTGGGGTCCAGTGTGGCCTTTTTTGGTATGGGAGTGACTAGTGCATGTTTTAGAGGGTTGGGGAAGATGTCAATAGAGAGGGAGAGTTTGAAGATATGAGTTAAAGAGTGTAGGATAGATACAGAGGGCGACTGTAGTATTTGAGAAGAGTCCAGGGGGTAGTAGGTTAGGTGGCGTTAGAGAGAAGTTTAGTGACTTCCTCTATAGTAGCTGGGTTAAACAAGAGTATTGATTGTGCAGGAGGACAAAGAGTGTGAGGGGAGTGAGAAATCTGTGTGGAGATCTTGAGACGAATTGTATCAATCTTATTTTTAAAGCAATTAGCAATCTCCTAGGCAGTGAATAAATTAGTGGATGGAGGTAATGGAGGACGGAGTAGAGCGTTAAAGGTAGAAAAGAGTTGACGAGGGCTCCGTGAGAGGTTGTTAATAAGAGTGATAAAGTAGGTCTGTTTGGCAGTGTGGAGGCAGGAATAGTATTTTTGGAGGGCAGATTTATATTGGCTGAAATCTTGCTGTGACTTAGTCTTACGCCACGGACACTCAAGAGCGCGGCTTTTTTTTTTTTTTTTAGGCTTCTGGTATCGTCTGTCAGCCAGGGTTGTAGCGGTCGGAGCCTGATTCTGTGTGTAGTGAGGGGGGCCAAAGTATCTAGGGTGGATGACAGTGAGCTGTTGTATATAGAAGTGGCCAGGTTGGGGCAGGACAAAGAATAGATTTTGTTGTAGAGACAATCTGTAGCAGAAAAAGAGAAGGGTTAATATGGTGAAGGTTTCTACGGGTAATTGTTTGGTAGCTGGAAGGCAAGGGGGAGGAAGACAAGGAGAGAGTAAAATCAATAAGGTGGTGATCAGAGGGAGGAAAAGGAATGTTGGAGAGGTTGTACGGAGTGCATAGATTGGGGAATATGAGGTCAAGGCAGTGAGTACAATCATGTGTCCATTGTTTTAGGTCAAAAGAGCAGGTTAGCCTCAGAATCTTAGAAGTAGCAGGAGTGTTAAGATTAGCAGGGATGTTGAAGTCTCCAAGAATGATTGTTGGAATTTCAGAAGAAAGAAAGTAGGGTAGCTAGACAGAGAAGTTGTCAAGGAAGCTTGATACTGGTCCAGGAGGCAATTCTCAACGAAACTGGAGAAAATAGACAAATACAAATGAGGAGAGGGACAGAGAGGGGGGTGGATGAAGAACTTGAAAAGTGCTTTGAGGGGATAGGAGGAATCCAACACCACCTCCTTTCTGTCCACTAGGCCTGGGAAAGTGAATCCACAGGAGGCCACCATGGGAGAGGGCAGCCGACAAAGAAAAGTCAGAATCTTGAAGCCGGGTCTCCGTAATTGCAAGTAGGTTGAAGGGGTTTGTGATAAATAGGTCATGGACGGTGGTAAGTTTGTTACAAACAGAGTGGGCATTCCAAAGGGCACAGGAGAAGGGGAGGCTGGTTCTAGGCAGAAGAGGAATAGAAATTAAATTGTGTGGATTGCGCCTGCTGTCAGAGGATTGGAGGTGCTGGGCATGTTGTCCAAAGGTAAATGATAGTGGTCCTGGATTTGGGGAAATATCTCCAGAAGTTACGAGAAGCAGAAGGGTGAGAGAGGTGATATGGGAGTGTGACTTATGTGGGGGGACTTCCCAGTGTCCTGGAGGTTTTATTGGTATGTGGGTTCAGAAGTAGCAGGAGCTGATGAGTGCAGTAATAAGGTGAAGAAAGGAGTGAGGGTGATATATATCTCATGGGGTGGAGAAGAGGGGTGAAGGAGAGAGAGTTTAAGGAGAGAGGATGCAACTGTGAAAAGAAAAAGTAGGGAGTGCATGATACAGAGTGGGAGATTGAGAAGCAGACTGGATGAGAGATGAAAAAGTTCTAGGAGCAATCAGGTCACCTGTAGTCTGTTTAGTGTTTTGCAGTATTCTGTTGTTTTTCACTTTGTGCATTTGCTGAAGTGCTGAGCCGAAGTATAATACTTAATCCAATATGAATACTTTATCCAAGATGATAGTTGCCAATGCAATCCCTGCCAGTACAGACCATGGTCTTTGCAGACCTTAGGGAAGGGTTTACACCCTCTGTTAGATTGCTGCTTGCGCCCCCAATTTGAAGATTCACCCACTGAATTTGTAATGGTGAGCACTGCCACTAAAAACAGAACGTGCAGGAATATCCAACATCTTAGAGTTGTCCAAAAACAAGAAGTGAGGAGACATATTCTAATGGGAACACTTGTGCAAAAAACAACAATCTAAAAGGGGAATTCCCCTAACTTTGGGAGATTTCTGCTAACTTCCTGTTGCATCTCGTTCACAATGGCACATGGGCACCAAGGGTTTTAAGTCTTCCCTAATCTGTTCTAAACTAAAAATAGGTTTTGGCCATACATACACTTAAAAAGACAGGTTCACCTTTTGAACACGTTACACCTGTATTTGGGGTGTAACATGCTCAAGCAGCCCCCTCTCCCCCCCCCCCCCCCCCCCAGATACCACAAAGTTTTCCTCTTCACCGCAGTCTCTGTCACATTTGAAATTGGTGTGGCTGTGCAGGGCTCCACAGGGATCTCAGAAGGAAGAGACTACAAGTTCCCTCTGTCACCATGGTAGACAGACTTGTAGTTTCAATGGACTGGGAGCAGGCTGATCAGCGTGCTCATAGTCCATCCATTCACACTTCCTACAGCTCTGAAACTGACATCCTGTACATAGGTATGGCACAGAAATGTAGGAAGAGCATGTAGGAGCCTCACATTGCACCTGCAATCTACTGATTGCGGGTGCAAGGCTCTGCAGGGCCTTGTGAAAAAATAATAAATGCACAATCAATGTTTTCCAGTAAAAAATATGTGCATTTATTGTTTTTTTTTTCTTCAGAAAGGTGAACATATCCTTTACACAAACATGCTATAAATGAATTACAGAACGGTGGCAGAATCCCTTATCACTATATTTGTTCCAAGTCAAAGACTCAAGGCATTGAAGCCAAAGTATTAGCATGGCAGCCAGGTAACTTACAATCTCTAAGTCAGCAAAGGCAGTTCCAATACCTTTCTCATGACAGAGTCATTTTAAGAAACATGACAAAGTCAGATCACAGGTGCATATTAGCAAAACAGCAGTGTACTGGATTGTCTTATTTGGTAACTAGGGAATATGCATTATGTTCAAATTATAGTGTGGGTGGGAAAATGCAGATTGATACAAGGCTCATTTTACCGTATGCATGAATTATCATGATGTTCTGTATCAGATCAATTGAAGGACGGATGAGACACAATTTTGGCTCTTGCTTTTGACTGAGACATACTCCATTTTCATTTACAACCATCCAGGTCCGATCATATAGTAGACCCTGTTCTACCACAGGCCATTGGGAAACCTGACAAAAAGAAAAGAAAATAATAAGAAAAAGGATGCGATTATGTTTATAAAAAAATATCAATAACTATCTCTACATGCCACAATTATGTTGCAAACTGCTAAAAAAAACCTTTAGGTCCATTGTCACTCAACGATCCTGTTTCTGGCAAGTTGCTAGCAACAGGACCACTTAACCAGTTAAGATCCGCGCTATAGCCGAAAGACGGCTACAGCGCAGATCTCAAAGTGCACACTCCCGGCCCACACTCACAGGCGGCGGCACGTGCGTGTAGCCGCCACACACTATGTGGGCGGCCTTGATGTCCCCTCGTGTAAACACGACAGTTCTCCGTTCTGTGAAGGGGGACATGACAGATCTACTGATCCCTGTCACTGGGATCAGTTAGATCTGTTATGTCCCTACCAGCCCCACCCCCACACAGTTAGAACACATACAGGGAACACAGTTAACCTCTTCACTGCCCCCTGCAGGTTAACCCCTTCCCTGCAAGTGACATTTATACAGTAATCAGTGGACATTTAAATTTCTGATCGCTGTATAAATGTAATTGGTCCCAAAAAAGTGTCAAAAATGTCCGACATGTCCGTCCCAATATCAAAGTCCCGATAAAAATCTATAAAAATCGCTGCCATTACTAGTAAAAAATAAATAAATAATAAAAACGCCATAAATCAATTCCCATAGTTTTAGACGCGATAACTTTTGCGCAAACCAATCAATATAGGCCGATTGCGATCTTTTTTTACCAAAAATATGAGGAAGAATATAAATCAGCCAAAACCGATGAATAATATATATATATAATTTTTTTTTTTGGATATTTATTCTAGCACAAAGTAAAAAATATTGTTCTTTTTTCAAAATTGTTGTTCTTTGTTTGTTTATAGCACAAAAAAATAAAAACCACAGAGGTGATCAAATACCACCAAAAGAAAGCCTTATTTGTGGGGAAAAAATGATAAAAATTTTGTTTGGGTACAACGCCACACGACCGCGCAATTCTCATTCAAAATGCGACAGCGCTGAAAGCCTAAAATTGGTACCCAGATCCCCCCCAGGAGGGGGGTTTAAGTGCCCAGTAAGCAAGTGGTTAAAGACTGCTTACCTGTTTCTACCGAGTCTCTACCTTGCTGTCCCCTTTATTACAAGCAAAAACTAAGCCAAGGTGCTCTAAAAGGTGAATCCAAACTGAAACCGCTGCACTCACTATTGCCTGACCACAAACAATAATAAGCATTCATGAAACAAAACTGTGTTGCTCTTTCTCTTTAAATCACAGTGGGGTTGATTTACTGAAGGCAAATAGTCAAGTGCAGTTGCTCTAGATCTGAGGGGAACATGCAAGGAAAATTTAAAAAAATGCATTTTTGCTTGAACGTGATGGAGGATGATAGAAATCTGCAGAGCTTTGTGACATACTGTAGTGACACAATTAATAATAAGTACTGTTATCAAACTACTGCACACTCTTGTTATAGTGAATTAGTGTTTAACAACAGTGATAATAAGAAATAAAGTCCATCCATGTGAATAAAACAATCGTGCATCTGTAAACTTCATGCAAAAGTGTTTGCAAAGTTGTAGGCCAAGCACAGGCAATTTGTTGATGAACCAATGAAACGTAATGCACATTTCTATCTGTATATACATTTGTTTTGGCTGTACTGAGACACGGACGCAACAAAACATCTTCCTCTTATATAAACTATGGAGAAAGTTTTCTCATTTTTTAAAAAATCTTGCAAGATATAGTTATCCGTATTAGTACATTTTAATTTTTTTCCAGTTTAAACCCCTTAGGCATTTATTCCTCCAATCATGATGAAAGACTGTATAATATCCAAGGATTATCTATAACTAAAAGATAAGGTGCATTTAACCAATGCCAGTTTAAGCCTGATTGAAAAATATTTTATTAACCTCAATGAATCCTTAAAATAAAGCATCAAACTAAATAAAGCATCAAACTAACTTCTTTAGCTTCAGTGCATGAGGAGAAATGAGGCAAAACATCAATCTGTGACCCCAGAAAATTTTAGAGTCAACTATAAGGCTATGAAAATAGCTAATATTTTATAACCAAGCAAATAGAAAATGCAATAAGGATGAAGGCTGAGAGCTAAAGAAGCTCTTTATGGAAAACCCCCTTAATGGAAAAACCTAAATCTTCTTCAGATATCTAGTCCCACTTTTTTTTTAAAATAATCAAATCACTTAAACTGCTTTTTTTAACAGCTCAGGACAGATAAGGTCCCTTGGTGTGCGGTGTGTCCAATATATCAGAGTGAATCTGCTCACTAAATGCATACACATATTGCATATGCATATCGTATTACCACAACAATTTTCTTTAATGTTGAAATGCTAATACAATATGTCAGAATAAAGAAAATGTGAATGTTGGTGATGGCATTGTCCTAATATTGGCAATGGTCATACTTTGACAATAATGTCACCAGCATCCCTACCTCTTTGTTTAATTTCAACTCTCAACTGGGGAATCTTACGGCCAGTGGCTGAATGGGGCTGGGGATGAAACTTCTGTTGCTATGATGTTGATGGCTGCACATGTCTAATGACTTAGCTAGCAATGGGCTGATCATGCACTGAGCATGGAGTGTCTGTGGTAAGGACACCCCTACCTCAGTGGTGCCCCTCTCAATGTGAGAGATTCAAATACTTGCTCCCTGCAGCAACAGTTGTCATGTGGCGCAATGGAATTCTTTAGAGTGTCTAGGACACCCTTTATGGATTCCCCAGTGCCTTTCTAAATAAATAAGTAAATTACAATTTAGACTAAGAATAGAAGCATACTATATAAGGGTTGTATACTGTACATCCATGTGGTTTTAGCTCTTTCTTGGTTAAGTTAATTTTTTTTTGCTGGTTTACATGCTAGTCCTAAAAACAAAAAACACAATTTCAAGAAATGTTTCCTTTTTCAACAGCTAGGTTTATGAAAATACTTGTCTGTCTCTCTTGTGTTTGGTGACACAGATATTTTGCATTGGTATAATTAGGAATAATTCTCAGTGGGTTGTAGAGCTGAAATCACTTGGGAATGATGCTTTGCATCTCATACTGTAGATGCTGCTGTCAGAATGTTCTTTTTCTCATTTTCGTAAAGCTGCCAAATCTTGTAGGTTATTACTGAACCTTTCTTAATGTAGCATCGTTTTTCATAAAGGAGAATGGAAAATGAAGCCATCGTCTTCCAATTGTAACTCTCATAAGGGATATTCAATTTAAGATTACGGCTGCTTGCTAAATTCACAGAAAAGCAACATTAGTTGAAGTCAAAGCACTTTTAGCTACACGGTTATGTTAATTTGAATGGAAAGCCTATGTATGTGTGTGTGTGTGTGTGTGTGTGTATATGTATATTATTATTATTATACAGGATTTATATAGCGCCGACAGTTTGCGCAGCACTTTACAATATTAGGGCAGACAGTACAATTACAATACAATTCAATACAGGAGGAATCAGAGGGAATCAGAGGGCCCTGTGCATGTGTGTGTGTATGTATGTATGTGTGTGTATATATATATATATATATATATATATATATATATATATATATATATACACACACACACACACACGCTGTGTGTGTATATGCACCCCTCACATTTTTGTTAATATTTTATTATATCTTTTCATGTGACAAAACTGAAGAAGTGACACTTTGCTACAATGTAAAGTAGTGAGTGTACAGCTTGTATATCAGTGTAAATTTGCTGTCCCCCTCACAATAACTCAACACACAACCATGAATATCTAAACCACTGACAACAAAAGTGAGTATACCCTATGTGAAAATGTCAAAATTGGTCCCAATTAGCCATTTTCCCTCCCAAAGTTTCAAGGGACTTGTTAGTGTTACAGGGTCTCAGGTGTGAATGGGGAGCAGGTGTGTTAAAATTAGTGTTATTGCTCTCACTCTCTTATACTGGTCACTGGAAGTTCAACATGGCTCTTCATGGAAATTAACTCTCTAAGGATCTGAAAAAAAGAATTGTTTAGCTACATAAAGAGGGCCTAGGTTATAAGAAGATCGCCAAGACCCGGAAACTAAACTGCAGCACACTGGCCAAGACCATACAGTGGTTTAACAGGACAGGTTCCACTCAGAACAGGCCTCGCCATGGTCGACCAAAGAGGTTGAGTGCACGTGCCCAGCGCCATATCCAGAGGTTGCCTTTGGGAAATAGAAGTATGAGTGATGCCAGCAGAGATTGAAGGGGTGGGGGCTGGGGGTCAGCCTGTCAGTGTTCAGACCATACGCTGTACACTGCATCAAATTGGTCTGCATGACTGTCATCGCAGACGGAAGCCTCTTCTAAAGATGGTGCACAAGAATGCCCACAAACAGTTTGCTGAAGAAAAGCAGACTAAGGACATGAATTACTGGGACCATGTCCTGTGGTTTGATGAGACCAATATAAACTTATTTGGTTAAGATTGTGTCAAGCGTGTGTGGTGGCAACCAGGTGAGGAGTACAAAGACAAGTGTGTCTTGCCTACAGTCAAGCATGGTGGTGGGAGTGTCATGGTCTGGGGCTGCATGAGTGCTGCTGGCACTGGGGAGCTACAGTTCATTGAGGGAACCATGAATGCCAACATATACTGTGACATACTGAAGCAGAGCACGATCCCCTCCCTTCGAAGACTGGGTTGCAGTGCAGTATTTTAACAGGATAATGACCCCAAACACATCTCCAAGAAGACCACTGCCTTACTGAAGAAGCTGAGGGTAAAGGTGATGGACTGGCCAAGTATGTCTCCAGACTTAAACCCTATTGAGCATCTGTGGGGCATCCTCAAACGGAAGATGGAGGAGCGCAAGGTCTATAATATCCCCCAGCTCCATGATATCATCATGGAGGAGTGAAAGAGGACACCAGTGGCAACCTGTGAAGCTTTGGTGAACTCCATGCCCAAGAGGGTTAAGGCAGTGCTGGAAAATAATGGTGGCCACACAAAATATTGACAGCATATTGTGTATGTTGTGCAATTCTGGCCACCATTCCTCAGGAGGGATGTGCTGGAGCTAGAGAGGGGCCAGAGAAGGGCGACAAAGCTAATTAATGGACTGGAGGATCTCAGCTATGAGGAAAGACTGCAAGCATTGAACTTATTCTCTCTGAAGAGGAGACACTTGAGAGGGGATATGATTTCAATGTACAAACACCGTACTGATG
This sequence comes from Glandirana rugosa, assembly GCA_018402905.1. NCBI lineage: Eukaryota > Metazoa > Chordata > Amphibia > Anura > Ranidae > Glandirana > Glandirana rugosa. The sequence continues at coordinate 188,349 of BLSH010292866.1, read as the reverse complement.
ACCCCACAATAGGGAAAAAGCTTTTCCGTGAAAGAGAGTTTAAAAAGACACACACTAAAATCAGAAGAGAAGAGGTTTAACCTTAAACTGTTTAGAGGGTTCTTTACTGTTACAGCGGTGAGGATGTGGAATTCTCTTCCACAAGAAGAAATTGGTTTCAGCGGGGAGCATTGATAATTTGAAAAAAAATATGGTTTGGTTTCAACAGAACCCCTAATTTTCCACTTCTTGATTAGAGTTTGAACACTGCTGATTGACATTCTCAATTCCTTGAATAATTTTTTACATCCCTTTCCTGTTTTATACAGTTCAACTACCTTTTCCTGCAGATCCGTTGACAATTCTTTTGCTTTAACCAAGACTCAGAATCTAGAAACGTTGGTGCAGCACTGGACGAAAGATGCAAGGGTCTGTCAGGAGTCCAGAAACGTATTGATCTTTTATACACACACACTAATTACAAGCAAACAGATCACAGGTGATGATGGTTACCTTTAATAGCCATTCAAACCCCTTTGCATCAACTTGTGTGCATGTTATCAGGCCAAAATCCCCAGGGTATGTAAACTTTTGATCAGGGTCATTCGGGTAATTTCTGTTATTATGATTTAAAAAGAGTAAACACCATTGGTTGATAATAAATGGCTTCAACCAAACAGTAACCATGAGTGAAAGAAATGTTTTTTGTGTTGTCAATCATATTCTCTAAAAAATGGCCAAGAAATCATAAATTCTGCCAGGGTATGTAAACTTATTAGCACAACTGTATATATATATGTATTATGTATATTGTAAAGTTCGGGGGGTTGTTCAGCTCAGTGTAGCGCTCACCAGTGTATATGGTCCATGGCAATCATGCTGTTTGAGGGCATGTTGGTCCACATTTATTATAACAAAGAAAAGTTCAACACAGAGCCATTGTCCACACATGGGTCTCCACCATTAACACAAAGTAAATTCAGATTCAGCCTCCTGGCTCTCTTTAGCAGCACCAGTGCTCAGGTGTTGTGCCTCAGTCCTCCTGACCTTGTAACACAGCATCCCTGTGTTCCTGTACAAATGCTGTAACTCTGTCCGCTCTTTTCCAGGCAGCTTCTCTGCTGCTTCAGCCCTCAGGCTTGGGCCCCCTGTCTATTCTATTACAGTCTGCACTGTGCAGACATGCACACATTTGTGGCTGCACCCTTACACCCACATGGACTCCTTGGAAGGGTGAAGCCCAGAACCCTAGCCCGGGGACTACAAAAAAAAAAAACTCAAACCTGCACAATCAGGGTGCTGGTTGTAACCAAAACCAGGACCCCAGATTGGAGATTTCATTCCACCAAGATCGCTACTAAATCTCCAGGCTCCAGGTCCCAAACCAAATTTTACCAATCAGCGGGGAGACAGTTTTCTCACGATGAAACAAGCACCCCAGAGTCCTTCAACCTGCCTAGGTGAGATTCCTGGGTGACATAAGTCTTTTAACACCATGGCAGGGAACCACCCTGTCACAATATATATTTATTATACAGTATAATAGAATGCATAAAACTGCCTCAGTTTATGGGAGCACTATCCTGGATGAAGTTTACATAGTGGCCAGGCTGTGATGCTTCCTGAGGTGAGGCCCTACTTCAGGATATAATTTTCACCTGTCTGAGAAAGGCCCAAGGTACCTGATAAAGAGCAGTGCACCTCAGTGTGTGAAAATGCAAGATCAGCAGTGTTGAGGGCAGCAAGGGAACAGGCCATGCTAACCTGAATGCCTGTGTGGGTATACAGAGAGATGAAACTGTTGGCAAGAGGCTGAAACATTTGATTAAAAAAATGTTTCATGTATCCATAGGATAAAGTAATCTTTGAAAATTAACTTCTACATTTATTTTATCATAGGGCGAAATAAAATCACACTGATGGTTTTATAATATCACTAATAGTACAGTACCACTAATTACAGAGAGCAGGTAAAGTAAAGTGTGTTAATCACCATTGTAAATTGAGATCTAAGAGATATGGTATGTTATCAATGAAATCATGGCCAAACAAGGGAAGAAAAGTTTTGGGAATCAAGTTCACCAACTAACTGGAAACATGTTCTATTTCAAAGATAGCTAGTACCTTTTTCATAGTGGCTTGCTACTGCCTCATGCTACCCATCTCCTACTCCTTAAAAACAGTATCTCGTTTTATATTTTAATAATAATTTCTCTAGGAAATGTTATTCTTTTTTCTGATAAATCTTGATCTTTGTGTGTTGTCTAAATAGGTGTGTCAGGTTTTTGTGGGAGTGAGCCCTTGTAGAATGCAAGCCTTGAGTTCCCCAGGGTGCAGAGTCTAAGCCCCAGCCTGCTTCTTCAACAGGGCCCCTGATTGTGGGGATAGACTTGAAGCAAGCTGGAACCAGGTCACGGCCCCCAGGTACACACTGCTGATGATATGGATACCATTCGTGTGTGCAGAGTACCAATGGTGTCACAGTTCTGATGGTGACACCGTGCCGGGTTTTACCTCCTGTTCAAGTTGCTTGGGTTCCTGGCAATCTGCCCTGAACCCAGGTATTATTAAGCCTTTGCACCTGTGGCTTAGTGTTCAAGCAACGTGTCTCCATGCCAAAGAAAGAGTGGTCCTTTAAGGGTGTCCAAGCGCCGGACACACAGCTGTTTATGGGATGCTTTTACACCTTACAATCAGCTTATTGAAACTGGGAAACTGATTTGTCTGTGTTTAGGGAGTGTTTGGGGCGCAATCGATGCGCCCGCAAACACTCCCACTCTACAATGATTTGTCCCTTTGGCTCCTGTGCTGTTTTCGATTGGCTTTTAGCAGCACTGCGTAGTCACTTCCAGCTTCCTGTGTTAAGGAAGGCTTGAGCGGCGCCTCTGTGGTTCCGGCTAACGGTGAGCTATTAAAGCTAGCTTAAGTGCCGGCGCCATGGGCCTCTGGCTCAGACAAATTCACTCAGTCTCTCTCTAGACTCTGATACTGACAGTCGCCCCACCGCCTGGCACACACTTCCCTGCGCTTCTCTAAGTCATTCTCCTCGCAGTGCAGACTGGGCCCAGGCCAGGGCGGATGACTGATCAGCGGCTGGACTGGAGCATCAGCGTGTCAGTGAGTGTGCCACTGCCACATCATGTCTAGCTGGCTGCAAATAAATGTTGGGGATTTCTGCCATATACTGAGGCTCAATCAGGAGGTTTCACTTGTCAGTCTTCCTGGATGTGTGTGTATATATAGCTGTATACACTACACAGATAATATACACAAATTGTGAGTACATCTGTCCTGTGTAGTGTATACAGCTATATACACCCACCTTCTTCCTTCCTGTATATAGAGACTCTCTATATAACAATAGGAAGAAGGTGGGTGTATATACAGTATCTCAGAAAAGTGAGTACACCCCTCACATTTTTTATATATTTTATTATAGCTTTCCATGTGATAATATTGAAGCAATGACACTTTGCTACAATGTATAGTAGTGAGTGTACAGCTTGTATAACGGTGTAAATTTGCTGTCCCCATAAAATAACTCAGCACACCGCCATTAATATCTAAACCGCTTGCAACAAAAGTGAGTACACCCCTAAGTGAAAATGTCCAAATTGGGCCCAAAGTGTCAATATTTTGTGTAGCCACCATTATCTTTCAAGCACTGCCTTAACCCTCTTGGGCATGGAGTTCACCAAAGCTTCACAGATTGCCACTAGAGTCCTCTTCCACTCCTCCATGACAACATCACAAAGCTGGTGGATGTTAGAGACCTTGCTCTCCTCCACCTTCTATTTGAGAATGCTACACACATGCTCAATAGGGTTTAGGTCTGGAGACATGCTTGGCCAGTCACCTTTACCCTCAGATTCTTTGGCAAGGCAGTGGTAGTTTTGGAGGTGTGTTTGGGGTCGTTGTGTTGGAATACTGCCCTGCAGCCCAGTCTCCGAAGGGAGGGGATCATGCTTTGCTTCAAAATGTTACAGTACATATTGGCAATCATGGTTCCCTCAATGAACTGTAGCCCCCAGTACCGGCAGCACTCATGCAGCCCCAGACCATGACACTCCCACCTTCATGCTTGACTGTAGGCAAGACACACTTGTCTTTGTACTCCTCACCTGGTTACTGCCACACACACTTGACACCATCTGAACCAAATAAGTTTATCTTGATCTCATCAGATCACAGGACATGATTCCAGTAATATTAGTCTGCTTGTCTTCAGCAAACTGTGGGTTTTCTTGTGCAGCATCTTTAGAAGAGGCTTCCTTCTGGGATGACAGCCATGCAGACCAATTTGATGCACTGTGCGGCCTATGGTCTGATCACTGACAGGCTGGGGGGGGGGGGGGGGGGGGGGGGGGGGGGGGGGGGGGGGGGGGGGGGGGGGGGGGGGGGGGGGGGGGGGGGGGGGGGGGGGGGGGGG
>BLSH010292866.1:155404-171090 GCA_018402905.1 Glandirana rugosa | reverse complement strand
CCCCATTTATTTGTAGGGCACTTGCCCTAGTTTGAAGATGATTTTAGAACAGTTATATGGCTTCTACCGTTAATTAATACTTTTCAGACACAGTTTGAAGATGATCCACATTCACCTCCATTTTTGCTTTTTTTATGTTTTTATTTTTTTTAAAATATTTACAGTTATTTCCCTGTCCCCATTTTTTTGTAGGGCACTTGCCCTACCCTTACCCCCATTTTACTTCCTTTTGCAGCCCTCTGGGGCTTTCCAGGACTTTCCTACAGCCATTTTTGTGCCTAAAAGTTCGGGTCCCCATTGATTTCAATGGGGTTCGTTGTCCGTGCGATCGTTCGGGTTCCGTCCGGACCCGGACCCGGACTTTGTCCCGAAGTTCGGACGGACCAGCAGAACCCGAACTTCCAGGTGTTCGCTCAACTCTAGTCTTCAGCTCTTCTGCATTGTTGGGTGTGGTGCCTCTCATCTTCCCCTTGACAATCCTCCACAGATTCTCTATAGGGTTTAGGTCAGGCGAGTTTGCTGGCCAATCAAGCACAGTGATACCATGATCATGTGACCAGGTATTGGTACTTTTGCCAGTGCCAAGTCCTGCTGGAAAATGAAGTGGGGAGAGGGAAGCAAGAAGAGCTCTAGAATTTCCTTAATAAACATAAAAATCGGCGCCGACAGAAATTTGAAAAAATAATATAACCAGCCGCAGTATTAGAAAAGTTCCAATAACATATAAGTGAATAAAAAGAAGAAACGCTGTGCTTAGTTCTTAAAAAAATGTAAAAAAAAAAAAAAAATTAGTCCATATGGTTAGTTAATCCACTGTCCTTGAAAGACTAGAAGGTGCAGAGAAACGCCAAGATTAATCCATTCAGTTAATTAGGCCAACAGACAAGCAAAAGGGGTTAAAGTCCCATTCTGGTGTGGTAAATGTGCTCGTGCTCTTTAAACCTAGGATATGGTGATCCACGGTGCAGTTTGGGTGCCCCCCATAGATGTACACTCACCCTTAGGCATGGGACACCTATCGCTAGTGTGGTCAAATGCGCTTGTGGGGTAACCCCTGGCGAATTGTTGTCTGTTTGGCTCTTTAGAATTGCATCCTCCCAGTAGTGAAAATAAAAATGACAAGAAGAAACCTCATTGCCCAACTGTATTGGTAAGTTTATTACAGTATCTAAAAACGGGTTAAAAACAAAAAGATACAATCACATTGTTCATTGCCTATCATCCCCGACACCCGGTGTGTACAGCAGGTGATTGTTTTAGGGTAATCAGCCCGTCAAGCGGGGTACCGTCGTTGCTGCGATTCGGCTGTTTCCCTTTGTTCATAGTGTAGGCGGAAGTCGCTGTGACGCGAACAAACTCCGACGCGTTTCAGCCAATCAGCAGGGCTGTCATCAGGAAGTTCTAATTCCGCCATCTTTGGTGTGGGCATTTACACCTTTACACTTATAATATTGAATAATTATATTTCAACATTTAACTCTTCGGGGGGTCAGGGTCTGGAGCTCAAAGATCCACCAGGTTTCGAAACAGCTGTTTAACATTATTTTTTATTTTATCTTATTTTACGTTAAGGCTATAATGAAGTAATATACAACATCATTTATTATGTAATGTTAGCCTTAGCACCCATACGCAAGCTGCAGGCGATGTAAATTGAACTAAATGCATGTACCCGGTGTAAGGGTATAAATGCCCGAACCAAAGATGGCGGAATTAGAACTTCCTGATGACAGTCCTTCGGATTGGTTAAAACGCGTCAGTGTTTGTTCGCGCCACAGTGACTTCCACCTACACTATCAACCCAGGGAAACAGCCGAACCGCAGTGACGACGGTTCCCCACGTGACGGGCTGATTACCCTAAAGCAAACACCTGCAGTACACACCGGGTGTCGGGGATGATAGGCAACGAACAATGTGATTGTATCTTTTTGTTTTTAACCCATTTTTAGATACTGTAATAAACTTAACAATAGAGTTGCGCAATGAGGTTTCTTCTTGTCATTTTTATTTTCACTACTGGGAGGATGCAATTCTAAGGAGCCAAACAGACAACAATTTGCCAAGGGTTACCCCACAAGCGCATTTGACCACACTAGCGATAGGTGTTCCATGCCTAAGGGTGAGTGTACATCTATGGGGGGCACCCAAACTGCACCGTGGAGCACCAGATCCTAGGTTTAAAGAGCACGAGCACTTTTACCACACCAGAATGGGACTTTAACCCCTTTTGCTTGTCTGTTGGACTAATTAACTGAATGGATTAATTTTGGCGTTTCTCTGCACCTTCTAGTCTTTCAAGGACAGTGGATTAACTAACCATATGGACTCATTTTGTTGGGGTTTTTTTTACATTTTTTTAAGAGCTAAGTGCAGCGTTTCTTCTTTTTATTCTCTAGAATCTCCTGCTAGAGGGCTGCAGTGACTTTGAACTTGATAAAATACAGTGGACCAACACCAGCAGAGGACATGGCTCCCCAAATCAGCACTGACTGTGGAAAATTTTGCATTCTCTGGTCCCAGATTTAGGGGAAGAGTGGAGAGGCACAGAATCCAAGGTGCATGAGGTCCAGTGGGAAGTTTGCTTTGGGGAGACATGTCATCTGCTGGTGTTGGTCCACTGTGTTTTATCAAGTTCCCTGCAGCCCTCTGTACCAGGAAATTCTAGAGCACTGCATGATTGGCCAGCAAACTCCACTGACCTAAACCCCATAGAGCTGGGATAGGCAATTAGCGGACCTCCAGCTGTTGCAGAACTACAAGCCCCATGAGGCATAGCAAGACTCTGACAGCCACAAGCATGATACCCAGAGGCAGAGGCAGAGGCATGATGGGACTTGTAGTTTTGCAACAGCTGGAGGTCCGCTAATTGCATATCCCTGCCATAGAGAATCTGTGGGGTATTGTCAAAAGGAAGATGTGAGACACCAACAATGCAGATGAGCTGAAAGCCACTATAAAAAAGCCTGGGCTTTATTATCTATGGTTTCCAGCCAGCACCCAACATTACTAAAACCTGGAAGAGGCCAGCAACGTACTGGTAGGTCACTTTGCTTGTAGGAGCAGTACAATGCGGGCAGACAGTCCAAAAGAGGTTGAAAAAAAGTGAAGAATGTCTATATAACGATGAATCAAGTGATAAAAAAAATATATCCCCTCCAGAGTCCTCCATATCCACGTCTTTCATGCCCCCCTCCATATCAAACTTCATGTGTTAAAACAACTTGCCACAAAGGCAATCCATGGATCAGTCTTGGGCATCTACTGTATGTTTCTGATCCTCTCTTCCCCTGTTAGGAATGGCTTTTATTTCTCTTCTTATGGTCCTAGACAGACATTTTTATTGCTGCAGATCCGTGTCTTATAAAATTGATTTTTTTTCTAAATAAATATTCGATGTTTAGCATTTGCATAAAACATGTAAGTTGACCTATATATGTCCTTTAAATTGTAAGATTTGTATTATACGGGATATGTTAATGTAGCCGACAGTGGACTAAAGATATCCTGTTCTGCAGACAACCCCCATTCTCCCTCTGATCCTGTGTCCCTCTAGTGCTGGGAGCCAGTAACTGACATCAAGCAGAGAGGATTGTGGGACTAGTAGTCTTTGGAACAGGCACTATGATGCTGTGGAACTACCCCTGGCCTACACATCCCAGAGGGCTCTCTGCCATACCAACAGGCTTCTGGGAGGAGATATAAAAGGGTGATCAGATCCCCCTTTCTTCTTCCTGGGCTCCATTGAGTGAACACCTCCCCGCTGCTTATGGGAGGGTTGCGGCCAACCACGTGGCAATCCAGTGACTCCAACCTGGCCCAGGAGGGCCCAACTCTGCTTGCAGTTAGTGAGACATCACTGCAGCACCACCTCATCTGACAGATTAATTGATCACCCACCTCCAGCAGCTGGCTGGTCATTGCTGTTCATTCTGTAGAAGGACATCTCATCCAGAATCACTGTTCAGGAGGTGCCTGCTGGGCTCTACAGTTGGTGAGAGGGCTGCCGCCCCCCAGTTGCAATCCCTGGTTTGTTATCTTGCTTGGACACTGTGTACAGACACCTTGCTCATGGAAACACTTTATTGCATTACATAAGACACTGTAATTAGACATCTATTCACGGAAGTACTTTAAGGAATACCAATACCTAGTGCAAACTGTTCTGCTTATCCTTACATCACTGTGCCATCTCTTGGATATAATTCAAAGAGCTCCATCTGCCGGTGAAGATCTCTGCAGGCCTGCCAACTGGACATTGCTGTTACCATCTATTAAAGGGCCCCTATCATATTTCTATTTATCTGGTCTCTCATTAGGACATAAAGGTTTAATACGCAGGCCTGGGGTTTCCCTTTGTTCTCCTCAATCACTCATTCATTCCTTAATTGCGGTTCCACTGTAAATACATATATTCTGTATCTGTGTTTTTGAATTGTAATTAAGCTATCCTTTTTGGGGATTCCTCATCTGAGTCTTGGATGCTATCCAGTGCTCAGCTGATCAATAATCCCCCTTGTATACATATCTTGTTTCAGTAAAGCCTAAGAGAATCCTTTATCTAACTTGTGTTGGAGTGTCCTTGCAGAAATGTCTGAACCCAGAGTGCAAGGAGGGCTGGAGATTTCACAGGGTCGTGGCGGTGCATATGAACATGTCACTTTAAGCGACCCCCAAGGGGGCAGCGCTAAATTTGGGGGCCTGTCCGGGATGTTCTCTGCAGCCAGTCCTAGTCAAGTCAAGGGAGCAGCGCTACACTGGTATAAAAGGGGGCTGTCAACTTAAGGGGGAACTGTGATGTAAATGGCGCCTAGGATGTAAAGGCGGGCATTGGCAAATAAAAGGGGAGCACTTTAATGTAAAGGAGTTCACTTTGATGTAAAGGGGGTTCTGTTAAGTAAAAGGGGGCTGCAATGCAAAGGAGGTGCTACCATGTAATGGGGGAAGCTGTGATGTAAAGGGGGGTGTTGTGAAATAATAAGGAAACTTTCATGTAAAGGGGAAGCTGTGATGCATGATGAATGCTGTGTTGTAAAGGGGGTATTGTGAAGCAAAGAGGGTTTGTCATATAAAGAGGGGTATTGTAAAGTAAAGGGGGCTGCTCTATAAAGGGAATGTTGTGATGAAAAAAGGGGGTGTTGTGATGTAAATGGGTGGCACTGTGATGTAAAGGGGGTGCTGTGATGTAAAGGGGTTGTGATCTAGATAGAAGTTCTGTGATGTAAAGAGGGGACTGTGATGTAAAAAGGGGGCTGTGATGTAAAGTGAGGTGCTGTGAAGTAAGGGGGGTTGCCATATGAAGAGGGCACTGTAAATAAAAGGGATTTCCCTTTAAATGGGGGGCGCTGTAATGTAAATGAGTAGCTGTTATGCAAATGGATGGCACTGTGATGTAAAGGGGGCTTTGATCTAAAAGGGGGGTGCTGTGATGTAAATGAGGGCTGTGATGTGAAGGGGAGGAACTTTGATGAAATGGGGGCGCTGAGGACACAGATGTAAAGGGGGATGGGCTGTGTTGTAATGGAAGGTGGTGGTGGGGGGTTGTGGTCTGGGATGTGAAGGATCTGAGTTATAGTACAAACATGAGATTTGGAGAAAATTTTACTGGCTGGACCTCTGTGATTTTAATTCCACATTGCTGCTTTAATTCCACACGGGGGGGGGGGAATAACAGCCCCCAGAATGGCTTAAAGCTAAACTCCAAGAATTCAGTTGCTTTGTAAAAATGGCTATAGAGGAGGGAGCTGCTGAGTGGGAAGAGCTCAATGGATTGAGCCAGGCAGCACTGCACTGTGGGAAGTGTAGTCCAGAGGAGAGAAACTCTACTGTAGTCAAGAGCTTTTGAACAGCATTTCCTAGAGAGAGATTGCTAGCAGGAGGGCAAAGAGCTGCATTTTCTCAGGCTGTACACAGGGCACAGCTCCCTCTTCCCATGAGGGAGGCGAGAGAGTGTGTGTAGCTGTCCACTGTGCACCACCACTGCTGAATATCGACAGCATGAGCAGGTTCCAGAATGCTGAGCCCAGAGATGCCATCAACCAGAGTCAATGGGGTGCAGAGCAGAGAGTGGACCAATCGCTGTGTGTCACCGAATAGTAAGTTGCAATATTGCTGGGGCTGGTGAGCTGCTGCTGTGGGGATTTACTATCTGCTGCTAGAGAGACTGAGCTCTTTGGGAACTGACCATACAACCACATTGTAGCCTTATCGCTGCCTTCAGGCTTGACTGGGACTATTATGCACCAATAACTGGGCCCCAACGCTAGCCGGCTGAAGAGTTAGAATTAAAGGCTGCCCCTTTAAAGCTGCTACACCTTATGCTTATGCTAGGAGTTACTTTCCAGGGGACATTGGACTATTTCCTAGCTGTTCTCCTAACATGCACTCTAGACTAGTTATAGAATTATTATTCACACTGCAATTAATGTCCGTATAAACGGTTTATTGCTGACTTTGCTGATTCATGAGTTAATCCCAGTCTAGTAAACATAGAAACATAGAAAAGTGACGGCAGAAAAAGACTGGAGTAGTCCATCGAGTCTGCCCCTTTTTCTTTTTTTTTTTTTTTTTTACATTAACCTTGTTGTCTGACTATAGATTTATGTTTATCCCAAGCATGTTTGAAGCCATTTACTGTTGACTGTCTCACAACCTCTGTTGGTAGTTTATTCCAATCATCAACCACCAGAGGTTGTGAGACAGTCAACAGTAAATGGTAAGTAAGTGGTACAGAATTCTATTCTAAGTTACCTTGGCATTGTGAATATACTGTTAAGTGGACTGTGTTTGTATCTCCCTTCTGTGTGCTCATTTATGCTCAAACCACCATTTATTCTAACCGATACCAATGAGTTCATTTATCAGGGAACAGTCTTATGTCTATTTCCTGGTGCTAATTCACAGCCAAGTTAAATATATCTATACTGTACTTGTGTTCTGATAAGTGCTTGCAGTTAGACATGTGCAGAACGAAAAAAATTGGTTTAGTTTCCTCTTTTTTCGATCTGTTATTTACATTAATTTGTTTAGTAAGATTAGTTTCATTCATTTTCAGAATTAGTTTTGTTTATTTGTTTTCAAATCAATTTCAAATAGTTTTCGAATTCAAAAAGTTTTCGAATTCGAATCGTTTTCAAATTCGAATCGTTGTCGAATTTGAACAGTTTTCGGATTCAAATTGTTTTCTAATTTCCAAGGAGAATGGGGTGGAGTGTAAAGTGGAGGAATAGAAAGGGAAAAAGATAGAATACAATAGAGGGGAATATAAGAGAAAATGAAAGACTATAATGTGTGTGGGGGGGGGGGGGGAGACAGAGCTGTTGTATTCTATTCTATTGTTTTCTGTTATATTCTTTTCTAGTCTATTTTTTTTTCTGTTATATTCCTTTGTTTTCTATTCTATTTTGTTCTCTTTGGAAATTGGAAAACGATTCAAATTTGAGGACTTTTCGAATTTGAAAACTTCTTGAAATCGAATTTGAAAACCATTTGAATTCGAAAAGTATTCGACAACGATTTGAAAATGATTCGACTTCAACTTTTGTCCGATTTTTCAGATTCGTTTAAATTTGGTACTAGATCCGAATTTCCGAAAAATGAAAATACGTCCAAAACTTTAATTCGGAACGAAACGAACCAGACGAGTCTACTTGCAGTAACTTTCATTGAACCAGGTGTGTCAGGGGGGCTGAGGGTTGTTCTTGGAGTCAAGGTGCAGAACAGAGAACTCAGATTACTAAGCGGCTCCTGCCGGGGTAGCGCAACATTTCCATGTACACAGCCCAACATGAAAATCATTACACATTGCACCAATCGCCATAATGTTTAGAAATGTGCATGATGGAAACATTTGTTCTGCTACCTCATATTCATTATGTTAGAATGATTCATTTTCGGAATTAATTTTGTATATTCGGATTTGTTGTGTTTGTGAATTGATTCATATTTTTGGACGTTATTTGGGAAGATTGCTTGTATTTATTTAACACCCAGCTGTCAATCTGCTATAGGATAGGCAGGTGTTTTACCACCCTGACTGGACATCATATGACGTCCTTCACATTGCGCCGCTCATGTGCGTTCCTCTGACACGGCGCATAACCGATCAGGGTAAAATGCCAATGACATTTGGTTTTTACCATGTGATGAACTGTATCCAATCAGAGCTGATCACATGTAAACAAATGCCAATAACCGTCTCTCCAGTTACATCAGTGCAGCCTTATCAGTACAGCCTCATCAGTGCAGCTTATTAGTGCCCATCAGTGCCACCTCATCAGTGCCAATCAGTGCAGCCTCATCAGTGGCAATCGGTGCCCATCAGTGAAGCCTCATCAGTGCGCATCAGTACTGCCTATCAGTGCCCATCAGTGCTACATATCATTGTCTATCAGTGTAGCATACCAGTGCCCATCATTGCCCATCAGTGCAGCATATCAGTGCCATCTATCAGTGCCCATTTGTGCTGCCTTATCAGTACAGTCTTATTAGTGCCCATCAGTGCAGCTTATTAGTGCCCATCAGTGGCACCTCATCAGTGCAGCCTCATGGGTGCCAATCAGTGAAGACTCATCAGTGTGCACCAGTGCAGCCTCATCAGTGCCCATCAGTGCTACACATTAATGTCTATCAGTGTAGCATACCAGTGCCCATCATTGCCCATCACTGCAGCATATAAGTTTTGCCTATCAGTGCTGCCTTATCAGTGTCTGCCTCATCAGTGCAGCTTATCCGTGCCCATCAGCAATACATATCATTGTCTATCAGTGTAGCATATCAGTGCCCATCATTGACCATCAGTGCAGCATTTTAGTGTTGCCTATCAGTGCTGCCTTATCAGTGCCCATCAGTGCAGCCTAATTAGTGCCCAGTGGTGCCCATCAGTGCAGCCTCATTAGTGCCCATTGGTGCCCATCAGTGCAGCCTCATCAGTGCCCATCAATGCAACTTCATCAGTGGCAAAGTAGAAAAATTACTTATTTGCAAAATTGTATAACAGAAACAAAAAGAAAGAAAAAGGTGGGCTTTTATCAAAATGATTGGTCTTTTTTTTGTTTAGCAAAAAATAAAAAACCCCAGTGGTGATTAAATACCAGCAAAAGAAAGCTTGATTTGTGTGAAAATATATATATATAGAATGTCATTTGGGTGCAGTGTTGCATGACCGCGCAATTGTCATTCAATGTGTGAGAGCACTGAAAGCTGAAAATTGGCCTGGGCAGGAAGGGGGGTGAAAGTGCCCGGTAATGAAGGGGTTAAATGTGTTAATTCTTTACTGCTGGAGATTACGTGTGCATTGGGCCATCCTTGTTAGTCCATCCCACAAAGAGATCTGGAATGAGCTGATTGGACGGTATTGACTGGAGTTGTGTGCATCCAAAAGTAACATATGGAAGAAAATGAATTTCGGATTCATTCGTTATTTTAGGATTCTGAGATTCTGAAGGGTCCGCCTCCATCCAACCCAAACACAATACGTTTTTTCGGATGCTTTAAGAACTTACAAAATTCTCAAAACGATCACACCCAGTCATCCGAATCAAACAAATGAATACAAATTAATTTGTTGTTTTCATTATAATTTATTTCAGATTTGTTGAAATCAGGGATTTGGAGATTTGGATCCATCCGAATCTCGGAATCACGCACATTTTTGCCAGAATTTCGATTCATAACGAAAAACAAGTGGACTTTGTCTAATAATGATGTCAAAGGAAAAAGGTCCATAAGCCGCACATCATGTGAATGAAGTGGGATGAATGGCAGCTTCAACACAGGCTCCAGCCAGGCCACGCCCCCAATGCCTTTCACTCCGCCCCCTAGCCACCCACATAAGGACAGAGCCTCTTTCTGAGATTCGGTGCTTACAAATTAAAATCATTTTATTTTTGCTCAAAAATTACTTAGAACCCCCAAACATTATATATTTTTTTCATAACACCCTAGAGAATAAAATGGCGGATGTTGCAATACTTTATGTCACACCGTGTTTGCGCAGAAGTCTTACAAGCAACATTAAAAAAAACAAAAAACAGTAAAGTTAGCCCAATTTTTCCTATATTGTGAAAGATGATGTCAGGCCGAGTAAATTGATACCCAACATGTCATGTTTCAAAATTGCGCCCACTCGCGGAATGGCGACAAACTTTAGCACTTAAAAATCTCCATCGGCTACATTAAAAAAATTATACAGGTTAGCAGTTTTGAGTAACAGAGGAGGTCTAGTGCTAGAATTATCGCTCTCGCTCTAACGATCGCAACGATACCTCACATGTGTGGTTCGAACACCGTTTTCATATGCAGCACTTCTGCGCACAAGCTCGGCGGGGCACTTTAATTTTTGTTTTCTTATTTATTCTACTTTTTATTTTTTATTTTTACACCATCCCTTCGGTCGCTCCGGTAAGCGGCGGAGATAAAAGTGGTCGCACTGCAAATCCGAAAGCGGACCGCCCGCCGTTTAAGAAGATACCGGGGTTATCTGCTGCCATGACAATGGTATTCCATGTCAAAGTGTGCGGTTTGTTTCGTTCCGAATTAAAATTTGGACGGATTTTCGTTTTTCGGAAATTCGGATATCACAATAGTTCCGAATTTAAACGAATCCGAAATAACGAAAAAAAAAAATTCGGACGAAATTCAAATTCGGATCATTTTCAAATGGTTTTCGGATACTTTTTGAATTCGAATAGCTTTCAAATTCAAATTCTAAAAGCCCTCGAATTTTGCATATTTTATTAGCACTGATCACTGTATTAGTGTCACTGGTCCCCAAAAAAAGTGTTAAAAGTGTCAGTTAGGTGTCCAATTTGTTCGCCGCAATATCGCAATCCCGCTAAAAATCGCTGATTGCCACCATTACTAGTAAAAAAATAAATAAATAAAAATGTCATAACTCTAGTCCCCATTTTGTAGACGCGATAACTTTTACGCAAGCCAATCAATATACGCCTACTGGGATTTTTTTAACCAAGAATATGTCGCAGAATATATATTGACCTAAACTGACATTTGATTTTTTACATTTTTTTATTGGATGTTTTATAGAAAGAAATAAAATATTGTTTTTTTTTTTATTCAAAATTGTCGCTCTTTTTTTGTTTATAGCGCAAAAAATAAAAACCGGAAAAGTGATCGAATACCACCAACAGAAAGCTCTATTTGTGGGGAAAAAAGGACGCCAATTTTATTTGGGTACAACGTCGCACGACCGCGCAATTGTCAGTTAGTCTAGGTTCACAGCTATGCGTTTTTTTTTTTACCCTGTTTTGCAGCTTGCGGAAGCGCACTGCAGTCCATTAAACATGGTTTCCTATGGATGTAGCTCACCTCTCTGCGTTTTGTGGAGTTGCATTTTTCGGAAAGGGTCGGGGACTTTTTCTTTTCTCACTGCACTTTGCGTTATGCATGCCATAGACTTCAATGGAGCTGCACCAGAAACACAAGTGGTGTTTTTTTTTTTTTGCCGCAATTTGCGTTTTTAAATCTGCCTAGCAACAAATTCCAGCTTGCAGCTTGCGGAAGCGCACTACAGTCCATTTAACATGGTTTCCTATGGATGTAGCTCACCTCTCTGCATTTTGTAGAGTTGCGTTTTTTTTGGGGGGGACTTTTTTTTCTCACTGCGGTTTGCGTTTTGCATGCCGTAGACTTCAATGGAGCTGCACCAGAAACGCAAGTGGTGTTTTTTTTTTTTTTGCCGCGATTTTGCAACGATTTGCGTTTTTAAATCTGCCTAGCAACAAATTCCAGCTTGCAGCTTGCAGAAACGCACTACAGTCCATTTAACATGGTTTCCTATGGATGTAGCTCACCTCTCTGCATTTTGCAGAGTTGCGTTTTTTTGGGGGGACTTTTTTTTTCTCCCTGCAGTTTGCGTTTTGCATGCCATAGACTTCAATGGAGCTGCACCAGAAACACAAGTGATGTTTTTTTTTTTTTGACGCGATTTTGCAGCGATTTGCGTTTTTAAATCTGCCTAGCAACAAATTCCAGCTTGCAGCTTGCAGAAACGAACTACAGTCCATTTAACATGCTTTCCTATGGATGTAGCTCACCTCTCTGCGTCTTGCGGAGTTGCGTTTTTTTTGGGGGGGGACTTTTTTTTCCTCCCTGCAGTTTGCGTTTTGCGTGCCATAGACTTCAATGGAGCTGCACCAGAAACGCAAGTGGTGTTTTTTTTTGCCGCAATTTTGCAGCGATTTTAAATCTGCCTAGCAACAAATTCCTCCCCCCCCCCAAAAAAAAATAAAAAAATTTAAAAAACCGCAAATCGCGGGGAAAAAAAACACAGTAAAATCATATAAAAAAAAACGTGGAAAACGCATCTGCATAGGTGTGAACCTAGACTTAAAGTGAGAGTGCCGTATAGCAAAAAATGGCCTGGTCATGAAGCAGGGGGGGGGGGGGGGGTACATTTTCTGGTGGTCAAGTGGCTATAATACAACAGCAAAAAAAAATTTAAAATTTAAAAAAAAAAATAAAAAAAATTGCGATTTATTTATTTATTTATTTTTTTTTGCTGTTTTCTTCCTTCCTTTAGCAGAGCGGAGCAGGCATGGAGCTCCCGCTATGTTGTCTTCCAGCTCCAACGATTGGACTTCAGATGCAATTAAAAGATTTAGCAAATTATCGGAAATAAAAAGAGAGAAGCGTTCCCAGGATACGGAGAGCCGAGACGTTACTTTGCGGCAGAAAAGTCTAAATAAACGATTGGACGAAAACTCTCATAACTGCGCTTCATCCGGTTAAACAGTCGGCCCTCAGCTATGCAGGAGCCACGGCGAGAATCAGCGGAAAATTAATTTGTTCGTTAATTAATCTCTTCCAGGAGCTTCTTATGAGGATTCTATTCACAATGCTGAAATATGGCAGTAATTGCGCTTTGTATTGTGATAATTGATTGCGCTCGTAATAATGGATTTACATTTCATTTGTGTTTATGGGGGGGGGAGAAAAAAAGAAAGGTTGTAATATTTCGAGGAGAAGCGGAAACTGATGAACAGGATATGACGCCGAGACTTCACCATTGATGGCGGATATTATGTATGCAAGGCCTAGTTTAACCCCTTCAATACCGGGCGTTTGCACCCCCTTCCTGCCCAGACCAATTCTCAGCTTTCAGCGCCCTCACACTTTGAATGACAATTACTCTCTCATGCTACACTCATACGACCGTTGTATGCGATATCGATTGTTCGTATGCGCGATTAGAACAGCCGGACATACGACGGTCGTACAAGGGGAGTTGTATGAGCAAACTAGAAAACTTGGTCGTACCAACAAGCTCTCATACGACCATTGTATGCGATATCGATCGTTCGTATGCGCGATTAGAACAGCCGAACATACGACGGTCGTACAAGGGGAGTTGTATGAGCAAACTAGAAAACTTGGTCGTACCAACAAGCTCTCATACGACCATTGTATGCGATATCGATCGTTCCTATGCGTGATTAGAACAGCCGAACATACGACGGTCGTACAACGGGAGTCGTATGAGCAAACTAGAAAACTTGGTCATACCAACAAGCTCTCATACGACCGTTGTATGCGATATCGATCGTTCGTATGCGCGATTAGAACAGCCGAACATACGACGGTCGTACAAGGGGAGTTGTACGAGCAGACTAGAAAACTTGGTCGTACCAACAAGCTCTCATACGACCGTTGTATGCGATATCGATCGTTCGTATGCGCGTTTAGAACAGCCGGACATACGACGGTCGTACAACGGGAGTTGTATGATCAGACTAGAAAACTTGGTCGTACCAACAAGCGCTCATACGACCGTTGTATCGTGTGTACAGAGAAGTTGGTACAACAAGTTGTATTGTGCAAAACACGCATGCTCAGAAGTCAGGAACGGCCGAATGCTAATTACATGCACCTGAACGTTCTTTCTGCGGTCGTACGATCGTGTAGTGCAGTCAGTATGCAAGTTACATTATGCAACATACGATTTGAGACGATCGTACGTACGATCATCGTCCCGTGTGTAGGAGGCATTATAGAGTCTACACGCTATGGTGCAAATCATTGAAAATTGATCACACCTGATGCACTGATGGCCGATCTCATTTCTTGAGGCCCTGAAATGTCAGGAAAGTACAAATACCCCCCAAATTACCCCATTTTGAAAAGTAGACATTCCAAGGTATTTAGTAAGAGGCATGGCGAGTTTTTTGAAGTTGTACTTTTTTCCCACAATTCTTGGGAAAATTAAGAAATTATTATTATTTTTTTCTTGCACAAAATTGTCATAACAACAAGTTATTTCTCACACACAGCATATGCATACTTCCAATTACACCCCAAGATACATTCTGCTACTGTCCCCGAGTATGGCGATACCACATCTGTGAGACTTTTTCACAGCCTGGACACATACAGAGGCCCAACATGCAGGGAGCACCGTTGTGCATTCTAGGAGCAGCAATTTCACATCTAATTTCCTAACGACCTATTACACTTTTGAAGGCCCTGGAGCACCAGGACAATGGAATTACCCACAAAATGACCCAATTTTGGAAAGCAAACACCCCAACATATAATCTATGAGGCATTATGAATCTTTTGAATGGTTCATTTTTTTTCACAAGTCTTCGAAAAACGTGGAAAGAAAATGAAAACGCTTTTATTTTTACACAAAGTGGTCAATTTATAAGATATTTCTAACACATAGCATGCACATAGCAAAAATTACCCCCCAAAATATGTTCTACTACTCGTCCCGAGTATGGCAATACCACATGTGTGAGACTTTTTCACAGCCTGGCCACATAGAGAGGTCCAACATGCAGGGAGCACCGTCAGGCATTCTAGGAGCAGCAATTTCACATCTAATTTCCTAAAGAGCCATTAAACTTTGAAGGCCCTGGAGCACCAGGACAATGGAGTTACCCACAAAATGACCCCATTTTGGAAAGCAAACACCCCAACGTATAATCTATGAGGCATTATGAGTCTTTTGAATGGTTCATTTTTTTCCACAAGTCTTCGAAAAACGTGGAAAGAAAATGAAAACGCTTTTATTTTTACACAAAGTGGTCAATTTATAAGATATTTCTAACACATAGCATGCACATAGCAAAAATTACCCCCCAAAATATATTCTGCTACTCATCCCAAGTATGGCGATACCACATGTGTGAGACTTTTTCACACCCTGGCCACATAGAGAGGTCCAACATGCAGGGAGCACCGTCAGGCATTCTTGGAGCATAAATTACACATAAAATTTCATTCATACCTATCACACTATTGAAGGCCCCGGAGCACCAGGACAGTGCAATTACTCACAAAATGACCCCATTTTGGAAAGCAAACACCCGAGGTATATTCTATGAGGCATGGGCTGCAGATAGGTACTCGGGTACTCTGATGGGCTGCAGATAGGTACTCAGGTATTCTGATGGGCTGCAGATGGGTACTCGGGTAATCTGAAGGGCAGGTGACAGGTACTCAGGTACTCTGATGGGCTGGTGACAGGTACTCGGGTACTCAG
Source organism: Glandirana rugosa (assembly GCA_018402905.1). Classification (NCBI taxonomy): domain Eukaryota; kingdom Metazoa; phylum Chordata; class Amphibia; order Anura; family Ranidae; genus Glandirana; species Glandirana rugosa. The sequence continues at coordinate 155,587 of BLSH010292866.1, read as the reverse complement.
GTGGGCAGGTGACAGGTACTCGGGTACTCAGGGTGGTCGGGTAGTCTCATGGACTCATGGACAGTGGACGGGAAGTCTAATGGGCTCATGGGTAGACGTCGGGTAGTCTTATGGACTCATGGATAGACGTCGGGTAGTCTCATGGGCTCATGGATAGACGTCGGGTACGGAGTATCTTATATG
>BLSH010292866.1:139430-151509 GCA_018402905.1 Glandirana rugosa | reverse complement strand
CAACGCCAATCAATACAGCCTCACATGTGCACATCAAATACAGCTTCACCACCGCCAATCAATACAGCCTCACCTGTACCCATCAAATACAGCTTCACCAGCAACAATCAATACAGCCTCAGCTGTGCCCATCAAATACAGCTTCACCAGCAACAATCAATACAGCCTCAGCTGTGCCCATCAAATACAGCTTCACCAGCACCAATCAATACAGCCTCACCTGTGCCCAACAAATACAGCTTCACCTGTGCCCATCAAATACAGCTTCACCAGCGCCAATCACTACAGCCTCACCTGTACCCATCAAATACAGCCTCACCAGCGCCAATCAATACAGCCTCACCTGTGCCCATTAAATACAGCTTCACCAGCTCCAATCAATACAGCCTCACCTGTGCCCATCAAATACAGCTTCACCAGCACCAATCAATACAGCCTCACCTGTGCCCATCAAATACAGCCTCACCAGCTCCAATCAATACAGCCTCGCCTGTGCCCATCAGCCGTGGCTCTCCACTTCACTGACACGATCGAGGCAGAGTGGCCTCCTGGGGGGGCTGCTCCTCTCCAATTCCTGACTGCACTAATGACATGATCGAGGCAGCTGCCAGTCACGGCTCTCCTCTCTGATGGCATGAATCAATGCAGAGCAGCCAGCGACAGTTCAACAGCGGCCAGGCGCCCTAGGTGGCAGTGCGCCCTAGGCGGCCGCCTACTCCGTCTAATGGTAGAGCCGGCCATGTAGACACGGGTAGTGCTACATAAATCTAAGTAAAGGGTGCTTTATACTATACGATATACAGTATGTACCAGTGGCAGCCGGTTCACAAGGGGCATAGGGGTGCTGCCCCCTCCAGCCAGCTTCACCGCCCCCCTGGCTCGCACCTTCTGTAGGGCCGTGCACTGTGTGGGGTGCCAGACCAATACGTTTCTACCAGGTCCGTCACCCCCTCACAGGCACATGGCCAGAGCCTAAGGCACCAATTGGCTAGTTTTATATCGTCCTCGGGGCGCAGAGCGCTGTGCCCTGAGCCCTCCCACCCTGCAATGCCAGTGACTTGGCATCAGCTTCCGGCTTTCCAGCCATTCAGAACCCGCAAATAAGACCGGGTGAAGAGAGAAGCTGCTGTATTGGACAGTCCAGCGGAGCTCCACCCGTGCCACCCCCCAAATCCTCCAGCACCAGCTGCCACTGGTATATACATTGGGGTGGCATTCGGAAGACCCAGAATGCATTGCAATGCAAATATGACAATACCATACATATGCATTGTGGTGTGCCTACATTGATGCTTATGATAATGTGTCCATGAACACACAAACATACGCTATATTACCAAAAGTATTGGGAAACCTGCCTTTAAAACGCACATGAACTTTAATGGCGTCCCAGTCTTAGTCTGTAGGGTTCAATATGGAGTTGGCCCACCCTTTGCAGCTATAACAGCTTCACCTCTTCTGGGAAGGCTGTCCACAAGGTTTAGGAGTGTCTATGGGAATGTTTGACCATTCTTCCAGAAGCACATTTGTGAGGTCAGGCACTGATAGTGGATGAGAAGGCCTGGCACACAGTCTCCACTCTAACTCATCCCCACGGTGTTCTATCGGGTCGAGGTCAGGACTCTGTGCAGTGTGCAGGCCAGGCAAGTCCCTCCACCCCAAACTCACTCATCCATGTCTTTATGGACCTTGCTTGGTGCACTGGTCCAAATCATTTGGTGGAGTGGGGATTATGGTGTGGGGTTGTTTTTCAGGGGTCCCCTTAGTTCCAGTGAAGGGAACTCTTAAGGCATCAGCATACAAAGACATTTTGGGCAATTTTATGCTCCCAACCTTGTAGGAACAGTTTGGGGATGGCAGCTTCCTGGCCCAACATGACTGCTCACCACTGCACAAAGCAAGATCCATAAAGACATGGATGAGTGAGTTTGGCGTAGAAGAACTTGATTGGTCTGCACAGAGTCCTGACATCAACCCGATAGAACAGCTTTGGGATGAATTAGAGTGGAGACTGCAAGCCAGGTAGAGTTGCCACCTCATCCCTTTAAACCTGAACACACATGAATTACACAGGTTGTTCTGAGGCTAATCTAATGGAAATAAGACACCAAGTGAGTTTAATTACCACCTTAATCAACAACAGAACCTGTGTAATTCATATATGTTTGGGTTTAAAGGGATGAGGTGGCAGTGGCGGCTGGTGAAGTTTTACAATGGGGGGCCCTCCTACTTCTCATAAGCCCCACCCCTTATATAATCCACCCGCTCCGTCCCCTATATTCCATCTATTGTGTCAGGAATATACAGATCAGCATCACAGGCGAGGTATATATCAGCCAGTAACACAGTATTCAGCCAGTACACAGGTATTGCAGCCACAGCCAGTACACAGGTATCACAGCCAGCCCAGTACACAGGTATTGCAGCCATAGCCAGTATACAGGTATTGCAGCCAGCCCAGTACACAGGTATTACAAACAGTAAACAGGTATTGCAGCCACAGCCAGTACACAGGTATTGCAGCCAGCCCAGTACACAGGTATCACAGTCAGTACACAGGTATTGCAGCCACAGCCAGTATACAGGTATTGCAGCCAGCCCAGTACAAAGGTATTACAGCCAGTACACAGGTATTGCAGCCACAGCCAGTACACAGGTATTGCAGCCACAGCCAGTACACATGTATTGCAGCCCAGTACACAGGTATTGCAGCCAGCCAGTACACAGGTATTACAGCCCAGTACACAGGTATTGCAGCCAGCCAGTACACATGTATTACAGCCCAGTACACAGGTATTTCAGCCAGCCAGCACACAGGTATTACATCCCAGTACACATGTATTGCAGCACAGTACACAGGTATTGCAACCAAGTACACAGGTATTGTAGCCACAGCACACAGGTATTGCAGCCCAGCCAGTACATGGGTATTACACAGCCCAGTACACAATTACACAGCCCAGCCGGTACACAGGTATTGAAGCCACAGCCAGTACACAGGTATTGCAGCCCAGCCAGTACACAGGTATTACACAGCCCAGTACACAGGTATTACAGAGCCTAATACACAAGTATTACACAGCCCAGCCAGTACACAGGTATTTTAGCCACAGCCAGTACACAGGTATTACACAGCCCAGTAAACAGGTATTACAGCCACAGCCAGTACACAGGTATTATACAGCCCAGCCAGTACACAGGTATTAAAACCCAGTACACAGCTCAGCAGTTAAGTACTTACCTCAGGAGACTCGTAGTCAGGTCGTTCTCTCTCCCTCGGTTGGTGGGGATCACAGGCGTGCTTGTGTGCAGTCCCAACACCAGCATGTCTGCCAGTCCCACCCCCACTCCTGACCAATCAGTCACTGTCTGGAGGACAGTGACTGAGGCTAGAGCCATTCGGTGTGTAGATGTTCGCTTCGCTGGCGCACCCCTATGCACTTTAAAGGCTGAACAATGGGCTTTCGGAATTGCTGTGCCATGTCCCGGCGGCCCATATTTTTTTTGAGAGAGAAATCAACGTGGGGATCAGTGGGGGGAGGGCAGCGCACTAACGCCCTCTATGGAGGAGCCACCACTGTGAGGTGGCAACCCTAAAGCCAGGCCTTCTTGTCCACATCAGTGCCTGACCTCACAAATGCTCTTCTGGAAGAACGGTCAAACATTCCCATAGACACGCCTAAACCTTGTGGACAGCCTTCCCAGAAGAGTTGAAGCTTTTATGACTGCAAAGGGTGGGCCAACTCATTATTGAACCCTACGGACTAAGACTGGGATGGCATTAACCACTTGCCGTCCGCCCACTGTCAAATCACGGTGAAGCTATGCGGCTCTCGTTCTGGGTGGACTTCAGATGATGGCACACCTGAACAGCACAGTGTGGCGATCGTGGTCACACCGTGTTGCCAGGACACAGTGCAACCCTGATCTGTATAAAGAGCCGCGGCTCTTTAACCATGTAATCAGCTGGTAATCGTCACTCCTCACCTCACACTGACAGTGTGTGGCGAGGAGAGCCAATCAGCGGCATCTTCTCGCTGGGGACATAAGAACAGGCAATCAGGGCACTGATCATCAGTGCCCTGATTACAAAAAAAGCCCACCAGTGCCAGTAATCAATGTAATCCAGTAATCCATGCCCACCAATGCCAGTAATCCATGCCTACCAGTGCCAGCAATCCTTGCTCACCAGTGCCAGCAATCAGTGCCCTGCAATGCCATCAATCAGTGCCCATTAGTGATGGCAGTCAGTGCTGGCTTTCAGTGCCCATCAGTGCCTCCTATAAGTGCTGCCCCCCAATGCCCATCAGTGCTGCCCATCAATGCCCATCAGTACTGCTCATCAGTACCACGCGTCAATGCCCATCAGTGCTGCCTATCAATGAGGCTTATCAGTGCCCACCAGTGCCGCTTATCAATGCCCACCAGTGCCATCTATCAGTGCCCACCAGTGCCACCCATCAGTGCCACCTATCAGTGCCTATAAGTGCGGCATATTAGTGCCTCCTCATCACTGCCGCCTCATCAGTGCCCATAAGTGTCACCTCATCAGTGCCGCCTCATCAGAGCCCATCAGGGAAGGACAAAAAAAATCACTTCTTTACAAAATTTACTGACAGAAACTAAGAAAAACTTTTTTTTTTTTTCAAAATTTCCATTTTTTTTTATTTAGTAAGAAAAAAAGAACCCAGAGGTGATCAAATACCGCCAAATGAGAGCTCTTTTTGTGGAAACAAAATGATAAAAATGTAATTTGTGTGCAGTGTTGCATGAGCGCGCAATTGTCATTCAAACTGTGAGAGCGCTGAAAGCTGAAAAATTGGCCTGGGCAGGAAGGGGGTGAAAGTGCCCGGTATTGAAGTGGTTAAAGTTATTGGGCATTAAAAAGGCAGTTGTCCCAATACTTTTGGTAATATAGTGTAGCTATGGCTGAAGCCGTATAAGAGCACAGGTTGACGTAAAGCGTGGACCAGCAACAGTGAGCCCTCTATTTATAAATGCAAACATGCAAGAAATGTAATAACAGCTTCCCTTTTAAGAAGCCTCCATCATCTCTTATTATGAGTCCTGAGCCATCGGTACCGGCTGAATTCTGCATGAAATGAATGTGATTTTCAGCCTCAGTACAATATGTAGTCTGATGCTTTGCTTAGTGCTCCTGGTTTTTTCCCATTGCTGCACTTGAAGGTTCTCAGCTGCTCAGTAGCATGTAAATGAATATCCCTCCAGGACCAGACTGCATGAGCTGCAACTCAATGCAATCCCCCGCTCGGCGGTGGTGTCACACACATCAGGCTGCTTCTTAATCAAATGCTGAAAAACGTTTCGCCTAGCAGACCTTTGGACAATTATTTCTTTTATTGCTTTTTTGTGTTTCTTTTTTTCTTGCTAAAGAAGAAAAAGAGGAGAGGGGAGTGACTGAATAATAAGGAAGTAGATGCTGGCACAACTTGGTGGGTTCTTTTGGCACATCTCACCCAGGGCCGGCTCTACCACTAGGCGGAGTAGGCGGCCGCCTAGGGCGCACTGCTGGCTAGGGGCGCCTGGCCACTGTTGATCTGTCACTGGCTGCTCTGCATTGATTCATGTAAAAACTGACACTGTCTGACTGAGATAATGAGATTGTATTATCGCATGCCATTTGCAAATGTATATAGAAATAGTGACTGATCTGCCAAATACCCCACCCCCCGTGAGGCTATATTTGATGGGCACAGGTAAAGCTGTATTGATTGGTGCTGGTGAAGCTGTATTTGATGGGCACAGGTGAAGCTGTATTTGATGGGCACAGGTGAGGCTGTATTGAGTGGTGCTGGTGAAGCTGTATTTGATGGGCACAGGTGAGGCTGTATTGAGTGGCGCTGGTGAAGCTGTATTTGATGGGCACAGGTGAGGCTGTATTGAGTGGCACTGGTGAAGCTGTATTTGATGGGCACAGGTGAGGCTGTATTGATTGGCACTGGTCAAGCTGTATTTGATGGGTGCTGGTGAGGCTGCATTTGATTGGCACTGAACAGGCTGCATTTGACTGGCGCTGATCAGGCTGGGCAGATGAAAGGGGGTGGAGTCAGGGGTGGAGCCAACGGGGGGCAATATGAGGTTTCGCCTAGGGTGTCAAAAATCCTTGCACCAGCCCTGATCTCACCACCCGGACCAGATGGAGGAATGTCTGCTGACCAGAGTAGTAAATTATACTGTAGGGGGCTCATCTGCAGAACTCTCGTCTGTCAATATACACTATATTGTCAAAATTGAGATACTTATATTATCAATTACATATATCACCAATACACATACACTATATTGCCAAAAGTATTAGGACGCCTGCCTTTACACGCACATGAACTTTAATGGCATCCCAGTCTTAGTCTGTAGGGTTCAATATTGAGTTGGCCCACTCTTTGCAACTATAGCAGCTTCAGCTCTTCTGGGAAGGCTGTCCACGAGGTTTAGGAGTGTCTATGGGAATGTTTGACCATGCTTCTAGAAGCGCATTTGTGAGGTCAGACACTGATGTTGGACGAGAAGGCCGGGCTCCGCTCTAATTAATCCCAAAGGTGTTCTATCGGGTTGAGGTCAGGACTCTGTGCAGGTCAGTCAAATGCCTCCACCCTGAACTCGTTCATCCATGTCTTTATGGACCTTGCTTTGTGCGCTGGTCCAAATCATTTGGTGGAGGGAGGATTATGGTGTGGGGTTGTTTTTCAGGGGTTGGGCTTGGCCCCTTAGTTCCAGTGAAGGGAACTCTTAAGGCGTCAGAATACCAAGACATTTTGGACAATTTCATGCTCCCAACTTTGTGGGAAGAGTTTGGGGATGGCCCCTTCCTGTTCCAACATGACTGCCCACCAGTGCACAAAGCAAGGTCCATAAAGATATGGATGAGCGAGTTTGGGGTGGAGAAACTTAACCGGTTTGCACAGAGTCCTGACCTCAACCCGATAGAACACCTTTTGGATGAATTAGAGCGGAGACTGTGAGCCAGGCCTTCTCATCCAACATCAGTGCCTGACCTCACAAATGTGCTTCTGGAAGAATGGTCAAACATTCCCATAGACACTCCTAAACGTTGTAGACAGCCTTCCCAGAATAGTTAAGGCTGTCATAGCTGCAAAGGATGGGCCAACCCAATATTGAACCCTACGGACTAAGACTGGGATACCATTAAAGTTCATGTGTGTGTAAAGGCAGGTGTCCCAATACTTTTGGTAATATAGTGTAGTTTGGGTATCACCAGGTGTGCTGTTAGAAATTACAGGGCCTACCTGACAGGACCCCCCTAATATCAAATAGTATTTTCGCTAAAAGGCTACGGCCACAGTGCTATGCTTCCCAGTCATGACAAAAATGATACCCCCCATCGAACAAGACCCATTCAAGTGAATAGCGCTGCTCTGCAAGCACCCTACAACCGCATGCAAAGCATGTGGCTGTGGTATACTAGTGAGGGGTTAAAGCAGGTGGTGAAGAGTCAATTTGAGTCCTTATTTTTTTTTTATTATTTTTAAGAATTTTCAATTTTTTATACATTTTTTTAGAACTTTTATTATTTATGTATTTTTTATTTTTTTTACTGCCTTGTTGGGGGACAGGGCAGCTGATAAGGCAGTACAACTGGTTCTGTTGTACCGGCCCAGGCTAAACAGAGGGACCCGGGGCAACTTTATTATTCATTTCTGCCTAAATGAATAATTGGATTTCATTAGACCACATCCCCGCCCCTACTTGTTACCAGGACTTAATTCACATTTCCCTGGGCCCCATCACGTCAACAGAGGGGTCCGGTAGGTGGGAGCAGAAGAGGGACATGTTTTATCTTTTTCAGGGGGTAAGCAAATAAAGTCAATGCTGCTGTTTCACTGCACCCAGGGGTGGGTGTAGGCGGGGTTGGAGGGGCCTCGTCAGGAAGGGGCCACATGATTTCTAACAGCAGCCCTGGTTGGGGGACCTTTGAAGAAATATCAGGGCTCAAAACAGACCCCTAAAGTCTCAAATTTGGGACAGAGAAAGGGACTGAGGACACTGATGCATCAGTCCCTTTCTCTGCAGCCTCAGCTGGACTGGAAAATGAATGAACAGGAAACACTCTAAGGGCTTCAACTTCATTCACAAACTGAAGCATAGTATACCCAGTGTACTATGCTTCAGTGATGAATGGACACAGGAGTGATTGATACTGATCAATCACTGGGTTCATTTAAGAAAGAAAGGTCTGCCCTGCTCTCCATCCTGAAACAATCTCCCTGTGTGCCTTCAGCATCTGACGGTTGGAGAGGAGGAAAGCCAGCAGTGCTGGGGTGGCGGAGGGGGCACACAGAGAGCCCTACAGCATGTGGAAGGGGGCCCAGATCCAAGAACTGATTCCCCCTGCAGTGCAGCCAGTGGGAGAAAGAGAAGTAGAAGCCAACAGAGCTGTAGGGGGATCCACAAGTCAGCAACAAGGCAGTACAGCTCAGCAGGTGCCCAGGCCCCCCTTTTTGAACTGATGGGGCCCGGTACGGGAGGTCTGGCTGTACTGTCTTATAAGTGGCCATGGGTCTCACATACAGCCAGTCTCCGGGTCACAAACAAGATAGGGTCTGTAGGTTTGTTCTTAACTTGAAGTTGTATGTAAGTTGGAACAGGTACATCTTTTAAGTGTAGCTCCCGCCAAAAATAATATTTTTAAGTTTTTTGGATAGCATAGGGAAGAGTTACCACCCCAGTAATGTTTTTTTTGCTGTCCATGCCCCTGTTCAGAAGATTTCACCTCCCTTTCTGTCCCTGAGACAATTGGATTTTGAAAACTTTGGGTTGTTATGGAAACAAGGATTGGTGATAAAGCGTCAGTGGAGAATCTTTTTTCCCATAATAACTCTTACAGGAGTGAATTTTCCTTCCTAGGGGGAGATTTCCCCTCTCTTCCTGTCGTTTCCCTCTGTTTGTAAGTATGAGTCCTATGCAAGTCAGATGTATGTAACTCGGGGACTGCCTGTACCTGGCAAGGGAGCCTAAACAAGAATTGCCTCCCTTCCATCTCCAGCCCAGGACTCCTGATCTGGGGACAAGTAGCACAAGGGCACAATGTGGCATGAGTGCCTTGCTCGTCTGCTGGATACTGATGCCAAGAGATAATAGCCACTGGTCAAGATGTGTGGACTCCCCTTGGAGGATGGAAGGCAGGAGACCCATCACTGGAGCAACAGATGTGATCAGTGAACGCAGGATCAGCAGACTGGTAAGCAGACAGATGTATGGTAGATGGGGGTAACTAACAAGGTGGTGATCAGAGAGAGGAGCAGAATTGTTGGAGAGGTTGCACAGAGGAGAATACAAGGTCAAGGGTGTTGCCATTAGAGAAAGTAGAAGCATGTATCCGATGCTTCACGTCAAAAGAGGAGGTTAGACTAAGAAGTTTAGAAGTAACAGGGATGTATAAGTCACCAAGAAGGATTGTGGGAATTTCAGAAAAGATAAAGTAGGGTAGCCAGGCAGAGAAGTCATCAACAAAGGTTGATACCAGTTCAGGGGGCGGTAAATCACAGAAATTCTCAAAGAAACTGGAGAAAATAGACAAAAATGTGCCTTAAATGTAGAGATAGAAGGATTTCCACCTCCCTTCTGTCCACTGGTTCTGGGAGAGTGAGTCCAGAGAAGGACACCATGTTTGAGAGAAGCAGAGTCGGATTCATGAAGTCAGGTTTCTGTAACAGCTAGTAGATTAAAGGAATTAGTGATAAAGAGGTCAAAGACAGATATACATTTGTTACAAACAGAGTGGGTGTTTCAAAGGGCGCAAGAGAAAGTGAAGCTGGTTTGGAGAAGAAGAGAAATAGAAACTCAATTGTGTGGATTGGGACTGCTGCCAGAGGGCGTGGGGTGATGGGTACTTGGGCACTATTAAAACGTTCCTGCCCGACTTATAAAAGATTGACAGCTGGGTGGGCCTTTCGTCCTTCTGAGTCGATGTCACCAGACACAGCTGATGACTGATCACTATACCGGCCCGCTGCCAGTTTGTAAACAAAGGATGGCTTCCTTTCATGCCAACCATTGTATACAATTGTGTTGCTAGCTTTGATTGGTCACAGTGATCTCATGGTGCAGACAGAACCAATCATAGCCCATCTGTACCATGTGATTAGCTTTGGCCAATCACAGCTAATGACAACAAAAGACACTTAAATAATCAGTTTCATTCAGTATAAATGATTGCTTATACCAATAAAATTCCCTGATATAAGCATCATAATGCGCTAAAAAAGAAAAAAAATCTTGATCACTTTTACGATGGTAACACTGTATTGCTCTGGTCACAGTGTGTTAAAAAATATATATATTATTTTATTTGTTTACATACTGTCACCAGCAAGTGTGTCTGATCACCGCCACACCAGTTATATAATGCTGTACTACACTGGCGACAGTATGTGAAAAAAAAAAAAAAAAACTTGATTTTTTTTTAAATTTCTTAACTTTACAAAAATTTGTGACAAAAGATTACAACTTTAAAAAAAAAACGTGTCATGCCTCTTACTGAATACCTTGGACTGTCTACATTCCAAAAAAAGGGTCATTTGGGGGGTATTTGTACTGTCCTGGCATTTTTGGGTCTCAGGAAATGAGATCGGCCATCAGTACATCAGGATTGATCAAGTTTCAGATATAATATTATTTTTAGTATTACTATACAGGATTTATATAGCACCAACAGTTTGCACAACGCTTTACACCATGAGGGTAGAAACATAGAAAAGTGACGGCAGAAAAAGACTAAGTAGTCCATCGAGACAGCACAGTTACAATACAAATCAATACCGGAGGAATCCGAGGGCCCTGCTATGCACACCATAGTTTGTGGACTCTATAACTTTCCTAAAGGCTAATAAACACAGATTTGGATTTTTTTCACCAATGAAATGCATCATAATACATTCTGACCTAAATTTATGAAAAAAAAAACTATTTATTTGCAACATTTTATAACTGAAACAAAGAAAATTTGTTTTTTTCCCCCCAAAATCTCTGTCCTTCTTATTCTATTCTATGTTTGTTCTATCCTGGACTTTGTGCATTACCTGCAGTTGCAGATTAGTCGGGCTGATGGTTGGTTGTGGGCTCTGTTGTGCCTGCCTGTGTGGGTCCAGCTTTGGTAAGTCCCGACATTGCCGTTATGATGGGGCAGGGGGATGCACTAAACATGTGGGATGTTTAACCCTATACCACAGGGGCAGTCCAATCACTGGCTAATAAATGTTATTATCAACTGTGTTATTACGATGTATACTTACTGTCTACTTTTACTGTTTGAAACTAGATTTGGTGGCGGTCATTTAAATCCCCTGAAGAAGCCCATCGGGGCGAAACATGTTGGGATAATCAGTTGACCATCTGTTATACCACCTTGGGTAACCCCCACCACGTAATATCTGTATCATTGATTTGATTTTAAAATGTCTGTATTATATAAATAACATTTTCACGCCTTTTATGGACTATATGTCAGAATAAAGAATTATTGTTTTTAAGAATTCTTCTCTCTCTTGACTCAATCCTCTTCCACCGCATAATCCCAACAAGGAACTTTGCTCGCCATAGTTTACTCGTTCTGTCTTTTTTGTTTATTTAGCCAAAAAATTTAAATAAAAAAAAAAACCTTGTGGTGATTAACCCCTTCCTTACCCGGCACTTAAACCCCCTCCTGCCCAGACCAATTTTTGGCTTTCAGCACTGTCGCATTTTGAATGACAATTGCGCGGTCGTGCGACGTTGTACCAAAAAAAATAAATTTAAAAAACCGATTTATTTGTTTTTTCTGTCTTGCTCATTTGATACCGCTCGTTTCAAGGAACAACCCTAATACGCCACCTTCTCCTAACTCAGTTCTCTCTCTTCTTAAGAATTTTTGTTATTAAGAAATAAGACTGTATATCAGGTATTTTCCGCACTTTTACAATAAATATATTATGTCTGTAAAATTTTAGTTTAGTTACTATGTCTATAATGCACCACCCCCAATGGGTTCCACCATATTGTCTACCAGTTGACTAATAGGGTTGTACAAAGCGGGGCTACCCGAAGAAGTCCCCTAAATTTACTG
>BLSH010292866.1:86999-99482 GCA_018402905.1 Glandirana rugosa | reverse complement strand
GACATGTCGGACCATTTTGACACTTTTTTGGGACCATTGGCATTTATACAGCGATCAGTGCTATAAAAATGCACTGATTACTGTGTAAATGCCATTGGCAGTGAAGGGGTTAACCTGCAGGGGGCGCGCTAAGGGTTAACTGTGTTCCCTGGGCGTGTTCTTACTGTGGGGGGACTGCACTAACAGGGGAAGGGAAGTGGTCACAGCCTTCATGTACAAGAAGGCTGTGATCACAGCCCTTCCCCCTCACACAGAGCGGAGGTCCGTGTTTACTTACACGGACCTCCGTTCCTTCGCTCCGGGGGGGGCCATCGCGGGTAGCCGGCGGCAATCGAAGCCGCCGCACCCGCTCCCCGGCCCTCCCCGGACACAGTGAGCGCGCGGGCGCGCCTCCGGCGGCGCGCGCGCGCTCACTAGGCTCGATCACGCGGCCACCGTCGTATGACGGCGATCCGCGTTACAGAGCCACCTTGCCGCTGTCAATTGCCGATTGACGGTCGGCAAGTGTTTAAGGAAATATTAACCAATGGTTATGTTGTATCCCCCTCTGTATCTGCTCTAGAGTACATATATTAAATACATATACCATATATATTTTCATTATTCTTAATAGATTATAATTATAATTACAACAAATCTTACCATTCGTTCAAGGAAAAACTGTCAATAAGAGAGAATCCATGAACCAGTAATCAATCATGGGACCGGCTGCCAATCACATACAAGGACCACAGAACATCAGGATAAATTTATACATGGAAAAAACCTGCATCCAATTGAAAAAATAGGATGCATGATGAGTAAATGAGATATAGCTATCCTCATAGTATCTATGAAATCTAGATCTCTACTTACCGCAGGAGAGATGAGGTGATGAGAAAAGGTCCAGTACATTTACAACTTTCAGGAAGATGAACCTCCAAAGTGAAATGGTGAGGTGTAAAAGAGACCAAAAAAATTCCATGAGTCTATTTGAACCTTCTATTAGCCTAAGGCAGTGGTTCTCAACTCCGGTCCTCAGGACCCCCCAACAGGCCAGATTTTAAGTATTACCTTGGGGAGATGCAGACTAGAATGCTGCAATCACTGAGCAGCAAATTATATCACCTGTGATGCATTTCAGTTATCCTGCAAACCTGGCCTGTTGGGGGGTCCCGAGGACCGGAGTTGAGAACCACTGGTCTAAGCCAAACGAAGGAAAGACACATGGATATGGCCAATAAAAAATATATAAGCCAGTAGAGCAAAGGCCAAAAAACTCTTTTACAATTCCATCAATTAGAATGACTGATACATCTCCAACAAATCTGCTGGAGAAAAAGATAAAAAGAAGAAAACCCATCACATATGGGAACAAAACCTTAAATGGATGATTGAGCACACACATGGGAGATGCCCAGATCAATCTTAAACATCCCCAATGGTGTGCCCAAACACCAAGGAATAGTCTAACATCTCTGGTCTTGTAAGCATGAACTTACCCAAAGATCCTGCTTCAGTAATTGGAGGGCCCTTATCTGGGTTGCATTTCCCCCTGGATAGATGGCGCTGTGAATTTAAGGTTTTGTTCCCGTAATTATGGGGCACCCTGAAAGTCCATGGAACCCTTGAGTGGATTCCTTTTGACTATTGTTCATTGCTAAATTTAACCTCTGGACGTGGTGCCCTCTTAGGCTCCTCGCTTGCTCAACATCTATACTTTAATCTCTTTTAACCACTTCCCCCTTTATGACCAGAGCACTTTTTGCGATTCGGCACTGCGTAGTTTTTAACTGACAATTGCGCGGTCGTGCGACGTTGTACCCAAACAAAATTTGCGCCTTTTTTTCCCCCACAAATAGAGCTTTCTTTTGGTGGTATTTGATCCCCTCTGCGTCATTTCTGATCGCCGCTATAAACAAAAGAAGAATATTTCTTACTTTTTGCTAAAATACAAATCCGAAAAATATAAAAAAAAATAATTTATTCATCGTTTTTGGCCGATTTATATTCTTCCTCATATTTTTGGTTAAAAAAAATTGCAATCGGCGTTTATTGATTGGTTTGCACAAAAGTTTCCACTTTTACAAACCATGAGGATTCATTTATGCCATTTATTTATATAGTAATGGTGGCGATCTGCGATTTTTATCGGGACTGCAATATTGCGGTGGACATGTTGGACACTTTGGCACTTTTTTGGGACAATTGGCATTTATACAGCAATCAGTGCTATGAAAATGCACTGATTACTGTATAAATGTCACGGGCAGGAAAGGGGTTAACACTAGGGGGCGATCAAAGGGTTAACTGTGTTCCCCGGGATGTGACTGTATGGGGGCTGGGCTGAGTGGGGGAGGAGAGAGATCGTTGCTCCCATATACAGGGAACATACGATCACATTCCTTCTCCCCTGTCAGAAAGAAGATCCGCCCTACCTGCTCCCTGGCTCCCCCGCTACACAGTGAGCGTGCAAGCGCACCTCCGGCGGCTCACGATCCACGATCGAGCAGCCGCCATCAGGTGACGGTGATATCGAGCCAAGTTGCCGCCATCACTCCGCAGGCGGTTGGCAACTGGTTAAAAGTTTTCTTTTGTTTTTTATTCTTTTTGCATTGATCCATGTCCTCCAGGGCAGTACCCGGACTTCCATGCCCTTTTTATGAACAATGACTTGCATATAAGCCTTCAAAATGATGACAGATTTTTCAAGTCGGGTCCAAACCTTTTTTCCTCCTCCTGAACCTGAAAGGAGGCATCAACATGCAGGTCCACAGCACAATGCAGATGGCTGGTCCTGAAGAGGTTAACCACTTGCTGACTGCCTACCGCAGATGTACTCTGGCAGGTTGGCTCTATTGCACAAAGCAAAGTACCTGTACGTTATTTAGTGCAATAGTCACTGGGAGGTGCGCGTTGCCAGAGGCGCGTTCAAGCGCTCATAGGACACATGGGATGTCCGCCGGCCACCCGTGATTGTTCCCCAGAGAGGCAGAACGTCGATCTGCCTATGCAGACAAGGCAGATCACCGTTCTGACAGGGGAGAAGATAGAGATATTGTGTTCCTGCTAACCAAGAACACCAATCTCTGTCTTCATCCAGTCAGAGCAATCCCCACACAGTTAGCAAGCACCAGCTAGGCACACAGTTAACCCTTTGATCGGCCCTGATGTTAACCCCTTCCCTGCCAGCATATTTTGAGCACTGATTACTGTAACAATGTCACTGGCTCCCAAAAAAGTGTCAACCGTGTCAGTTAGGTGTCCAATTTGTCCGCCACAATGTCGCAGTCCTACTAAAAATCGCTGATCGCCGCCATTTCTTTTTCTACAAAAGAAAAAGAAAGAAAAATGCCATAAATCTATCCCCTATTTTGTAGGCGTGATGACTTTTGTGCAAACCAATCGATAGACGCCTATTTGGGTTTTTTTTTTTACCAAAAATATGTAGCAGAATACATATTGGTCTAAATTGGTGAAGAAATTTAGATTTTTTTTACTTTATTTTTTATTGGATGTTTTATAGCAGAAAGCAAAAAATATATATATTTTTTTCAAAATTGTCACTCTTTTTTTGTTTATAGTGCAAAAAAATAAAAACCGCAGAGGTGATCAAATACCACCAAAAGAAAGCTCTATTTATGGGGGGAAAAAGGACATTTTATGTGGGTCCAACGTCGCACGACCGCGCAATGGTCAGTTAAAATAACGCAGTGCAGGGCACTTGGCAAACCACTAGGGACAAATGGATGTGAAATGATTTCATACAATAATGTGATCTTACAGATCACAGTGTACAGTATGTGTGCTGTGTGTTTCACTATTTGAATTTGCCGCCGGTCTCCGTCCCGTGCGACGCTCGCAGGGAACGGAGCCCGGCACACAGGGGCATCGGGCGGAGGACACAGCCCACAGACACAGCGGGGGACATCTCTAGATCCAGGGGACAAGGTGAGTAACGCTGCCTTGGATCCAGCGATGCGATCCCTGTGTGGCTCGGGGTTACCGCTAATGGTACTGAAATTCCACCCCGAGCCACACCCGGGAATACCGCCAGGGGGGTTAAGGGGGGTAGAGGTTAAAGTATAAAAAAAAAAAAAAAATTAAGTATTATCTTATTTATTTATTACTCGTACTCCTATAGTGCCAACATTTTATGCTATTCTTTACATATAGTACACTAATATTATCATTAGTACTATTAGTAGTAGAGTAATACCTTGGATTGAGAGTAACTTGGTCTGAGAGCGTTTTGCAAGACCAGCAAAATATTTTAATACATTTTGTCTTGATATAGAAGCGATTTCTTGATATAAGAGTAGGGTCACGTCACAGCTGAGTATAAAAGAGGAGAGAGGCGCCTCTAAGTGTAGCAATATGGTTACATTTAATGAAGGAACAATAATTAGCAACTTGATTGATGATTAAAAGAGGCACATCTAAGTATGCAGCATCCGAGGTAAAGCTGTTTCATGGACCGTCCTCCGCACCGCCATCAACATCATCCCTTCCATGCTGCGCTCCACGGACGCTTCAAGCCTCGCTTTCAGATCGCTCTACTGCAGGGCAGTCTTCCCGGTCAAGATCGCAGACTGACAATGGTGAGAGCCGGCGGTGCGGAGGACGGTCCATGTGGACAGCTTTACCCCGGATGCTGCATACTTAGATGTGCCTCTTTTAATCATCAGTCATGTGAGTTGCTAATTGTTTTACCTTCATTAAATGTAACCAGATTGCTACACTTAGAGGCGCCTCTCTCCTCTTTTATACTCTGTGGCTCCTGCTGGATTTTGCTTCTAATTCCCTCGTGGAGGCGGCCAGTTGTGGGTGGACATTTTATGGTTACACCGCCAATCACATTGCTATAATCTTTTTATATGGACTATAAACTGAAGGACTTATGAATGGTTGTGGAACAAATCATCGGAGTTTCCATTATTTCTTATGGGGAAATTCACTTTGATATACGAGTGCTTTGGATTACAAGCATGTTTCCAGAACTAATTATGCTCACATTTTACTGTATTTATATTATTATTATTGTTATTGATATTATTGTTTACCTATTCATTTATTACAAAGACATTCTATAGTGCCAACATTTTACACAATGCTTTACATATTGCATATTGTAATAGTATTAATAATAATACAAATTATTATTATTAGTAGTATTATAATACTTTTCATAATTATTATGCACGTATTTACTACTTTATTATGACATAATCATATAACACCAACATTTTGCACATTGCTTTACATATTGCATACTGTAAAAATAATAATAATTATTGTTATTATTATTCTTCTTCACTTGTTTGCTACTTTATTATTTATAATGGCATAATCATATAGCACCAGTATTTTATACAATGCTTTACATATTGCAATAATAATAATAATAATAATAATAATTATTAGTAGTAGTAGTAGTAGTAGTAGCATACTTGTTATTATTATTATTATTATTATACTTATTATAGTATAATTATTATTATTGTTAGTGGTAGTAGTAGTAGTATACTTTATTATTATTATTATCATCATCATCATTATTATTCACGTATTTAAATTTTTATTATTTATTATGGCATAATCATATAGCACCAACATTTTACACAATGCTCTACATATTGCATATTGTAATAAAAATAATTATTATTACTATTATTAGTAGTAGTGGTAGTAGTAGTAGTATACTTTTTATTATTAGTATTATACTTATTATTATCATTATTATTCACTTATTTACTACTGTATTATTTATTATGACATAATCATATAGCACCAACATTTTATACAGTGCTTTACATATTGCAATAATAATAACAATTATTATTAGCATTATTATAATTATTATTATTATTATTATTAATATTATTATACATATTATTATTATTATTCATGTATTTAATACTTTATTATTTATTATGGCATAATCATATAGCACCAACATTTTACACAATGCTTTACATATTCCAATAATAATAACAATTATTATTAGTATTATTATACTTATTATTATTATTCATGTATTTAGTACTTTATTATAGCATAATCATATAGCACCGACATTTTACGCAGTGCTTTACATTATGTATGATATTATTATTATTAGTATTATTATTTTTATTATTATTATTATTATTCACTTATTTACTACTTTATTATTTATTATGGCATAATCATATAGCACCAACATTTTACACAATGCTTTACATATTGCAATAATAATAACAATTATTATTAGTATTATTATACTTATTATTATTAATATTATTGTACATATTATTATTATTATTCATGTATTTAGTACTTTATTATAGAATAATCCTATAGCACGGACATTTTACGCAGTGCTTTTACATTATGTATGATATTATTATTATCATAAATGATTGGTGTTATTATTACGCTTTATAGATATTTATTTTGCCCTGACATACATTTGAGCATCACCCACTGGGAGAGTAATCTCAGCTCAGAGCCGGCAGTAGATTTGCAGGGAGAACTCAGCATCCCAGGTCTGCTGAGAACGGGGATTAGATAGCTGTGAAAATAGAAGAAGTGTACAAAAAAAGAGAAAAGGACGAATGCTATCACTGGGGTTTTGTAAATCACGTTTCATGCATCCCTTGGAGAATCTGCGCATTGCATTATTCCTCGGCCCATATGCATGGCGGCGGTTTCTGATCAGAGAGAGGGAAAAGGCAGCGTCATTCCTTATAGGGAATGTTATCTGAGGATATCAGCGCCGTGCCCACATTTCACATTAAAAATGCATTTATTTACTATGGGAAAGGCATGACAAGCGCACCCTCCCAGTATTTATCTTTATTTCCCTGCAGAGAAAATTAGAAAGAGCAAGCAAAAATGCAAAACAGATTCAACCTTTTTTTTTTTTTTTTTTTTTTATTAAGTAAATTACATTGCATTATTATGCAAATGAACTCCAGATAGCTTATTAAACAATACATTTTATAAAGCGCGCTCGCTTCGCCGGTGATGAACAGTCATTGTGACTCTTTGTTTTGCAGTTAAAGAGCAACCTCCAGGCAAAGAGGGGAAATCACTCACTGACCGGCTAATGCTGTGCCGGGGAGGCTGGAACCGTTCCCAAATATAAACGTCCACTCAACTCACCTTTACTTATTATTTTTCTCTTTAATAACCAACAGCAGCCAACTTAACAGACTTTTCGCAGCATTCCTCAGCAGGGCTGCATTTACCCAGTGCAACCTCCCTCTCATGTTCTGATACCTTTTGACCAGTGGCGTTGGTGGGGGGGGTTGAAGGGGGCTACAGCCCCGAGTGGGCCCCCAAAAAGCCCTGGGTCTGGTATTTGGTTGGGCAGGAACTTGGGGCAAAATGGGGCCAAAACTACCCCACGCGGCCAAGTGACAGACAAAGTCCCGTCTCCAGTGGACTGGCTCCTAATGGGCACTGGTGAGGCTGCGCTGATGGGCACTGGTGAGGCTGCGCTGATGGGCACAGGTAAGACTGCGCTGATGGGCACAGGTAAAACTACACTGATGGGCACTGGTGAGGTTGAGCTGATAGGCACAGGTAAGGCTGCGCTGACGGGCACAGGTACATCAAATGTACCTTTGGGATTAACGCCCTGGTCTTTTTCCCACCTAGCAACACCACTGATGTTGACGGATTGGCAGAGGGTAGAGAGGGAAACAGGAAATGTGCTGAGTTCAATTGCAGAAGAGTTACATTTAAGGTCATTTAACCACTTCCCACCCGCCGTATGCAGAATGACGGCTGCAGGGTGGTTGTGTTATCCTGGTTGGGCATCATATGATGTCCAGCAGGATAAGCCGCTCGTGCGCGCCATGTCACTCTAATCTTGATCTCCGATCTTGGTAAAGAGCCTATGACGTAGGCTCTTTACCATGTGATCAGCTGTGTCCAATCACAGCTGATCACATGGTAACCAGGATGAGACGTTTATCGGCTTTTCCTCTATGCACGCTGACAGGGCGCGGGTAGAGGAGAGCCGATCAGCTGCTTTCCTGACAGGTAGGGTCTAAGCTGATAATCAGCGCATTGCTTATTAGTGCAGACCCATCAAGGATGCCCACTAGAGCCCTCTAGGGATGCCAACCCGTGCCCACCTGGGATGCCAACCCGTGCCCACCAGGAATGCCAACACATGCCCACCAGGCATGCAAATCAGTGCCCATCAAGGATGCCAGTCAGTGCCCATTAGGGATGTCAATTAGTGTCCATCAGTGATGCATATCAGTGTCTCCTCATAAGTGCTGCATATCAGTGTCCTTCATTGCCATCATTGCCCATAAGTGCCACCCATCAGTGCCACCTATGAGTTCCCATCAGTGCCACCTATAACTTCCCATCAGTGTGACCTATCAGTGCCACCTATGAGTGCCCATCAGTGCCCCCTATCAGTGCCACCTATGAGTGCCCATTAGTGCCACCTATGACTGCCCATCAGTGCCATCTATAAGTGCCCATCAGTGTGGCATATCAGTGTCCATTAGTGCCACCTATAAGTGCCCATCAGTGCCACCTATGAGTGCCCAGTGCCACCTATGAGTGCCCATCAGTGCCACCTATGAGTGCCCATAATTGCCCCCTATCAGTGCCACCTATGAGTGCCCATTCGGGCCAGCTATGAGTGCCCATCAGTGCCACCTATAAGTGCCCATCAGTGCTGCCTATGAGTGCCCATTAGTGCCACCTATGAGTACCCATCAGTGCAGCCTATGAGTGCCCATCAGTGCGGCCTATGAGTGCCCGTCAGTGCGGCCTATGAGTGCCCATCAGTGCCCCCTATCAGTGCCACCTATGGGTGCCCATCAGTGCCACCTATGAGTGCCACTTATACGTGCCCATTAGTGCCACCTATAAGTGCCCATCAGTTCCACCTATAAGTGCCCATCAGTGCCACCTATGAGTGCCCATCAGCGCGGCCTATGAGTGCCCATCAGCGCCACCTATGAGTGCCCATCAGTGCAGCCTATGAGTGCCCATCAGTGCCACCTATGAGTGCCCATCAGTGCCACCTATGAGTGCCCATCAGTGCCACCTGTAAGTGCCCATCCGTGCGGTCTATCGGTGCCCCCTATGAGCGTCCATCAGTGCCACCTATCAGTGACCATCAGTGCCACCTATGAGTGCCCATCAGTGCCACCTATCAGTGCCCATCAGTGCTGCACATGAGAGCCACTTATCATACATGTGCATGACGAAAAAATGTATTTTGTTTCATTTTGATTCATTAATCTAGTTTTCTCATATCGTTCACTGACAGACGCAGCTCTCCATTACCATGTGGGTTTTATGCTGGTCTCACTAGGAGTTAACTAGGCAGGGAAAAAAAACAGCTGGCCCCTCCCATGGGGGGCCGTCCTCTCTTCCCACATAAACCCCCTCCTAGCATTAGTTCTTCAGTTTCAATGCCTAGTTTGCAAGGAGTTGACCTGGCTTCCCTTCAGGGGAATTGCGGTCCTGTTTGTGACCGTTTTTTATTTCATTATCTTTTACTTTTGTTTGTCTTCTATCAAGCAATTGATCTGCTATCAAGAAGCCGGTCGGGGCATAGAGAGTCAATGTACTTTTCCCGGCCTGGCTGACCGATGCGAGCCAGTCCCGCCATGTGGGGACCCGTCGCATCGTGCCCGTTCCGTGTGGGCGGCCTGGGGTGATCCCCCCTTACGCCCAGCCCCGGATGCGATTCGGGAAGGGCGACTTTCTGGCCTGCAGCATACCGCCCAAGCAGGGGCAGAAGGTCTGCGACTGGGTGGCTACCCATGGCGTCATCCGGAGTGGTGAGTGAGAGTTCCTTCCTTCCCCCCTTTTTAGGGGCGGAAAGGGGGGACCGACGACCCAAAAACAAAAACAAATAATTTTTTTGCTGGGTAGCCACCGGTAGGGGCGCGTGGAGCTCCTGTTCACCCCCTTCACACCCCCCTCCCCCCCCCCGCACAGCACCCGATCGTGTAACGCCGTTCGGTCGTTTTTCGCCGCCATGCGGTGATCGGCCGCCATTTTGCGGCGGACCGCCACCATTTTGCCGTAGCCGCAGACATAATGGGCCTATGGGGCTTTCCCTCTAGAGCTCAGAGCGGCCATTTGCGGTACTGCACGTTTCCTTCAGGTGTTTTTCGGCCTCTAGCGTTCAACGGCGGCCATATTGGAATCCCTGCTTATGCAAAAACGTGTCTACAGTTTTTACTTACATTTTGGAACGGTGTGTGCTCCTGATGGCGCGGCTCTCTGACGATCCTCAGGGTTATGGCAGCAAACAGCAAGTATAGCTGGGTTCTCCTGTGGGTGCTGGTGGCGGCGGGTGCAGTCCTCCTGGGTTCCCTGGTGCACTGTGGGGCGGTGGTGTGCGGCTGTGTGGGGGTGCCTTTAATTTTTAGTATGCATCTATGTGTTACTAAGGGAGCTGAACATGCTAGGAGCAATCAGCGGCGGCGCAATCTGCGCAAGGGGCTTTTCTGGACCAGCTGTGGCGGTCTTTAGTTAAATTCTCCCCAGGGCAGATGTCACCAACAGGCCCCCCGAGAAGCGTCCCCCTCCTCCTTGCTTTTCAAGGGAGGATTTTGATCCGGAAGGTCCCTCGGACGGAGAAGAGGATCAGGGGACGGCGGCTGAGCCATTATGATTGGTATACCCCTAGGGCACCCAAGGCTTACCCACATGATCAATTTCCTGATTACCTTGTTTATTGTAAATGGCAGCGTCCGAAGCATTCTTTTGGAGCAGCACAGTGGTGTAGTGGGTAGCACTTGCGCCTGGCAGCATAATGCTTGCTGGCTCAGATCCTAACCATGACCTGCCTGAGGCTTGCATGTCCTCCCTGTGTATGTGTGGGTTTCCTTCTGGTGCTCCGGTTTCCCCCCACACTCCAAGGGACATAGGTCCAAACGATTCGCTGCTCGCTATCCCTTGAGGAAAGTTTAAAAAAAAAAAAAATGGGAGTCGCCTTGGGGTCCCACCGATAGCTCACCTTAATAAGACGACGATCATTCCTCACAAAGGGGTTCCTGCCTTCAAGGGCCCCGCTGACAAAAGACAGAGGCGCTGTTAAAGTCGCTCTTCCTGGTGGCAGGCTCTACTCTGCGGCCAGCCCTGACATCCGCCATGGCGGCGCGATATCTGTCTGAGCGTATGGCGGAGCTCCAGAATATTCTGGACTGCGGCCACCTGCTGGATACGCCGCAGAGGGCTGTATTTGCTCCGAGGTCGCTAGTACCTTGGTGATGCGGCCGTTGATTTACTGCCTATGTGATCTAGGGTAGCAGTGTTGCTGTATCTTCAGACGGGTACTCTGGTTGCGTTTTTGGTCCGGTGACCATGCTTCCACAGACCTTCCCTTTCAGGGTGGATGTCTATTCAGTCCACGGCTGGGTGAGATCATTAAGGATTTCACAGGAGGTAAGTGCCCTTCTTCCCAGAGCCTGGAGGTGTGAGTTTCGCCGTAGACACAGTAAGGTCGCTGCAGGGGCCAGGTACTGGCAGTGGCAGCGCAAAACCAAAAAAGCGGAGGACAAGTCCTCTTCAGCCTGATGGGTTGCCCCCACCCGGAATTCGGGTGGGGGAGCGTCTTCTGTGATTCGCAGGCCAGTGGCTGGCCCACATTCCCGATCGTTGGGTCCGGGAAGTGGTGTCCACTGGGTACAGGATAGAGTTCAACACTCTACCCCCAGACAGGTTCTTCCCATCAAACTTAGGACTCCCACAGGTCCGCCGGGAGGCTCTTTTTGGGGCTGTCCAAGCACTTTCGGTCCAGGGGGTGATCGTGCCAGTGCCTCCAGAAGAGAGGTTTTGAGGTTTCTACTCAAATCTATTTGTGGTTCCCGAAAAGGGGGGGGGGGGTTCGGCCAGTACTGGACCTGAAGGCCCTGAACCAATATGTCAGGGCGGGGAAATTCCGGTTGGAATCTATCCGCTCGGTCGTGGCCACCCTTCATCAGGGGGAATTTTGGGCGTCCCTGGACATCAGGGAAGCGTACCTCCATGTACCCATTCGTCCACGGCATCAGCGCTTCCTGCGCTTTGCAGTGGGAGACCTCCATTTTCAATTTGTGGCTCTCCCCTTCGGCCTGGCCTCAGCACTTCGAGTTTTTCACAAAACTGCTAGCCCCGGTGTTGGCGTTGCTCCGACAGAGAGGCATTGCGGTGGTAGCCCACCTAGACGACCTGCTCCTGCGAGCGGAGTCCGCTTCGGGTCCTCGTCCAGCAGATCCACCCGATGGTGGCGTTACGGAGAGACAGCCTCGTTGCGGTTGTGGCCCCGATCGTCAAAACACTTTTTGAGCTTCACGACTCCGGTCCGGCTTCCCCTCTCGGTGTTTAACTTTTACCTCCAGAGGGTGACGTTTCGCGTCCTTCGCGACTACGGCACCTGCTTACCCATGTACCTCCATGCGAAGGGACTACAGGTCCCTGCGGGTTTTAAGGGGGACTACTTCCCACCGGTGCTGGCTCGCCTATCTAAGGTTGGCCTTAAAGGGGCGGGAC
>BLSH010292866.1:52930-66561 GCA_018402905.1 Glandirana rugosa | reverse complement strand
GCGCTAGGGTTGCCACCTCATCCCTTTAATCCAGGACACATCTGAATTACACAGGTTGTTCTGAGGCTAATTTAATGCAGATGAGGCACCAAGTGGGTTTAATTACCACCTTAATCAGTCACAGAACAACCTGTGTAATTAATATGTGTCCTGGATTAAAGGGATGATGTGGCAACCCTAGGCGGCGTGCGCGCGCTCACAGTGCGGGATATCGCAGCCGTCGTCATATGACGGCGGTTTGCCATTGCGAGCCACTTTGTCGCCGTCAGACGCTGATCGGCAGTTGGCAAGTGGTTAAAAGGATGATGGGCCAACCCTACACCAAGCACATAGGGTTGCCACATCATCCCTTTAATCCAGGACACATATCGATTACACAGGTTGTTCTGTGGCTGATTAAGGTGGTAATTAAACTCACCTGGTGCCTCATCTGCATTAAATTAGCCTCAGAACAACCTGTGTAATTCAGATGTGTCCTGGATTAAAGGGATGATGTGGCAACCCTAGGCGGCGCGCGCGTGCTCACAGTGCGGGATATCGCAGCCGTTTTGCCATAGCGAGCCACTTTGTCACCGTCAGACGCCAGTCGGCAAGTGGTTAAAGGGATGATGTGCCAACCCTACAAGCACACCCCAGGTCTCTGTTATGTTGTAAGTCTTGTCTCGTGTTTTTGTGATCCTCATCCATCTCGGTCGTAGAGCCACGACCATAAATATATATGGGCACAACCCCTGGTAATATTATATGATTGTATTACATGGGAATATTCTTTTATTGCCCATGCTGGTTATAGGTGTGTGAGGCTTTCTCTTGTGATTCGTATTCTGGTGAGGCCGAGGTTCTCAGTCTTCACCTGATTTTGGGAATAGAGTAAGTGCCTGGAAGAGGCAATCGTAGTGGACATTCTCATTTTATCCTTGCTTTTACAAGATCCCCCAGGAAAGCTCATGAAACGTCTGTGTATACTATTGATGTATGCCCTGGGAGATTGATAAGAGACAGATAGTTATCTATGTAGGAACAAAAAAAAAAAAGGAGAAAAGAAGCACTTGGTGCTCTGAGCAATGGAAGGTCGTTAATAGCCTCCCTAGGGGTCTGCGCTTTTCAATACTGTGCATTAATGATGTTAAATCCACTGTAGCTGGAAAGCTTATTACATTTGCTGATGAGACAAAATTGGCCTGCAAATGTCGACACAGCACAAGGAGGAAGGAAATAGCTGCAGGGAGACAGCCAGACTTAAATTAGGACTGCGTGGACTGAAGGGAGAAGAAAAGCTGGAGTCAAACTGGTTTGAATAAATGGACTGGATTAAGGCCTGACGTCCGGTGTCACGACCCGCATGGAAGACAACTCTCAAGAGAGAGAACCAATGCAACGCACAACAGCGGATGACCAGAAAATGGACATTCAATTAAAGAGAGAAGCGGTAATCGCCATAATTCATTCATATAAATCATCATACAGGCACTATATTGTCAAAAGTATTGGGACGCCTGCCTCTACCCCAGTGTTCCCCAACCCTGTCCTCAAGGCCCACAACAGGTCATGTTTTCAGGATTTCCATTATTTTGCGCAGGTGATTTGATCAGTTTCACTGCCTTAGTAATTACCACAGCTGATTCATCTGAGGGAAATCCTGAAAACATGACCTGTTGGTGGGCCTTGAGGACTGGGTTGGGGAACACTGCTCTACACCAGTGGTTCTGGCCACACTCCCACAGTGGCGACTGTCGCTCCGACTTGAGTCGCCCCAAGACACTTGACATCTGAAATCCCATTGAAATGAATAGGAGCCGTCTTAATGTACGCTACTAAGTCGCTCCGACTTCAGAAAAAAGTTCCTGCAAGACTCAAGGCGAATTCTATCCGACTTGTGCCCATAGAAATGAATGGAAGTCGCCTCCAAGTTGGATCCCACGTCTTAATGCAATCGACTTTACAGTGAAAAGAATAGAATTTATGTTTGGGGCAAGCCCCTCCCTCCCTTCTCCGATTGGCCACGGGCAAAGTCGCCTGGCATAAGTCGCGTTGTAAGTCGCGTCAAAGTCACGCTGAGATTTCCTAGCAAAGTTGCGCCAAGTCGGATCCCCCCCTGTGTGAATGCAGCCTCTCAACTCCTGTGCTCAGGACCCACTAACAGGCCAGGTTTGCAGGATAACTGAAGTACATCACAGGTGATATCATTTCTTGCCCAGTGATTGCAGCATTCTAGTTGCCACCTCATCCCTTTAAACCCGAGCACATATTAATTATACAGATTCTGTGGCTGATTAAGGTGGTAATTAAGCTCACTTAGTGCCATACCTGCATTAAATTAGCCACAGCACCTGTGTAATTAAGATGTGTTCGGGTTTAAAGGGATGAGGTGGCAACCCTAATTCTAATGTATCTCCCCAAAGTAATACTTAAAACCTGGCCTGTTTGTGGGTCCCGAGGACTGGAGTTGAGAACCACTGCTTTACACACACATGAACTTTAATGGCACCCCAGTCTTAGTCCATAGGGTTCAATATTGGATTGGCCCACCCTTTGCAGCTATAACAGCTTCAACTCTTCTGGGAAGGCTGCCCACAAGGTTTAGGAGTGTCTATGAGAATGTTTGGCCGTTCTTCCAGAAGTGCATTTGTGAGGTCAGGCACTGATGTTGGATGAGAACGCCTGGCTCACAGTCTCCGCTCTAATTCATCCCAAAGGTGTTCTACCAGGTTGAGGTCAAGCCAGTGTAGTTCCTCAACCCCAAACTCGCTCACCCATGTCTTGGCTGAAGGTGTTCTATCGGGTTGAGGTTAAGACATGTATAAAACGAAGAGATGGCCGCACACTGGAGTGCAGTAAATGCTTGTAGGAAATCTTTATTGTCACAATGCCAGACGAATAAAACAGAACCAAGGTTAACGCGTTTCACACGAACATGCCGTGCTTGTTCACAACATTGATACGGCCCCAACACAAGTTGTTTAAAGCGCACAGCCAAATTGGGTCGCACCTGAAACCACCTGTGTTGATGGGTCAGCTGATATATACAGTATATCACAAAAGTAAGTACACCCCTCACATTTTTGTAAATATTTTATTTTATCTTTTCATGTGACAACACTGAAGAAATGACACTTTGCTACAATGTAAAGTAGTGAGTGTACAGCTTGTATAACAGTGTAAATTTGCTGTCCCCTCAAAATAACTCAACACACAGCCATTAATGTCTAAACCACTGGCAACAAAAGTGAGTACACCCCTAAGTGAAAATGTCCAAATTGGGCCCAAAGTGTCAATATTTTGTGTGGCCACCATTATTTTCCAGCACTGCCTTAACCCTCTTGGGCATGGAGTTCACCAGAGCTTCACAGGTTGCCACTGGAGTCCTCTTCCCCTCCTCCATGACGACATCACGGAGCTGGTGGATGTTAGAGACCTTGCGCTCCTCCACTTTCCATTTGAGGAGCCCCACAGATGCTCAATAGGGTTTAGGTCTGGAGACATGCTTGGCCAGTCCATCACCTTTACCCTCAGCTTCTGACAAGGTAGTATTTGTCTTGGAGGTGAGTTTAGGGTCTGTGGCCCAGTCTCTGAAGGGAGGGGATCATGCTCTGCTTCAGTATGTCACAGTGTTGAGTTATTTTGAGGGGCCAGCAAATTTACACTGTTATACAAGCTGTGCACTCACTACTTTACATTGTAGCAAAGTGTCATTTCCTCAGTGTTGTCACATGAAAAGATAGAATAAAATATTTACAAAAATGTGAGGGGTGTACTCACTTTTGTGAGATACTGTATATATATAACAACCAAAAATACATGTTAAAAACATTTCATGAACCTAGACATGAAACAAAATGAAAAAAAAAAAAAAACAATAGTGTCACCAAACTGTTCCCACAAAGTTGGGAGCATGAAATTGTCCAAAATGTCTTGGTATGCCGACGTCTTAAGAGTTCCCTTCACTGAAACTAAGGGGCCAAACTCAACCCCTGAAAAACAACCCCAAACCATAACCCCCCCTCCACCAATTGATTAGGACCACTGCACAAAGCAAGGTCCATAAAGACATGGATGAGCGAGTTTGGGGTGGAGGAACTTGACTGGTCTGAACCAACCCGATAGAACACCTTTGGGATGAATTAGAGTGGAGACTGTGAGCCAGGCCTTCTCATCCAACATCAGTGCCTGACCTCACAAATGCACTTCTGGAAGAATGGTCAAACATTCCCATAGACACTCCTAAACCTTGTGGACAGCCTTCCCAGAAGAGGTGAAGCTGTTATAGCTGCAAAGGGTGGGCCAACTCAATATTGAACCCTACGGACTAAGACTGGGATGCCATTAAAGAGGAAGTAAACCCTGATGAGTTTTACTTCCTATTTTTTACCCTGCAATGTAAAAGCATAATGGGCTAGTATGCACCGCATATTAGCCCTTTATGTGGCACTTACCTGCATTGGAAGCCTGAGATGTCCCGCGATGTCGCCGCTCCAGGCCGCATCCATCTTCTGTTCCTCTTCCTTCCAGGGCCGCAGACTCCAGCTCTGTGACTGGCTGGAGTCACATGACATCACTCCCCCGCCAATCGCTTCACGATCTCAGTGAAGAAATGGCACGGAGGCTGTTTCTTCACTGCGCATGTGCCCAATGATGTGGGCACATGCGAGTGCACTGTATATCACAGCCGGCGCTGCTCTCCAAGGACACACAAACCCACTTGAGGAGGATACAGGGGGGAAGAGAGTGAGGACCAGTGGCGGCCCATGCATTAGGGGTGCACGGGCCCCGCCCCCCCATCCATGTGTCTGGCCCCCTGATCTACATACTGGGACCAATGGGGGCAAAGTGTTTTTTGAAGCATGTGATTACAGCCAGAGGCTCTAATAGGCTTCAAAAAAGGGTGGGCTCCGGGTGCAGAAGCCCACCCAGTTGTGTGATGATAACAGATGAATATTTATTATCACCACACTGATCCTCCTCCCGGCCAATCAGAAAGCAGGTCTGAGACCCGTCACCCAAATGGCTGAAAGGACAGGTGATCCTATTAGATGCCTAGCAGGAGGAGAGAAGCCACCGTGATCTAAGAGGACACTGGAGCTGCTTCCTGACCCACAGCTTGCCACCTGTCACTCTCTGCCTGACCCTCAGCCCATTACTAGCCACCAAGATGGGGTAAGAGCTGGGCAGACGGCGGGTGCCGCTAGCCACCCGGAGGTGGCTGGGGGGAGTGCTAGTAAGTCCACCCGGGGGGGGGAGTGGGGAGTGTGGGTGCTGGTAAGTGCCGCTGTCCACCCAGGGGCTTGCTGGTAAGTGCCGATGTCTGCCCAGGGGAGGGGGTTGAATCCACCCCCCCCAAAAAAAACCCCAGCCACCACTAGTGAGGAAGTCACACAGTTGCCATGACAGCGCATTTCGGAGGCATGACCTCCTTCCTCAGGTCTCCTACATAATCTCAGGCTGCAACGGGGACACAGAGAAGATTGGAGGGACAGCTGAAGGCAGGATCAACCAGGTATATTACACTCTACACAAAATGAATGCTTTAATGGCTTTGTAAGTTTGAAAACTCTGTTGTATAACATGTAATGAGAGCTTTTCACAGTCTGAGTTTAATGACACTTTAATAATACATCCATAATTACTATCAGCTAAAAATAAAAACGAAGCAATACGACATTCAAAATAAATGCATTCATGGTACTCACCGGTCAAATAGAAAACGTGTGCACTTCAGATGTATGAAGGATCATAATGTCTGTATTTGCATTTCAAAGATGTGTAGAACATAGGACCTGCAGCATAACATTACGATAATTGTTTCTTGATGTGGGTGACACTTTCTGCTGTTTTTCCAATTAAAAATAAGGAAAAATAAATCTGCTGGAACACTTGTATAAATGAATGTTACACTGTGATACCAGGTGCCATTAGACCATGTCAGGTTTTGGACTGGACTCTGCATGACTAATTTCCACCAATATCAACACACTCAATGAGGGAAGACAGCGCTTATAATACACGTGCAATAATCAACATAAGTGGAAAAAGAAATTGTAACAATATATCATTTGTATCAATTAGGGATGCGCTTCGAGTTCGGGTCGGACATCGGTTGTTTGTTTGTTCGGCGTGAGCCGAACATTATGGGGTGTTCGCGGCAACTTCGCGCGCCCCATAATGTTTTAAAATGCTGGAGGAATGCCACCCGCTGATTGGCCAAAGCATGCATATGACCTGCATGCTTTGGCCAATCAGTGGGCGGCCTGCTGTGAGAGCATTGATTGGCTAAAGGCAGGATGCCTTTAGCCAATCCCTGCACAGCAGTCTCAATCCACGCCCCACACTATAAAAAGCCGCTTCTACAGCGGCTCTATGTAGTGTGTCAGCAGCGGTGTTAGAGAGAGAGAGCGTAGGTTCCTGATTACAGGCAGTTTAGATAGCTAGATTTTAATATATGTTAAAAAAAATAAGAAAAAAATAGATAGCTAACTAGATAGATAGTTAGAAATCTGTCAGTTAGTGCAGACAGGTTAGTGTAGGGAAAAAAAATCTATCTATCTATTTAGATAGATATATGTATATATATATATATATATATATATATATATATTTATATATATATATATATATATATACACACACACAGCGTATTGAATGTCCACTATATATCTGTCCATACGGTATATAGTACACTTGACGTGGTGTATTAAAATATATACAGTTTTTTAAGTTTAAGGCTGGGTTCACACCTATGCGAATTGGATGCGGCTTAAACCGCATCTAATTCGCAGGACACTTGAAAACACATTGTTTTCAAGGTGTCCAGTTCACATATGTGCGGTGCATTCGCACTCCGCATTGCACAAAAACCGCACACGTTTTTTGTGCAATGCGGTGCGAATTCCCAGCCCGTTGAGTCCAGTGGGAGCGCATCTAACACGGAGATGCACTCCGCACTGAACGGGGATATTTCCCCTGCTCGTGGCTCCTCCCCCATCTCTCCCCCCGCAGCTGCTGCGCTGTGGGAACGGACAGGAGCCGCCGAATGGCGGCTCCGCCCCTTCCCGGCAGCAGAGAGGCTGGAATTCGCACCGCAATGGTGTGAATCCAGCCTTAGAGTTAAAATCAGTTTTTTTTTAAAGAAAATTACTTAGAACCCCCCAAACATTATATATATATTTTTTAAAACACCCTAAAAAATAAAATGGCAATCATTGCAATACTTTGTCACATGGTGCAGCGGTCTTTCAAGCTTTTTTTTTTTTTTGGAAGAAAAAAAACACTTTTTTGAGTTAAAAAATAAGACAGCAGTAAAGTTAGCCCAATTTTTTTGTATATTGTGAAAGAGGACGTTACGCTGAGTAAATAGATACCATACTAGATATGGTTGAAAATTGCGCACACTCGGGGAATGGCGACAAACTCCGGTACTTAAAAATCTCCATAGGCAATGCTTTAAAATTTGTTTACGGTTACCTGGTTAGAGGTGCAGAGGAGGTCTTTTTCTAGAATTATTGCTCACACTCTAGCGATCGCGGCGATACCTCACATGTGTGGTTTGAACACCGTTTTCATATGCAGGCGCGACTTACGTATGCGTTTTCTTTGCTGCACGAGCTCGCGGGGACGGTGGCGCTTTAAATTTTTTTTTTTATTTATTTTATTTTATTTTTTTCTCTTAACACTGTTCCTTTAAAAAAAAAAAAAATCTGATCACTTTTATTGCTATCACAAGGAATGTAAACATCCCTTGTGATAGTAATATATGGTGACTGGTACTCTTTTTGGAAGGTGTTTTAAACCCCCCCATCCCTCCTTTGCACTTCAGAGTATTCAGATAACCAAAAATGGCGATTCTGAATACTGTCTTTTTTTTAAAACCGGCGCCGTTGGCCGCCGAGTAAACCGGAAGTGATGTTGTGACGTTGGTTCCGGAAATATACAAAGGAGTCCCGTTTGAAGCCGATTCCACCTTCCACAGGGACTCCACACAGCGGCCAGAAGTGTTGGATCGGAGCTCCGGTCTCCTGGTGGGACGGGAGGCCGGAGAAGAGCGGAGGGCGGTGGCAGGAGGGGGGATGTCACCTCCCCCTGCCTGGGATAAGGACCGAAGGGCTCCCAAGCCGGATCGGCTGTTATCATTGGATAGCCGGCTGCCTGCTCTAAAAAACGGTACCAGGGTATTGCCTGTAGCTGCAGACTATACCCCGATACTTCCACTTAAAGCTGCCACCGTTTATAAACAGCGATTCGCGTTAAGTGGTTACACTAATTTACAACAGCAGGGCCTGTTCCTGCGCCCAACAAGAGTAACTGCAAGGGGTTACAGTGTTTTGGCACCAACAACACCCAAGGCCCAATTTTTCACCACCTGTTGGACTGGAGCATCACAATTTTTAATCACTTAACACGAATCGTCGTTTATAAACAGTGGCAGCTTTAAGTGGAAGTATCAGGGGATAGTCTGCTGCTACAGGCTATACCCCGGTACCGTTTTTAAGAGCAGGCGGCCGGCTATCCGGTGATAATGGCCGATCCGGCTCGGAAGCCGCTCGGTCTTTATCCCAGGGAGCGGGAGGAGCCACCCCCCCTCCTGCTCTTCTCCATTCTCCCGTCCCACCAGGAGACCGGAGCTCCGATCCGACACTTCTGGCCGCTGTGTGGAGTCCCTGTGGAAGCTGGAATCGGCTTCAATCGGGACTCCTTCGTACATTTCCGGAAGCAACGTCAGGACGTCACTTCCGGTTTACTCGGCGGCTAACGGCGCCTGTTTTAAAAAAATGACAGTATTCAGAATCTCCATTTTTGGTGATCTGAATACTGTGAAGTGCAAAGGAGTGATGGGGGGTTTTAGACCCCCATCCTTCCATAAAGAGTACCTGTCACCATATATTACTATCACAAGGGATGTTTACATTCCTTGTGATAGCAATAAAAGTGATCAGATTTTTTTTTTTAAACAAACAAACGAAAATAAAATAAATAAAAAAATGTAGAAAAAAAAATTGAAAGCGCCACCGTAACCGGGAACTCGCGCAGCAAAGAAAACGCACACGTAAGTCCCGCCCGCATATGAAAACGGTGTTCAAACCACACATGTGTGGTATCACCGCGATCGCCAGAATATGAGCAATAATTGTAGCAAAAGACCTCCTCTGCACCTCTAACCTGGTAACAGTAAAAAAAATTTAAAGCGTCGCCTATGGAGATTAAGTACAGGAGTTTGCCGCCATTCTGAAAGTGTGCACAATTTTCAACCCTAACATGTATGGTATCTATTTACTCGGCGTAACATCCTCTTTCACAATATACAAGCTAACTTTACTGTTGCCTTTTTTTAACTCAAAAAGGCGTTTTTTTTCCAAAAAAATTGCACTTGAAAGGCCGCTGGGCAAATACCGTGTGACAAATTGTATTGCAACGATTGCTATTTTATTCTCTAAGGAGTTTGAAAAAAATATATAATGTTTGAGGGTTCTAAGTAATTTTCTAGCAAAAAAAATGATTTTAACTTGTAAACAACAAATGTAAAAAAGGGCTCCAGGGCTTAAGTGGTTAAACTAATTTACAACAGCAGGTCCGTTCCTGCATCCAACAAGAGTAACTGCAAGGGGTTACAGTGTTCTGGCACCACCAACAAGCAAGGCCCAATTTTTGGCCACCTGTTTGACTGGGGGATTTTATCACAATTTTTTAACCATTTTACAACAGCAGGGCCAGCACTGAAATGAAAAAAAAAAAAATTACGTGCGGCCCCCCCAAAATCCAAACCAGGCCCTTCAGGGCTGGTATGGAATTTAAGGGGAACCCTGTGCCAATTTTTTTTTAAAAATGATGTGCGGTTCCCCCCAAAATCCAAACCAGGCCCTTATCGTAGCACCCAGCCCTGGCATGGCAGGAGGGGGTGGGGGACGAGCGAGAGCCTCCCCCTCCAAACCATACCAGGCCACATGCCCTCAACATTGGGAGGATGCTTTGAGGTTGCCCCCAAAGCACCTTGTCCCCATGTTGATGGGGAGAAGGGCGTCATCCCCACGACCCTGGTAGGTGGTTGTGGGGGTCTGCAGGCAGGGGGCTTATCAGAATCTGGAAGCTCCCTTTAATTAAGATCCTAACCCCCCCATGTGAATAGGTTTGGGGTACATCGTACCCCTACCCATTCATCAAAAAAAGGAGTGTAGTGTAAAAAAACCAAGAGGCAGTTTTTGACAAGTCCTTTATTATGTAAAATAGCTCTTTTCTTCTTTCTTCTTCCATCTTCTCCTGGCCCAGTCCTTCTTCTGGTCTTCTTCTTCTTTTAGTCTTCTTGCTTCCTCTCTTCGTCTTCAATCTTCAATCTTCATCTTCTTTCTCCTTTCCCCGCTGCCGCTCTCTTCGCTTCTGCAGTCTGGCCCCTGCGCGTCTTGTCGAATGGGCGGTCTTCACTATGACAGTACTTTTATAAGAAGGGGCGGGGCCACCCAGTGATGTAACTGAGTGAACCCACCCCCTTCTGATGTTATGTGATGTCAGAGGGGGCGGGTCACCCATTTACATCACAGGGGGCCTTGCCATGGGCGTCCGCAGAACTTTTTCCGGGGGGGGGCATAATTTCAAGGTCATCCATGCTCTGCCTCTTTTTGACAATGTCATAATTACATTATCACGGTCAGAGACTGCAGACGTAGTACAGGAGATGGTCAGAGACTGCAGACATGATCCAGAAGATGGTCAGAGACTGCAGACATAGTACAGGAGATGGTCAGAGACTGCAGACATGATCCAGGAGATGGTCAGAGACTGCAGACGTGATACAGGAGATGGTCAGAGACTGCAAACATGATCCAGGAGATGGTCAGAGACTGCAGACGTGATACAGGAGATGGTCAGAGACTGCAGACATGATCCAGGAGACAGTCAGAGACTGCAGACATGGTTCAGGAGACGGTCAGAGACTGCGGACATAGTACAGGAGGTGGTCAGAGACTGCAGACATAGTACAGGAGACAGTCAGAGACTGCATACATAGCACAGGAGACAGTCAGAGACTGCAGACATGGTACAGGAAACGGTCAGAGACTGCATACATGGCCCAAGAGACTGTCAGAAACTGCATACATGGCTCAAGAGGATAAGGACCTAGTGGGGAACCCCTGATCTGATACCTGATTCCAGGGGGGGGGGCAATTGCCCCCCCTTGCCCCTACCTGCGGATGCCCATGGGCCTTGCCCCTTCTTATAAAAGAACTGTCATCGTGAAGACCGCCCATTCGGGGAGACCTTGCAGGGGCTGGACTGCAGCAGCGGAGAGCATGGTGGCGGGGAAAGAAGAAAGAAGATGAAGATGAAGAGAGGAAGAAAGAAGACTAAAAGAAGAAGACCAGAAGACCAGAAGAAGATCCGGGCCAGGAGAAGATGGAGGAAGAAAGAGCTATAATACAAAATAAAGGACTTATCGAAAACTGCCTCTTGTTTTTTTTTTACACTACACTCCTTTTTTGGTGAATGGTTTGGGGTACAAAGGGGGTTTCCAGAATCCGATAAGCCCCCCGCCCGCAGACCCCCACAACCACCGGCCAGGGTTGTGGGGAATAGGCTCTTGTTCCCAACAACATGGGGACAAGGTGCTTTGAGCCCCCCCTCCCCCAAAGCACCCATACTTCCTATGTTGAGGGCATGTAGCCTGGTACGGTTCAGGGGGGGGCGCGTGCTCGTCCCCCTCCCATCCTAACCGGCCAGGGCTGCATGCTCGGATAAGGGTCTGGTTTGGATTTTAGGGGGACCCCCTCGTCAATTTTTTTTTAAATTTGGCACAGGGTTCCCCTTAATATCCAAACCAGACCTGAAGAGCCTGGTTTGGACGGGGGGGGGGGGGGGGGGATCCACACGCACTTTTTTTCAGTGATTTTTTTGTATATTCCGGGAACCGGCAATACATTACAGCCGCAATTTTTAATGACAATTTTTCCTATGAAAATGTCATTTTGCTCTGGCTATGTTCTACACCTCACAGAGATGCGCCCTTTTACACACAGACTAAGGGGACCCCCCAGGCACAATATTTAAAGGAATTGTTCTTTTTTTTCACTTTAAGCATTATTAAAATCACTGCTTCTGAATCTGAATTTGCTTTGATTTAAAAACTTTTTTTTTTCATTGATACATGTCCCCTAGGGCAGGACCCGGGTCCCCATACACTTTTTAGGGCAATAGCATTGCATATAAGCCTTTAAAAATGAGCACTCTTGATTTTTCATGTTCATGTCCCATAGACTTTAATGGTGTTCGGATGTTCGTCCTGAACTTTTTGTCTGTTCGCATGTTCTGGTGCGAACCGAACCGGGGGGTGTTCGGCTCATCCCTAGTATCAATTGTGAGAAAGAACACATTGAAATTACCCCTATAAAGTCCAAACAGTGATAGTGCTCAGAGCCACTCCATGGATAATAATGGCGATGGCAGCAATGTAAGTGATTTCACTCCGGTGTGCCCAAAAACCTCACTCTGCATTTACCAGACCACATTAACTTCTTGAATAAACAAGAAAGTAAAAAAATGCCAAGACAAGGAATGTTCCGCTTACTAGATCCATCACTGGTATTCCATGTACACTGGCATCACATTAGTTTCTTGTTTGGCATTTAAAGATGCATAGCAGGTCTGGGGAAAAAAAAACCTTTCACAGAAAGAGCCAATGCAGTTACATATGAGATCTCATGTAAACACTAGGAAATACCACTGTGCCCTCCAGCTTACATTCCAAAAAGCGGAAGTGATGTCCTCTGAGGTCCCGGCCTACGCGTTTCGTCATGAAATCACGTCATCCTCAGGAGCCAACTTCCACCATTACTTACATTGACACTGTTCTCTGCTTATACATTGGCAAATTGTGCAGAGCAGAGGGTAGCTGGCCAATTATGTTCTACAGGGTAAAACTGCCCTTGTCATTACTACTGACACTTGTAAGGAGCGTTCCTCCTACTGAGCCCCAATGTAAGGGGCATTCTTCCCACTGATCACCAATGTAAGGAACATTCTTCCCACTGATCACCAATGTAAGGGGCATTCTTCCCACTGATCACCAATGTAAGGGACATTCTTCCCACTGATCACCAATGTAAGGACCATTCTTCCCACTGATCAACAATGTAAGGACATTCTTCCCACTGATCACCAATGTAAGGAACATTCTTCCCACTGATCACCAATGCAAGGAAAATTCTTCCCACCGATCACCAATGTGAGGAACATTCTTCCCACTGACCACCAATGTAAGGAGCATTCTTCCCACTGATCACCAATGCAAGGAAAATTCTTCCCACCGATCACCAATGTGAGGAACATTCTTCCCACTGACCATCAATGTAAGGAGCATTCTTCCTACTGATCACCAATGTGAGGAGCAATCTTCCTACTGACCACCAATGTGAGGAGCAATCTTCCCACTGACTACCAATGCGAGGAGCAATCTTCCCACTGACTACCAATGTAAGGGGCATTCTTTCCACTGATCATCAATGTAAGGAGCATTCTTCCCACTGACCACCAATGTAAGGAGCTTCTTACGGGGAATGTAACCATCAGTCACCCTTCTAACGAGGAGTGTAACCACCAGTCATCCTTCTTACGAGGAATGTAACCACCAGTCACCCTTCTTACGAGGAATGTAA
>BLSH010292866.1:29731-40409 GCA_018402905.1 Glandirana rugosa | reverse complement strand
TGAGAGGGAGAGAGAGGGGGTGAGAGAGAGAGTGGTGGAAGAGAGAGAGGGATGATGAAGAGAGAGGGGTGGGAGAGCGAGAGGGTGAGAGAGAAAGAGGGGGTGAGAAGGGGTGGGGGGTAAGAGGAAGAGAGTGGGGGTGAGAGAGAAAGAGGGGATGAGAGAGGGGGGTGAGAGGGAGAGAGAGAGGGTGAGAGAGAGGGGTGGAAGAGAGAAGGGGTGAGAAAGAGAGAGGGAGGTGAGAGAGGGGGTGGGGGTAAGAGGGAGAGAGAGGGGGTGAGAGAGGGAGGGTGAGAGACAGAGGGGGTAATTTTAGTAGGGTAGTAATGTGGCGCATATCACATTATGTTGAAATGCGGGTGGAGTCACATTGCGAGTGGGAGGGGCTGTCCTACACGCGATGCATGGGAATGTGTGACACATCTGCGTGATGTGAATGAAGCCTTGCACTTACCAACCATGTACCGGGGTATTTACTATGACAAACCCTTCCCTGCCTCTCTGCTAATCTCTGCATCTCTATCCATCTCCTCTCAGTCTCACCTTTCCAACCTAAATCCCCCTGCTAACCGCTGCACCCCAAATCCCCTCATCTCTGCTTAACACCACACGTCCCTGCTCATCTTTGTAGCCCAGCCCCCCCTGCACACCCCCTCTCTGGTCATGTTTGCCCTCCAAACTATAATCTACCTTTTAGACCCCCCCCAATCCCCATCCCATCCATCTACCCATCTGCTCGCCTTTCCTGTACAGGCTTAGTGACTGCGACTTTTCAAGAAAGGTTCAATAACCAACCCTAGCCTCTATGACCTTGTTCCCACCACCACTACCAACCCTGCTGCTTACTTACCAAACCCAGCTCCAAGCCAGGGATTTTTTTTTCGTCATTTGGGTACAGTGTTGTATGACTGAGTAATTGTTAGTCAAAGTGTGACAGCACTGAAATCTGAAAATTAGCCTGGGCCAGAAGGGTGCAAAAGTGTCTGGTAGAGTTGAGCGGACACCTGGATGTTCGGGTTCGGTGGGTTCGGTCGAACTTCGGAAAAAAGTTTGAGTTCGGCCCCGAACTTGACCCCAAACCCCGAACCCCATTGAAGTCAATGGTGACCCGAACTTTTGGGCACAAAAATGGCTGTAAAAAAGTCCTGGAAAGGGCTAGAGGGCTACAAAAGGAAGCCAAATGGGGGTAAGGGTAGGACAAGTGCCCTGCAAACAAATGTGGATAGGGAAATAACTTAAAATCACATAAAAAAAATAAAAAATGGAGGAGGAGGTGGATGTGGAGTAGGAGGTTGAGGAGGCGATGATCGTGGCGGTGTAGGTGGTGGAAGAGGAGGAGGAGGAGGAGGAGGAGGAGGAGGAGGTAGCCAACACTGTTTTTTGTTTGTTTGTTTTTTTTTTCTAATTGGGGTAGCCCCCAAAATATTGAGACATATTAAAAAAAAAGGAATAAGTTCACTGAAGTATACCAATGGCTGTGTGAGTCCGGTCTAAATGTTTATTCTGCACAAGGTACAGACAAGTCTTGTGGGATCCATGCCTGATTCATTTTAATAAAGGTTAGCTTGTCCACGTTGGCTGTGCAAAGGTGGCTGCGCTTGTCTGTGATAACGCCCCCTGCCGTGCTAAACACACGTTCAGGCAATACACTGGCTGCAGGGCAGGCCAGCACCTCCAAGGCATAAAGGGCAAGCTCAGGCCATGTGGCCAATTTGGAGACCCAGAAGTTGAATGGGGCAGACCCATCAGGCAGTACGTGTAGGCGTGTGCCCACATACTCTTGCACCATGTTGCTGAAATTCTGCCTCCTGCTAAGACGTTGTCTATCGGCTGGTGGTGCTGTTTGTGGTGGCGGGCTGCTGACAAAGCTTTGCCACATATCGGCCATGCTAACCCTGCCTTCTGAGGTGCTGGCAGTGCCACAGCACTTCCTCCTCCTCTGCGTTCGCCTTGTGCTTCCGCTGTGCCCCCGGTGTCATTTGGGAATGCCCTCAGCAGCGCCTCTACCAGTGTGCGCTTGTAGTCTCGCGTCTTCCTCTCACGCTCCAGTGAGGGAATTAAGGACGGCATTTTGTCCTTGTAATGGGGATCCAGCAGGGTGGCCACCCAGTAATCAGCACAAGTTACAATGTGGGCAACTCGGCTGCCGTTGCGCAGGCACTGCAGCATGTAGTCGCTCATGTGTGCCAGGCTGCCCAGAGGCAAAGACAAGCTGTCCTCTGTGGGAGGTATATCATCTGTGTCCTCTGTATCCCCCCAGCCACGCTCCAGTGATGCCCACGAGCTGCGCCGTGTGCCACCTTGCTGTGAACACGGTTCCTCCTCATCATCATCCTCGTCCTCCTCATCTTCCAGAACTGTGCCCTGGCTTGAATATTTTGGACCTGGCCTATGCTGGTGCAGGAACCCACCCTCCGAGCCACTTGTGAATGACTGGTCTGATAACCGTGGAAATGACCCCTCTTCCTCCTCTTCCTCCTGTGCCACATCCTCTTCCATCATGGCCCAAAGTGTTTTTTCAAGGAGACATAGAAGTGGTATAGTAACGCTGAGAACAGCATCATCGGCACTGGCCATGTTGGTGGAGTACTCAAAACACCGCAATACGCTACACAGGTCTCGCATGGAGGCCCACTCGTTGGTGGTGAAGTTTTGCTGTTCCGCAGAGCGACTGACCCGTGCATGCTGCAGCTGAAACTCCACTATTGCCTGCTGCTGCTCGCACAGTCTCTCCAGCATGTGCAAGGTGGAGTTCCACCTTGTGGGCACGCCGCATATGAGGCGGTGAGCGGGAAGGCCGAAGTTCCGCTGCAGCGCAGACAGGCGAGCAGCAGCAGGGTGAGAACGCCGAAAGTGTGCACAGACGGCCCGCACTTTATGCAGCAGCTCTGACATATCCGGGTAGTTTTTCAGAAAATTCTGTACCACCAAATTCAGCACATGCGCCAGGCAAGGGATGTGCCTCAAACGGGCTCGGCCCAGAGCCGCTACGAGATTTCGGCCATTGTCGCACACCTCCAGGCCGGGCTTGAGGCTCAGTGGCAACAACCACTCATTGGTCTGTTGTTCAATGCCCGTCCACAGCTCCTGCTTGGGGTTTATCCCCCAAACATATCAGTTTTAAAACAGCCTGCTGTCGTTTCCCCCTGGATGTGCTGATGTTGGTGGCGAAGGTGTTACGCTGACCGGATGAGGAGATGGTAGAGGAGGAGGAAGCGGAGTAGGAGGAGGAGGCAACAGGAGGCAAAGAGAAATGCCCTGCAATCCTCGGTGGTGGAAGGACATGCGCCAAATGGCTAGCCGGCTCAGGCCCACCCGCCACTACATTTGCCCAGTGTGCAGTTAGCGAGATATAGCGTCCCTACCCGTGCTTACTGGTCCATGTATCAGTGGTTATGTGGACCTTGCCACTGATGGAATTGCGCAGTGCACACCTGATCTTGTCCCCAACTTGTTTGTACAGGGAAGGCATAGCTCACCTGGAAAAGTAGTGGCGGCTGGGTACCACGTACTGTGGGACAGCCACCGCCATCAGGTTTTTAAAACTGTCCGTGTCCACCAGACGGAATGACAGCATTTCAAAGGCCAGGAATTTTGAAATGCTGGCATTCAGGGCCAGGGACCGTGGGTGGGTAGGGGGGTACTTCCTCTTTCTCTCCAGTGTTTGGGAGATGGACAGCTGTAAGCTTCCATGGGACCATGTGGAAATGCTTGGGGACGGTGGCGGACATGGTGGTGTTGCTGTCATATCGTCTGTTTGC
Organism: Glandirana rugosa; assembly: GCA_018402905.1. Classification (NCBI taxonomy): domain Eukaryota; kingdom Metazoa; phylum Chordata; class Amphibia; order Anura; family Ranidae; genus Glandirana; species Glandirana rugosa. Next base: position 36,648 of record BLSH010292866.1, on the reverse strand, counting down.
TGGGTGGCAGGTGACGCTGTCACTGTAGAGGTGGAGGAAGAGGCCGAGGCAGCAGCAGAAGAGGAAGCAGGAGGAGGCCGAGACCTTTCTTGGATTTTGAGGTAATTATTCCAATGCAGCTTGTGCTTTGCATGTAGATGCCTGGTCATGCAGGTTGTGCTCAGGTTTAGAAGATTTATGCCTCACTTGGGGCACTGATTGCAAAGCGTGCAAACCACTCATGTCTTGTCGTCAGCACATTGTCTGAAGAACTGCCACGCGGGGGAACGCCTTTGAGCTGCCTTTGGTGTGCTAGGTCCCTGGGTGCGGTGGGTAGTAGCAGGCCTACTGTCTAGGGGACGCTCGCTCCGCTTTTGCAACCTGCTTCCTCTTTTGCTGTGCTGGTGCCTCTGTGCGACCACCACCTCTTCCTCCAAACTCCACACGTCACTCGCATGACCTTCATTCCATGTGGGGTCTAGGACCTCATCATCCTCCACATTATCTTCCACCCACCCTTCACTATTGCCCTCCTTGTCAGTCTGCACACTGCGGCAAGCTGCAGCAGTTAGCACCTGTGTTTCGTCATCATCAGAAATGTGCTGCGCTGGTGTTTCCATGTCCTCATCCTGCAACAGAAGTGGTTGGGCACTATGTGGATGGCCCATGGAAAGCACACCAGGAGAGTCATCAAAAAGCAGAAGAGACTGCTGCATGACTTGGGGCTCAGACTGCATGGCTGATTTACAAGGGGCTGAGGTGAAAGACAGATGGCCATGGGGTTCAGGTGCCAACTCTGAGCTTTCAGCAAGGGACCGGGTGGGAGATAATGTGAAGGAACTGGAGGCATTGTCTGCCACCCAATCTACTATCGCCTGTACTTGTTCTGGCCTCACCATTCGTTGAGCGGCATTCGGGCCAACCATATACTGGTGAAGGTTCTGTCGGCTACCTGAGGAAGGTGTTTCACTTGTGCGTGTAGCTGGCACAGATCGACCACGTCCTCTCCTTCCAACAGGAGCTTCACCAACACCAGCAGCACCAGCAGACGCAAATGTACTATGTAGCACAAATTTATATTCTTTTTTATAACGCTAATCTGTCCCTCAAACCAGCAGCAGGAACCTCTCCCTATACTAGTATGAGATGATTTTATAACGGTAATCTGTCCCTCACAACGGCGGCAGCATCCTCTCCCTACAATAGTCTGAGAGCATGTGACATGCAGCGCTACGTGACTCCAGCTTATATCGAGGCTGGGTCACATGATGCACGGGCCAATCACAGCCATGCAATTAGTAGGCATGGCTGTGATGGCTTCTAAGGGCAAACAAGTGAAACACTTGTTGATTGGCTGCCCTGCAGCTATTCAAAAGGCACGAAAAAATACCCGAACCCGTACTTTTTCTCAAATGTCCGGGTTCGGGACACGGACACCCTAAATTTCGGTACGAACCCCAACTTTACAGTTCGGGTTCGCTCAACTCTAGTCTGGTATTGAAATGGTTAACCTACCAGCATGTCTAGATGGGGGAGATCAGTGAATAGAGGTTCACTGGACTCTCTCCTCTCTATCCAGGGACACATGCCATGGGGGTCTTAGACCTGCAGGTGGGATAGAAAAGCCCTGGAAACATTATTGGGGGGTTGTTTGAGGGAGATGGTGCACCACTGGTGTCCATTGAATCAATCGGGTGGCTGTACAGACTGACAGCCCAGACATGACCTGTCACAATACATACTGCATCAGCAGGGACTGTGTGTAAGCCGATTTGGACTTTTCCACCATTTGGTCTGACACTTGTGCAGACTCACTCTTGAGCTGCTCTGCCTGCATCTATAGACACAGACAAGCTGAACCCACCCCCGCTCCCTCATCATTGGCTTTAAATTGACAACAGCGGGTACAGTATTGCATGCCTGAGTAATTGTAATTCAAAGTGTGTCAGCGCTGAAATCTGGGAATTGGCTTGGGCCAGAAGGGGGCAAAAGTGTCTGGTCTTGAAGTAGCTAACCTACCAGCATGTCTTTGGAGTGTGGGAGGAAACCCACACAGGCACAGGGAGAATATGCAAATTCCAGGCAGGTAGTGCCATAGAAGGGGTTCGAGCCAATGACTGTAATGCTGCCTGGTGGAAGCACTAACCACTTAGGCACTGTGCTGCCCACAAGTCAGACACTCTAACTTCAATCTTGTTCAACTCTGACTATGCCCTTACAGTGAGCCCTCATGGATAGTTATAGATGTGCTCAGGAAATGGTCCTACAGTATACACTAGGGCCCATAGTCATGGACACTGTTGAAGTAGATTATGGCTGGAGGATGTAGACAAAGCCATGGCTTAGAGTAGACCAAAGCTTTCATTCTTACGAATGCAAGTAGCATGGAAGGAGGGCATAACAGCCTTTTATATTCTTACATTCTTCCTCTGGATGCGTGGATGGGGGCTGGTGACTGGATCCTCTGCCCACCCTCCTGGTTGTGCGGCTGTACCCCCTCACTCCCATGGGTATCTAGCCACTGGCCCATCTACTTTGTTACCTGAAGAACTCCACACAGAGGCCGTATGTAGATAACTTCTTCTTTACTGAGGGTGCAACTCGAAATTAAAGCAATCTGGATCTCAGACCCCAACTTAGTTCAGCAACAACTCTTTGATACATTCACTGTTGTGAGTCTCTCTGGATCAGATGATGTGCAGTCATGCCCAGCTAAGGGGAACCCCCTCTAGGTGGGAACCCAGAATAAATCTCAGTCTTAGGAGATCGTTCTCCTCATGGTAACCCTTCCCATGGCCAGGACTCTACTCTAGCTAATTTCTCCCACGCTATGTATGGAGATCCTGTCAAGAAGGAAGTGAACTTATTTTCCTTCCTGGAAACATTTAAAGGAGACATGTTCTTAAGTAGGCCGCATGGTGGACCTATCCATGACCTACCTACATACGTTTCTTGAACCCTTTAAAGTAGAACTATATGCAAAATGTTTTGTCTCATTTTGGATAGAGTAAAGGAGATGTATAAGCCCTGTCAGATTTGTTTTTGAAAATTTTCAGTCTTTTTTCATTTATAACGCAAAAAATAAAAAACCCAGGGGTGATTAAATACCACCAAAAGAAAGCTCTATTTGTGTGAAAAAAATGATAAAAATGTCATATGGGTGCAGTGTCGCATGACCGCGCAATTGTCATTCAAACTGCAACAGTGCTGAAAGCTGAAAATTGGTCCGGGAAGGAAGGGGGTTCAAGTGCCCAGTATTGAAGTGGTTAAGAATCGTTTTGTTCCTGGCAGTTCTTTGTGTGAAGAATATTCATTCTCAAAGGAACTGAGTTGCCATGGGAAGAATTCCCCTCTGTTCTTGTTCTAATGATCACCATCCAAATTTTTGACTATCAATTTCAGTATGTTATAGGCCCAATACTATAATGCAGTGGTCTCCATACTGAAGCCCAGGGCCCGAATGTGGTCCTTTGCTTACTTTTGTCCAGCTATTGGGGCATTATTTCTCTCCACCGTCAGCAACAGTGGGGCCCAATTCCTCCCACTGATACCAATGATGGGGCACTATTCCTCCCATTGAGACCAATGATGGGGCACTATTACTCCCATTGACACCAATGATGGCACGCTATTCCTCCCACTGATACCAATGATAGGGCACTATTCCTCCCATTGACACAAATGATGGGGCACTACTCCTCCCACTGATACCAGTGATGGGACACTATTCCTCCCACTGATACCAATGATGGGACACTATTCCTCCCAATGAAACCAACGATGGGGCGCTATTCCTCCCACTGATACCAATGATGGGGCACTATTTCTCCCAATGAAGCCAACGATGGGGCGCTATTCCTTCCACTGACACCAATGATGGGGCACTATTCCTCCCATTGAGACCAATGATGTGGCACTATTCCTCCCACTGATACCAATGATGGGGCACTATTCCTCCCAATGATCTCAACGATGGGGCATTATTCCTCCCACTGATACCAATGATGGGGCACTATTCCTCCCACTGATACCAATAATGGGGCACTATTCCTCCCATTGACATCAATGATGGGGCACTATTCCTCCCACTGATACCAATGATGCGGCACTATTCCTCCCAATGACACCAACGATAGGGCACTATTCCTTCCACTGATACCAATGATGGGGCACTATTCCTCCCACTGATAACAATTATGGGGCGCTATTCCTCCCATTGACACCAATAATAGGGCACTGTTCCTCCCATTGACACCAATGATGGGGCACTATTCCTTCCACTGACACCAACAATGGGGCCTTATTTCTTCATTACACCAACAATATGGTGCTATCCCTGCCATTGACACCAGTGATGGGGTGCTATTCCACCCACTGATACCAACAATGGGGCCACTATTCCTTCCATTGACATCAATGATGGGGCGCTATTCTTTACATTAAAAACCAGTGATGGGGCACTATACCTTCCACTGGCACCAATAATGGGGGGCTATTCCTTCCATTGACAGCAATGATGGCGCACTGTTCCTCTTCCTCCCATTGATGCCAAAAAAGGGGAACCATTACTACCATTGTTTACTCTCTCTGACAGCAGGACATTTTCTATTCCCACTGGCCATTGCCCCCCCCCCCCCCTCAAAGCCTGAAGAACAAAAAACTGGTCCTTTGTTTAGAAAGTTCGGAGACACCTGATATAATGGGTCCAATGGGCCACTTTTGGGTCAAAAAGAGCATGGAGCATGTGATAGGTGGGCTGGGGTAACCTAGTATTTGACTCTATCAAGAAGTATTGGAACTGCCCCGGCATTTGAGGGATCACTGATTCCACCGACCTTATCTCAGCAATCACAAAGCAACTTGTGGCAATCATATTCTGTGATATAAAAATGATCTCGAAAAAAAGGAGCATTCTCAAATCTGTATATAAAATATAAAATTCAAATGGGCAAGCGTGTAAAACCTCGCAGGAAACATTGTTTTCAGGTAAACGTTACAATGATAACTCGGGATACAGCACATTTCACTATAAATAAACGAAACATAAAAGCGCATTGTTTTTTTCTTTTTTTGGATATTCGTATAAAAAAAAAAAGAATCCATCACAAATGTACACTATTAAGACAAAGCTTTAGGGGACACGTTTCTGTGTCAGGCTAATTCACTGTGATCTGATTTCAGCTGAGACATGAAATAGGAAATTCTCAAGGCGCGGTGGAGGAGGAAAGTCTCGCTCTCTGCTCTAATTACAAATAACACCCCTCATTTCTGCTATGTTCTTGCAGATTGGCTCTGTAAAGACAATCCGGCTTCGCTAAAGGCCGACTTCTCCCCAAAAAAGTCATCCAACAACTGCTGCCGGCAATACCTGAGTAGCTATATATATATATACTGTATATATATCCACGTGACCTCTGGATATGCAAGGAAACGCTTGATTAGATGTTTTTGAGCATTTTTCTGCTCAAATGCAATAATTAAAAGACAAGTTTGGGTTTTCATTTTACTTAAGAATCATACTTACCTAGGTGGATGGTGCCCCTGTCCCCCAGCGTCTCTAAGGCTGGGTTCACACTGTGCGGTGGGGGGAGAGGGGGCACAGCAGGGGGTCCAGAGCATCCCCGTTCACCATTTCAGGTCCGAATTAGGTCCAAATTTACCTGAACTCAGACCTGAAACTGAGCCAAAGATGCACAGGACCCTTTTGCTTTGCGCTCTGCAGCCGCCCCGGAGATGCGTGAACGGGCTCCATTGAGAGGCGGTCACAGTCTCCTGTCATGCGAATTGGATGCAGGGAAACCCAATCTAACAACCACCAATCGCTTGGTTCTCGGGGCTCTCTGAGCAGAGAGCTGGTGACTGTCAGTCAGCAGTTCTCTGCTCTGCCCCTCCGGTGCTCACTGGAGCACTGGGCTGTGGAGGGGGTGGGAGCGTCCGGCTCAGGCTCTCAGTGGCTCGCCGAGAGGCTGAGCCAGGTGCCGGTCTAGGAATGTGGGCAGATCCCGACCATATGGTTATGATCCTTCCCAAGCCTGGACCAGCTCCGTGACATCAGCCGACAGTGGGCTTCAACCCGCTGTCGGCTGAAAATGGGTCACAGGAGTGCAGAACGAACTGAACTCCTGTGATCCACAGGAGAAGTACAGCCAAACGAGCTTTCCCCGTACTTCTCATTTAAATTAAAATAAATATGAATAATAATAAATAAATAAAATACATAAATAATAAAATCAATAAAAAAATAAATAAAACTGAATTCATTATTAAAATAAAAAAAGGAATCCTCCTAATTCTAATATTAAAGTGCTGCTAAACCCACAACAGTAAAATCAGTCAGTATATACAGTAAAGCATGCTTGTTTTACTCACTGTGGAACCTAAGGGGTTAGTCCTCTGCATTGTGTAAAAATGCTGTTTGGATCCTGTCTTCTCTGATCCTCCCCTTCTTCCACAGTCCCCAATCCATCTCCTGATAGAACAGAGGCTTGGGGCTCTGCACATGCTCAGTTTGGTGTGCTAGAGTTTTTTTTTTCTTTAAGTGGGAGGGTGCATGTGATCAGCGCAGGGCCAATCAGCACTGTCCAGATAGAGGGTCAGGGTTCCTGCACTCATATGACAGTCATAGGAGAATGAAAACTCCTCCTGCAAGCTTTAACCAGACACTGATAGAAGACACAAGACTGCTATATACTGCTGACGAGAAAAGGTATTTAGCAGATTATATTCACTAAAATAATTGCATTTCTATATTCTGTGTAATGTGGGAGACCAGATATAGTGACTGCAGGCTCCTAGGGAGACCAGATATAGTGACTGCAGGGTCCTGGAGAGAGCAGATATTGTGACTGCAGGTTCCTGAGGAGATCAGATATAGTGACTGCAGGCTCCTGGGGAGAGCAGATATAGTGACTGGGTCCTCGGACGTCAGTGATATAGAC
>BLSH010292866.1:2191-23067 GCA_018402905.1 Glandirana rugosa | reverse complement strand
TGTGGACTGATGAAACAAAATTAGAACTGTTTGGGCCCATTGGATCAACGCTATGTTTGGAGGAGGAAGAACAAGGCCTATGAAGAAAAGAACACCTTGCCTACTGTGAAGCATGGCGGGGGGTCAATCATGCTTTGGGGCTGTTTTGCTTCTGCAGGTACTGGGAAGCTTCAGCGTGTGCAAGGTACCATGAATTCTCTTCAGTACCAGGAGATATTGGATGACAATGTGATGCAGTCCGTCACAAACCTGAGGCTTGGAAGACGTTGGACCTTTCAACAGGACAATGATCCCAAGCATACCTCCAAGTCCACTAGAGCATGGTTGCAGATTAAAGGCTGGAACATTTTGAAGTGGCCATCGCAGTCACCAGACTTAAATCCGATTGAGAACCTCTGGTGGGACTTAAAGAAAGCAGTTGCAGTGTGCAAGCCTAAGAATGTGACTGAACTGGAGGCTTTTGCCCATGATGAATGGGCAAAGATACCCGTAGATCGCTGCAAGACACTTGTGTCAAGCTATGCTTCACATTTAAAAGCTGTTATAACTGTAAAAGGATGTTGTACTAAGTACTAAGATTGAATGTCACTTGGGGGTTGAATAAAACTGATAATGATGTGAGCTCAGAAAAGACATTTGTGGTTATTTCATTATAAATGTTATGTTATATTTGTCTGACCTACACGTGCCTCTTTGATTTAATTGTAAGCAGGATGACTGAATGATCATAATCAATGTCAAACCGACCAAAACAATCAATTTCAGTGGGGGTTGAATAATTTTGAACACAACTGTAGTTCTGTGCGTTACTAAAAGTTTAAGTTTGAAGACCAGAGAGCAGCCACCCTATACCATCACATTGTGAAGCTGTTATCTCCCGGCCCACTTCCCACAGCTCAGCTATCTGGGCCTTTTTTAGTACATGTGCAGCTGATTGCACTGTTTCTATTTGCAAAGTTTGTCTCAAGCCTATAAAACGTGGCAAAAACACCAGCAATTTGGGTACCACAGGCTTGACAAGGCATTTAACCACTCAGCTCATTAGCAAAAGCACCTAAAAGCCACACAAAAGGGGCACAGATCTGTCCCTCCCCCTCCTTACTCATCTCATTCTGCCCCTGCTATGCCTCATGACCTCCCACCACCCTCCACTGACAGGGATGATGGTATAGCACACGGTGTCCCAGGTCCTAGCAGCACATCTGCCAGCAGCATACCACCAGCTGTAGACTGCAGCTGGCAAATTTCTCTGCTCCATCTGCTGCAGTGGAAAAAAATACAGTCCTTGCCATCCACATGCCCAGCATCTGAATGCAAGCTTGTCAAAGCTGCTGACTCTCCAATTTCTGCATTTCCGCCTGGTGGATTCTGCCCCTTTCTGTGAATTTGCAGAATGTGCTGTACCACAATGGCAGGTTCCCAGTCACTAAGTCTTTTCATGTAAGGCCATTCCATCTCTACCATCACCTGGAAGGCAATGTTTTGGCATCGTTGGGCAAGGCAGTCAGCTGCAAAGTCCACGTTACTGCTGACATGTGGTCCAGCAAGCATGGGCAGGGAAGATATATGCCGTTCACAGCACACTGGGTAACACTGCTTGCAAGGATGCAGGACAGGGCTCAGTGCTGCAGCTTGTTGTGCCCCTACATCTCCATACAGCTGGTGATGATGCAAGATTTGTCTGCTCTGCCCCCTCCTCCTCCTTCTCCACCATGCCCCCCTCTGCTGGATTGTCCTATGAACCTCAAGTACCCCCTAAGCGGTCAAAGGGCTATTCAATGAGTCAAGCTAAAAGGCGTCATGCAGTACTTTAGCTGGTGTGTCTAGGGGACAGGAACCACACTGGAGCAGAGATTCTTGCAGCTCTGCAGGGACAGGCCCAGAGGTGGTCACGCCACGCCAGCTGGAGCCAGGAATGGTGGTGTGCGATAATGGCTCAAGCCTCCTGTCCTCCCTTTGACAAGTAAAGTTGACACATGTGCTAAGCCTGGCACATGTCCTCAATTTGGTGGTGCAGCGTTTCCTACATAGGTACCCAGGGATTTGCTTTCTGCTCCTTTGTCCTCCGGTATCCAATCTGGGAATCAGCATTCTGCAAAGATTTGGACCAAACCTCTCTAGCATCTTAGCAGTATCCAGAAAGTCTCAAAATGATCTGCTGTAAGACCTAACACAAGGTCCACCCCTGAACCCACCATTCTCTGTCTCCAGTGCCAGGGAGTATTGGACAGGAGGTGTAAGGGAAGCACTCTCATCAACTAATTTTTGCCAGGTATCTGACATTCAAAAGGGGTAGCAGTCTGAAAAAGGTTTTAACCCTTCTCTAATAAAATAAGGTTTTGGTTTTGGATACATTTTTATCACTTACTACTAAGCAAAAAACATATTTTTATTCTGAACTATTTTACTGGTATATGCCCATTTACTCTACTCTTGGATTTCTCTCCAAGCATCTCCCCTTCTCTGTCCTCCCTATGATCAGTGAAGAACATTGGCATGATTGCTTGGTTTTAGCGTGAGATCTAATCAGCCAAAAAACTCCTTTCTTAGAAGGATCAAGCTACTGATGAGCTTATATGCCAAGCAGCACTTTGGTCGTCGGCTCAAATCCCAACCACGGCACTACATGCACAGAGATTGCATGTGCCTGCGTGGGTTTCCTCTGGGTATTCCGGTTTCCTCCCACACTCCAAAGACATGCCGGTAGGTTAATTGGCTCCTGCCTGCATTGGTCCTAGTATGTGTATGTATGAATGAGAGTTAGGGACCTTAGATTGTAATCTCCTTGAGGACAGGGACTGATGTGAATGTACAATGTATATGTAAAGCGCTGCATAAATTGACAGCGCTATATACACTAAGTACCTGAAATAAATAAATAGATGTCATCATTTAGAAGCCAATACCAACTGATAGAAGCCAATCAGAAGCTGGCATGTCAAAAGTTCACACTGCCAATGGAGCAGTTTAAAGTGTCAGTAAACCTACATCATCAAAAAAGGTGTATTCCATGCTGTTCATAGTCACTCCTTCTCTATGAGATTTGTTTTCTGTATTCTGCAAAAATCCTGATTGATCCTGCAGCTCTCTATCTCCCCCTTCTATCCATGTCCCCAATTCAGCTAGGGATTTTGCAGCTGTGGTGGCAACTCTGCACATGCTCAGTTGTCAGTGAGTTTCTACACTGAGCATTTCCTACCTATCACATCTGAGCAGCCCATGTGACTATAGAGTCACACATGTGGGCGTATACACAGTGGTAAATGACAGCTCCCTCCCTCCCTCCTCCTCCATGCCCACTAACCAGCTAAACACAATGGGGGCAGGAGTTCATTAAGTGTAGATTAATGACGGCTTCACCTCGCTCTTATTCTAAGACACAGGTTTGTGGGTAGCGTGACACAGCCTGTGACTGGCAGAAATCCACCCACACCCTGTTATTGCCAAAAAATAATAGATTTGATTTAGAATATATATTTGTATGACAATTTAAAACAGTTTATTTATATTATTTATTTTTACTTCGTATTCCAAAGGCTATTTTTTTTAACATGTGACCAGCAGCAGAGGACTAGAAGCTCCTCCTGCTTATGTTTCCCTACAGACAGGCTGGGAGAGAGCCTGGTCATGTGACAGCTGCATGTTGATTGGGAAAAAGGTACAGTGGGTACGGAAACTATTCTTCACTTTTTGTTATATTGCAGCCATTTGCTAAAATCATTAAAGTTCATTTATTTTCCTCATTAATGTGCACACAGCACCCCATATTGACAGAAAAACACAGAATTGTTGACATTTTTGCAGATTTATTAAAAAAGAAAAACTGAAATATCACATGGGGGTCCTAAGTATTCAGACCCTTTGCTGTGACACTCAGATATTTAACTCAGGTGCTGTCCATTTCTTCTGCTCATCCTTGAGCTGGTTCTACACCTTCATTTGAGTCCAGCTGTGTTTGATTCTACTGATTGGACTTGATTAGGAAAGCCACACACCTGTCTATAGAAGACCTTACAGCTCACAGTGCATGTCAGAGCAAATGAGAATCATGAGGTCAAAGGAACTGTCGAAGAGCTCAGAGACAGAATTGTGGCAAGGCACAGATCTGGCCAAGGATACAAAAAAAAATTCTGCAGCACTTAAGGTTCCTAAGAGCACAGTGGCCTCCATAATCCTTAAATGGAAGACGTTTGGGACGACCAGAACCCTTCCTAGAGCCAAACTAAGCTATCGGGGGAGAAGAGCCTTGGTGAGAGAGGTAAAGAAGAACCCAAAGATCACTGTGGCTGAGCTCCAGAGATGCAGTCAGGAGATGGGAGAAAGTTGTAGAAAGTCAACCATCACTGCAGCCCTCCACCAGTCGGGGCTTTATGACAGAGTGGCCCGACGGAAGCCTCTCCTCAGTGCAAGACACATGAAAGCCTGCATGGAGTTTGCTAAAAAAACACCTGAAGGACTCCAAGATGGTGAGAAATAAGATTCTGATGAGACCAAGATAGAACTTCTTGGCCTTAATTCTAAGCGGTATGTGTGGAGAAAACCAGGCACTGCTCATCAACTGTCCAATACAGTCCCAACAGTGAAGCATGGTGGTGGCAGCCTCATGCTGTGGGGGTGTTTTTCAGCTGCAGGGAAAGGACGACTGGTTGCAATAGAGGGAAAGATGAATGCGGCCAACTACAGGGATATCCTGGATGAAAACCTTCTCCAAAGTGCTCAGGACCTCAGACTGGGCCGAAGGTTTACCTACCAACAAGACAATGACCCTAAGCACACAGCTAAAATAACGAAGGAGTGGCTTCACAACAACCCCGTGACTGTTCTTGAATGGCCCAGCCAGAGCCCTGATTTAAATCCAATTGAGCATCTCTGGAGAGACCTAAAAATGGCCGTCCACCAACGTTCACCATCCAACCGACAGCACTGGAGAGGATCTGCAAGGAGGAATGGCAGAGGATCGCCAAATCCAGGTGTGAAAAACTTGTTGCATCTTTCCCAAAAAGACTCATGGCTGTATTACATCAAAAGGGGGCTTCTACTAAATACTGAGCACAGGGTCTGAATACTTAGGACCCCCATGCGAGATTTCAGTTTTTCTTTTTTAATAAATCTGAAAAAATGTCAACAACTCTGTGTTTTTCTGTCAATATGGGGTGCTGTGTGCACATTAATGAGGGAAAAATTAACTTAAATGATTTTAGCAAATGGCTGCAATATAACAAAGAGTGAAAAATGTAAGGGGGTCTGAATACTTTCCGTACCCACCGTACTTAGATTTTTTTTTTTAAATTAAAATAATTACAGTGCCATCACCCACATACAGAAATAGAAGGAACAATGTGATTTAAAATGTGTGTGCGCAGTATCACTTTAAGGTGAAGAGAGCGGAGATATAATTTATACCTTTATTTAAAAAAAAAATGGAGCTCAGATGTCATCTTGCGTTCATTAAAGGAGAAGTATAGACAACAGGTTTTTTGGCTGCACCTCTCCTAAGGATCATAGGAGTGCGTGCAATTCGTTCTGCACTCCTGTGACGCGTTTTCAGCCGACAGCGGGCTGATATCACAGAACCAGTCAAGGCTCTGAAAAGATCTTGACCATGTGGTCGGGATCCACACAGATGCCTGGACTGGCAGCTGGCTCAGCCTCTCAGTGACCTGCTGGGAGCCTGAGCCAGCTGCTCATGCCCCCTCCACACTAGGGGCAGAGCAGAGAGCCAGTGACTTACAATCACCAGCTCTCTGCAGCCTGAATACAGAGAACTGAGTGATCAGCAGTATTTGACCGCTCAGTTCTGGGTCTGGAGCCAGCAGGGGACATATGCATCATCGGACTAATGCTGCATCCACCTAGGTGCCTAGGTGACTATATATACTGCAGCCCTCAAATTTTCCACTCATCTACTCGCATTTTGCGAATGGAAAATGAAGGCTGGCGAGGTGGGCTGCCTGGAAGCGGAAGGGGGTGAGCTCCGCTGGCAGGCCAGGATGCATGGGATCCATTCTCCCAGGGGAAGAGCGTGGAGGAAGAGAAAGGGCAGCCAGGATCATCATAAGGGAATAGCGCCATTGAGGAAGAGGATTCTCTACTTTAACACAAAGCAGGGATTTGCCCACTGTAATAGTTTACTTTAGAATTGCATCCGCTCACCGTAACACACAGATCCTCGCACTTGTGAAAGACAGAACATGTCCTGGCATTGGACCTGCGTTCTGTCTGTCAAAAGCATGGGGTCAGGAGGGCAAGATCTGTGTGTTACGGTGAGCGGATGCAATTCTAAAGTAAGCGGGCAAATCCCCGCTCTGTGTTAAAGTAGAGAATCCTCATCTTTAACGGCACTATTCCCCTATGATGATCCCAGCCGCCCTCTCTCTTCCTACATGCTCTCCACGGGTGAAGCTGCAAAGATGGACACTGGCGATGCTGGGCATGGGTGAGGTTGCATAGATGGACACTGGCAATGCTGGGCACGGGTGAGGCTGCAAAGATGGACACTGGCAATTCTGGGCACGGGTGAGGCTGCAAAGATGGGCACTGGTGATGCTGGGCACGGGTGAGGCTGTAATGCTGGGCACTGGTGAGGCTGCAAAGATGGAGACTGTTAAGCCTGCAATGCTGGGCACTGGTGAAGCGGCAATGCTGGGCACTGGTGAGGCTGCAATGATGGGCACTGGTGAGGCTGCAATGCTGGGTACAGGGGAAGCTGCAATGCTGGGCACATGTGAGGCTGCATTGGATGGGCACAGGTGAGGCTGTGTTGGTGGACACAGGTTAGGCTGCATTGATGGGCACAGGTTAGGCTGCAGTGATGGGCACAGGTGAGGTTGCGTTGATGGGCACAGTTGAGGCTGTATTGATGGGCACAGGTAAGGGTGCACTGATGGGCACAGGTGAGGCTGCACTAATAAAGTTGTTGTTAATGTTTATTTGTGTAACGTAATTCTGCATAAAACATCTATGTGTCATTTCATGAGAATTTATGAGGGCGTGTATAGGGGCAGAGTTAGGGACGGGGCATGAGAAGGGTTGGGTGCAGCAACTGGTGGTGAGTAACCCTTAAGCCCTGGCTAGTAGCTCAGGACTTGAAATTTTGAATCCTGTATACTGTGTGTGTGTATATATATATTTTATTACCAAAAGTAAGCCTTTACACACAAATTAACTTTAATGGCATCCCAGTCGTAGCCCGTAGGGTTCAGTATTGAGTTGGCCCACCCTTTGCAGCTATAACAGCTTCAACTCTTCTGGGAAGGCTGTCCACAAGGTTTAGGAGTGTCTATGGGAATGTTTGACCATTCTTCCAGAAGAGCATTTGTGAGGTCAGGCACTGATGTTGGATGAGAAGGCCTGGCTCACAGTCTCCGCTCCAATTCATCCCAAAGGTGTTCTATCAGGTTGAGGTCAGGACCTTGCAAGTTCATGTGCATGTAAAGGCAGGTGTCCCAATACTTTTGGTAATATATATATATATATATATATATATATATATATATATATATATATATAATCTCACAGAAGTAAGTACACCCCTCACATTTTTGTAAATATTTTATTCTATCTTTTCATGTGACAACACTGAAGAAATGACACTTTGCTACAATGTAAAGTAGTGAGTGTACAGCTTGTATAACAGTGTAAATTTGCTGTCCCCTCAAAATAACTCAACACACAGCCATTAATGTCTAAACCGCTGGCAACAAAAGAGAGTACACTCCTAAGTGAAAATGTCCAAATTGGGCCCAATTCTCCATTTTCCCTCCCCGGTGTCATGTGACTCATTCGTGTTACAAGGTCTTAGGTGTGAATGGTCACTGGAAGTTCAACATGGCTCCTCATGGCAAAGAACTCTCTGAGGATCTGAAAAAAGAATTGATGCTCTACATAAAGATGGGCTAGACTATAAGAAGATCACCAAGACCCTGAAACTGAGCTGCAGCACAGTGGCCAAGACCATACAGCGGTGTAACAGGAGAGGTTCCACTCAGAACAGCGCCTCGCCATGGTCGACCAAAGAAGTTGAGTGCAGTGCTCAGCGTCATATCCAGAGGTTGTCTTTGGGAAATAGACGTATGAGTGCCGCAGAGGTTGAAGGGGTGGGGGTCAGCCTGTCAGTGCTCAGACCATACGCCGCACACTGCATCAAATTGGTCTGCATGGCTGTCATCCCAGAAGGAAGTCTCTTCTAAAGATGATGTACAAGAAAGCCTGCAAACAGTTTGCTGAAGACAAGCAGACTAAGGACATGGATTACTGGAACCATGTCCTGTGGTCTGATGAGACCAAGATAAACTTATTTGGTTCAGATGGTGCCAAAAATGTGAGGGGTGTACTCACTTTTGTGAGATACTGTGTGTGTATATATATATATTTTTTTTTTGTTCATAAATCTCATACTTCTCTTTTAATCCCTCAGAAGTAACTTTGCATACTTTTGATTATCCAGATATGATAAGCTACGGGTCTTTATAAATTATCATTGATATGTATATATATTTATAAATATTGATTTAGATTTGTTCCCTTTTAACTGTCATAAATCTCAATCCAATCTTTGTAAATTACATGCTACTCTCAGTATAATATATATATATATACACTTTAAATGTGCAATGCTTGTCGACTTTTAGATCTGAATTTCAGAGATAATCGCTTTAACCTTTAACATAATTACACATAGATATCTCCGTAGGAATGAAATGTTATCCTTCTCAGGATGTAATCATCTTTAATGCACATTTTTGACAATTATCTACCATTTATTTCTTTTCTACATTCTAGAACTTTTGCTTTTTAATGCTATTGTGTGTTATTATGTTATTGGGAAATGCACTGCTAAACACTGAGAATTGTGATTCCGGTCGAGAATAGCAAGCATGCACTCAATGCCCCAGCTTACTTTAGTAGGAATCTCACATAATAAGATAGTCAGGTTCAATGGGCTCTGAGGAAGAGGTTTGGACCTCGAAACGCGTCAGACCCTATATGGGATACATCTGTTTGTGGCGTACAATTTAACGGACGTGAAGCTTATGTGTACTGATAGGCTTTTAATATGAGCTTGTTTGTCAGTATGTTTTTATGACTTTAAAATAAATTTAATATTGAGGATAATGCGCTAGGCCCTTGTTTCTGTGATTCCTCAAAAAGACAAATGTTTTCACCAAAAAAAAAAAAAGGTTCATTAATTTAAAAAAAAAAAAAAAGAAAGGTTAATTAATTAAAAAAAAAAGAAAGAATAAACATGTATCCTCATAACTCTAATACATCACATAGGAATATCATATAATAAAATAGTCAGGTTAAAAAAGACAAATGTTTTCACCGAAAAGAAAAAAAAAAAAAAAAGCAAGTGTTCATTGATTTAAAAAGAAAGAATAAACTTGTATCCTCATAACTCTTATTCATCAGTTGATCCAGAGGAAGACAAAAACGATTCTTTAGATTTATTCAAACAACCCTTCTTACCTGAACTCCAAAGGCCATTAGATAACTAAATGTTTTACAATATTATATTTTTATTAAAAAATTAGAATAAAATAGGAATCTTTATAGTGACGTAGAGCAGCTAATTGTAACTCCAAATTACATTTTAAACTTTATCAGGGAACCCCTTGCATAATAAGTAAAATACATAATAATCAGACCAAGTTTGCCTAAAAAATAATTACATTTTTTTTTTTTTTTTTTTTTTTTTTTGCTTTTCCTTCTATTATTGTAAAAAGATTTATTTTTAAATACATTCAAACAGAACTTTAAAGGCCATTAGATAACTCAACTTTTACTACATTATGTTTTAATTTAGAAATGTTACTGTATGTTTCTTATAGAACTCTAAATTTCATCTTAAGCCGTATTAGAGAACCCTTTGCATAATAAGTAAATATATTTTTTTTTTTGCTTTTCCCCCTATTACTTATTGTAAAAAAAAAAAAAATGATTAAAGTGGTTCTAAATGCTGAAGTTAAAAAACCTTCAATGTGCAGCCCTCCCCCCTTCCCTTACTCACCCAAGCCTGATCCTGATCCAGCGTTATGCACAAGATCAGCGTGTCTCCCGGGACTCTCCATCCTCATTGGCTGAGACTTGACTCCCATTGCTGTCAATCACAAGCAGTAAGGAGGGAGCTGGGGGCTAGGGTTGTCCGTGTCTTATGGACTGAGGTGGCTCGGGAGCGAGCACGCACAAGTGCCTCCATATAGCAAGCAGCTTGTTCTGGTAGAGCTCAGCAGGAGGGAGGGGCCAAGGGCGTCGGCGAGGGACACGAGAGGAGAAGAATTGGGGACTCTCTGTGCAAAACCATTACACAGAGCAGGTAAGTATAACATGGTTGTTGTTTATATATATATTATTATTTTATTTGTATTTTTTTTTTTGTAAGCTGAACCTCAAGTATCACTTTAACCACTTGCCGACCACCCGCCGCAGCGTGAGGGCGGCAAAGTGGCTCCTTATCGCAAACCACCGTCACCTAACAGCGGCCGCGATAACCAATATTGTGAGCGGGCGTGCACCCGCCGGAGGCACGCTCACTGTGTTTTGGGGGGAGCGGGTATGGCAGACTCGTATCTAAACACGAATCTCCGTTCTGACAGAGGGGGAAGGGCTGTGATCACAGGTTTCCTGTATATGGAAGCCGTGATCACTCCCCTCCCCCTGCCAGCCCAGCCCCATACAGTTAGAACACGCCCAGGGAACACAGTTAACCCTTAGAGGGCTCCCTCCAGGTTAACCCCTTCACTGCCAATGGCATTTACACAGTAATCAATGCATTTTCACTGATCGCTGTATAAATGCCAATGGTTCCAAAAAAGTGTCAAAAATGGTCCGACATGCCCGCCGCAATATCGCAGTACCACTAAAAATCGCAGATCGCCGCCATTACTAGTAAAAAATTAAAAAAAAAATAAAAACCCCAGAAATGAATCCTCAACATTCGTAAATGTGGCAACTTTTGCAGAAACCAATCATTAAGCGTCAATTGCAATTTTTTTTTACCAAAAACATGAGGAAGAATCTAAATCGGTCACAAATGTTTTTTTATTTTATATTTTTTTGGATTTGTATTTTAGCAAAAAGTAAGAAAAATAGTTGTTTTTGCAAAATTGTCGCTCTTTTTTTGTTTATAGCGACGATCAGAAATGACGCAGAGGGGATCAAATACCACCAAAAGAAAGCTCTATTTGTGGGAAAAAAACCTCGGTACAACGTCGCACGACCGCGCAATTGTCAGTTAAAGAGACGCAGTGCTGAATCGCAAAAAGTGCTCTGGTCCTAAGGGGTGAAATCCTTCCGGGGCTGAAGGGGTTAAGGATTGCATATTATATGACACGTGGTTGTTTTGTGTTTTTATAAAAATGGTCCCTTTCAGGAACTTTGATTGACAGCATACAGGGGGGGGGGGGTCTCTTCGCACAGTATGGTGAGCCATGCATGGCTTGATTTTTTTTCTCATCCACACAATGAAAGGAAATCAATCAATTCTCCCATCCAGGCTAACTAGCATGGATAAAGGAATCTTCAGTGTCAGGGGTATGGAGGTTTAGGGCGCCCCGGTAGGAGAGGGATAATGGCTGGGTGATGATCCTTAGGGCAGCTCTTGAAACAGGAGAAGCAGCTTCTGAAGGTAAAGAGAGGTAGACAGAAAAGGCTCCTCTAAGTGTAGAATGTAAAGGATTTATTCGGTGAACGCACGGTTAAAAACACTTACAGAATGGCTGATAAAGGAAAAACTCCGGACGGCCGCACTCCTTTTCAGATGCTTTATTTGTCATGGATCCATGCAATACAGGGTGGGGAAAGGCAGACGCGTTTCACGTCCCCCTAAGGGCGCTTACTCATAGCTTACAGAATGGCTGATGGTATAGGCATATAAAGGACTCTACTGTGGTAGAGTCCCATACTTCCATCCATGAGGGGATCAGTCACTCTGGAGAGATAATACGTGAAAACACAGCCTCTAAGTGCAGCATTGGATGGTAATCATTGGCGCACTGAGGGATAAACACTTACAGGATGGATGGTCAGTTCAGACGTGTAATGTTCAACACAGAGGATCCCTTGAAATAATTCTCCCATCTCGGGGAACCCCTGCTAAAAATTAAAAATCTACAACTCATGGTACATTAGTGTGATGGTCAATGGGAAGAATGCTCCCTACACTTGTGGTCATTGGGAAGAATTCCCCCCCTTACAGATAGCTAAAAAGATCAATGATGTCATTGGGAATTTATCTAAGAGGTAGAAATTGACCATTGCTCAAGGAACCCCTAGCAACCTCTGGAGGAACCCTGGTTGAGAAACCCTGATCTGGAGAGATAATACGTGAAAACACAGCCTCTAAGTGCAGCATTAGATGGTAATCATTGGCGCACTGAGGGTTAAACACTTACAGGATGGATGGTCAGTTCAGGCATGTAATCTAATCAGATCAGGTCCTGGTGAGTCCCACTGACGGTGGAGAGTGAAAAGAGCCGGCCTGCAGCTGTCACCTGCTGTCCAATGGCGTGCTGGTGTCTGATAGCAGGGTGGGCTTCCTGGGTTCCTGTTCCTGCTGGCACGTCAGAGATGGGTGGTGGGTGGCGACATGTTTCGGGGCTCAGGCTGCTCTTTCTTCAGACCAACGCCCATTGAGGTGATGGGGGCTTATGAGAGGTGAGAGGGAGGAGCGAGGGGAGGAGTTGGTGCAATGTGATCTGCCTGGGGAGCCTGTATAGATTTCGGCTTCTCCGTGATATGGACATGCATACTGATGTAAATTGGTGGCGGACATGCTCAGAGGCGGTTCTCTAATTAGGCAAATTAGGCTGTCGCCTAAGGCCTCGCACTCACAGGGGCCTCGCAACCGCCTAACTTGACACTGACACCAGCACCGAGATAGAGAGTACTGACACCAGCACTTTTTTTTATCACTTGAATTATTTTTTCCAAGGCCTCATGTCTAGGTTTTGCCTAAGGCCTCACAAAGCCTAGAGCTGCCTCTGGACATGCCGATGTAGATTGGTGGCAGAGTCAGGGGGAAAACATAATGATGTGCAGATAAGAGCCTTATGGTGTGCAGACGTACAGGGGGCATGTGTGAATGTTGGCAATCCCGTGATGAGGGCGCACTGGGAAGAGAGATGGCTGCGTCAGGGGGAGACAGAAATGTTAATGAACGGCTGTAATACATATAAGCTTAATGCAATTTCAGAGGTGAGAGATGTCGGTATTAATTACTGCTGTGTGAGTGATCTGGTATGGTATGAGACACGGTACGAGTGCAGAGGAGGAAGGGGGGGTTAGGGGAAGAAGCAGTGGCTGGGAATGTACTTGCCAACTGGTGTAAGGGAATGGGGGGTGTCAAATCAATGCCAAAAACTATTTTAAACCCACCGCAGGCAACTCATTCCTACACTATAAAAGCTGCCACCACCCTTGCTGGCTGAACAACATACCCAAGAGCCAATTCTGTCGCCTCAGACAAAATTGCACCAAGAAAACGGACTACCACACTCAATGTGAGACCCTCAAACCCTCCTGGAAAAGGCTATCCACAAACACTTGTTGAACAGGCAGGTGCCACATACGCAAATGATAACATCTCGACCCTCCCAAGCCAATGACAAACCCAATGTCCTTCGATTTACCACCCAGTTCCATAACAAGCATAAAAACATGGAGCACATCATATGGAAACACTGGCCCATACTACTACAGGATCCTCTCCTGAAGGACACTATACCTTCCCGTCCTCAGTTCTCGCACAGAAAAGCCCCCAACATTAGAGGAAAAATCGCACCCAGAAAACTGAAAAGCAACAGAGATACCACACCATCCTTGAAATTTTTCTCCACCATTGGCCATGTACCAGTGCCGGAAACCCCTCTGCCTCACATGTAAATTTGTTCACCATGGCCGAAAAGAGTTTACCGTAAAAGGAAAAACCTATGCTATCAAAGAATTTTACACCTGCTCAACAAAATACATTACGTGGGGAAAGGGAGTTTTGTGGTGAGAGACTAGAACTATGCCATCATCCCAGAGTATAGACACAAGCAGTAAGTTTTTTATCCAAAAAAGGGATTTTAAAGGCAATAATGGACCAAGATTACTATGCAAGCCAAAGCATTTTATTGTTGGAAGATAAAACAGGGTTTTGTATAATACAAAAAAAGGGGAGAGGCCTTAAATAGACAGGGTTCAAGTTAGTGATAAAAAACTGTTATTAGCAGAGGGGATACATGGGTATACACGATACTAGAAATGAAACCATATTGATATGGGCTGGATGTATAAGAGAGGAGCCTCCTGAGGTGGTAAGACTGGAGAGCACCCAAGACAATATGGTTTCATGTCTTGTATTGTGTATACAATCAACACCATTCTCTGATCCAGCTGGGGAATAATTCCATCTACCTCTACTGCCAGCTCACTATCTATCCATTTACCTGCCTCCCTGCCCTGCCATTTCTTACCCTGTATACGATATAGTCAGCCATACCCTTATCTACACTCCGCTCTTACATGTCTGTTTGCTCCCCACTCATATATCACCCCTTCCCCCCCCCTTCCCTCGCCGCTCACTCGTATTGATTACACCTGTTAGAGGAAATCCTGCAAAAATGGACTTTTATGCCGCTAATGCACGTTCACGTGCGTTCACTCGCGTGCCGGAAATGGTTCCAAACGGCTCTATTTCTACCCTGCACGCCCCCCAGCAGCAAGTACTGTCTGATCTACAGCGTGTAGCGTGCGTGTTCCTGAGCAACCTGTATCTGTTTCTCTGTTCCTGTGACCCAAATTGCCTGACTTTGCTGATCTCTGCCTGCACCGACCCCTGGACTGCCTACGACCACTTGCCTAGCCCCCTTGTACTTTGCCTGCCCGCCTGTTGACGACCCAGCCTGAACCCGACTATCTGTATGACCATTCTTCTAGTGCATGAGTTCTACCATCCCCAGTGACCCAGTCGGACCCTCGTGCCATCCTGCACTCCCGAGCCACCTGTCTTCTCTACCAGGGGTTCCCAAGTCAGGGTCATAAGGGAGGTTACCCACTGCATAAGTCAGACTCAACCACCAGGTATCTAACAGTATCAGACAGCCATGCCTGAGTCTGTGCAGGGGGCCTCCCCAACGAATGAACTTTGCACACATCTAGCCAGCCTCACTCAAGTGGAAAAGACTCTCCAAGATGGCTACGTGCAGCTGGAAGGTCAACTCCAGGAGCTCTCCACACCACCTGCATCTGGGTCCAGCCCGCTTCCTGGTCACACTCTGCCTACCAAGACGGATGTACCCCTTCCTGAATGGTTCGCCGGGGAGCGCAAGAAGTTCCGGGCGTTCCGGAGTGCATGCGAATTGTATTTCGCCCTCCAAACCAGCACCTTCTCCCGTGAAGCCACCAAGGTGGAATTGGCATCTCACTGCTTCAGGATGGGCCCCAGGCCTGGGCCCACCGACTACTTGAAGAAAAGTCCCTGGACACCACCACCTTAGCAGGCTTCTTCCAGGCCATGGCACGTCTGTATGACGACCCGCACCAGACCGCCACGGCCGAAGCCACACTCCATGCGCTCAACAGGGCGGTGGCCCGGTGGAAGATTATATGACCGAATTCTGGCACAGAAGTGCCAACACCGCCTGGGACCCCGCAGCCCTCAGTTTCCAGTTCCGGTTGGGCTTGTCCGAGTCCCTTAAGGATGAGCTTGCCCGTGTTGGGGTTCCCCCGACCTTAAGTGCTCTGATGGATCGGGTCGTGCAGATCGACCGTCGACTACGGGAACGCAACGCAGAAAGGCAGGCCACCCACCGGCGCCCAAGCCTCTCCCCCCCGAGGAGAGACTAAATCATTTGACCCACGATCTGTGCCTCTATTGTGGGGCTTCCGGGCACAGGGTGCGAACCTGTTCAGCCAAGTGGCCTAGGAGTGCCTATCCTGCCAAGGGAGAGGCCCTGTCTCTGAGCAGTCCTACGGCCCACTTGACGCTCACCGTGACCCTACAGCTACCTGGAGGTGATGCCCAGTCCGGGCAATCATTGACTCAGGTTCCTCTCCAGCCCAAGGCCCATAAAATGACCGTCCACCTGGCCCACGGGTCCCCCATCAGTTCGGGCACGGTCACCCACGAGACTGTTCCAATTCTAGCCCGCACTCCAGATGGCCATGTGGAGTTCCTACTCCTTTCCCCTGTCATACTGGGGATCCCCTGGCTCCAGGCGCACTGCCCACAGATCAATTGGGTCTCTGGCAACATGTCATTCTCTTCCTCCTACTGCCTACACCATTGTTTCCCGCAACCTGTGGATCTGGCCCTCACCATGTCCAACCCGGACGCTGATACAGCAACTCGCCAGGCCGTCCCTCCAGTATACCACGAGTTCCTGGATGTTTTTAGTAAGAAGAGGGCGGATGAGTTGCCTCCCCACTGAGCCTATGACTGTCCGATAGAATTGCTTCCAGGGGCAGAGGTACCTTTCGGCAGGATACACCCGCTGTCTGAGTTGGAACTCTCGGCCCTCAAGGCATATCTGGAGGATAATCTGCAAAAGGGGTTTATCTTGCCATCTACATCTCCCACCGGGACAGGGATATTCTTTGTCGAGAAGGACAAGTCCCTTCGACCATGTATCGACTACCGGGACCTCAATAAAATCACGGTTAAGAACCGGTATCCCTTGCCCCTGGTCCCGGAGCTATTCCAGAGACTCAGTTTGGCCAAGGTATTCTCTAAGTTAGACCTCCGAGGGGCCTACAATCTCCTCCGCATCCGAGAGGGGGATGAGTGGAAGATGGCCTTCCGAACCCAATTTGGCCACTACGAGTATGTGGTCATACCGTTCAGCCTGTGTAACGACCCGGCTACGTTCCAACACTTGGTCATTGACATGTTCCGGGACTTCTTAGACATATTCGTAGTGGTCTACCTGGATGATATTTTAATATTTTCCTCATCCCTGGAGGAGCACCGCAGCCACGTCAAGAGCATGAGCAGTACTGAGCCGCCTGCGTCAGCATGGACTTTACGCTAAGGCTGAGAAGTGCGCTTTTGAATGCTCTAGCATTTCTTTCCTGGGCTTCATTCTCTCCACCTCCGGCATAACCATGGACCCCCAGAAGGTCTCCGCTATTGTGGAGTGGCCATCACCTACTGACAGGAAAGGGGTGCAACGCTTTGTTGGCTTTGCCAACTTTTACAGGAAATTTATTAAGGGGTTTTCTGCAGTAATCGCCCCCATCACGCAACTCACTAAGCAGAGTACATGCTTCCTGTGGACCACGGAAGCCCAAGCGGCCTTTCAGCGGCTAAAGAGGCTGTTCACCTCGGCACCGGTCCACAAGCATCCAGACCCCACTCTGCAGTACACTCTGGAAGTGGATGCATCTGAAATGGCGGTGGGAGCGGTACTCTCACAGAGACAAGGGCCTAAGGCCACTCTTCACCCCATCGCCGCCTTCTCCCATAAATTAACGCCTCCAGAGAGAAACTATGATGTGGGAGACAAGGAATTACTTGCCATAAAGTCTGCCCTGCAGGAATGGCGGTATCTGCTGGAGGGAGCTGTACATCCGGTTCTGGTGTTTACTGACCACAAGAACTTAGAGTATCTGCGGACAGCCAAGCAATTGAAGCCCCGCCAGGCCCTCTTCTTTTCCTGGTTTCAGCTTCATATTACATACAGGCCTGGGTCAAAGAATGTGAAACCAGGTGCCCTATCTAGGATGTTCCATAAGACAGCGGAGTCGGGTCCACCAGGAACCATCCTCCCATCCCGGAGCTTCTTACTTACCCAAGAGGATCTCCTCTCTCAAATTAGGTGATCTATTGCCGGGTCTGTCTGCCCCCAGCACCCTAGGCTGACCCAACACGATGGACTATGGTGGCTGGGCACAAGAGTTTTTGTCCCAGAAGGACAACGTCTGGTGGTGCTGGAATTTTGCCATGACCAAAGGCTGGCAGGGCATTTCGGGGGAGGCAAGACTACGGAGCTCCTGGCACGCTCCTTCTGGTGGCCTCAGATGGCCAAGGACTGCCGGGAATATGTTAAGGCCTGTCCTACCTGTGCCGGCAACAAGGTCGACTGGACCAAGGCCTGGGGGCTGCTAAACCCATTACGTGTCCCTGAGCGCCCCTGGTCGCACGAGTCCATTGGCTTTATTGTGGAGTTACCTCCGTCAGCTGGATTCTCCACCATCCTTGTAGTAGTGGATCGTCTGACTAAGATGGCCCACTTCATACACATGAGGGGCACACCTACGGCCATCCAAACTGCTGAAATATTAATTAAGGAGGTCATCCGCCTCCACGGAGTCCAGGCCAACATTGTGTCGGTTCGGGGAGTGCAGTTCACCTCTCGGGTCTGGAAAGCCCTCTGCTCGCTACTGGGGATTGAACTGGCCCTCTCCTCCGCTTATCACCCTCAGACCAGCGGCAAGACGGAGAGAACTAATCAGACTCTGGAGCAGTACCTCAGGTGCTATTCATCGTTCTTTCAGGACGACTGGGCCTCCCTGCTGCCGGTAGCCGAGTTCGCCTACAACAACGCTGTCTACTCAGCCACAAACCAGTCACCATTTTGGGCGAATCTCAGCTACCACCCCTCGTTTCTGCCTGACCTGATACCCGAAAGTGCGGTACCCGCTGCTCAAGACATGGCCACCTTTCTGGTGGAAAACACCAAACTCCTGCGAGAGACATTATCCCGATCACAGGAGTATAACAGACAAACTTTTGATAGAAGGAGAGGGGAACTGGATCTGCAGCCGGGCGATCAAGTCTGGCTTGCCACCAAGAACTTGAAGCTCGCCTGTCCCTCCAAGAAACTGGGACCTAAATTCATTGGCCCCTTCCCGGTCAAAAGGAGAATTAACAGGGTGGCGTATGAGCTGGGCCTTCCTTCCTCTCTTCGGGTGCACCCCGTATTTCATGTGGCTCTGTTAAAACCAGTAGCCCAGGACCAATTCCCGGGAAGGAGAACGACCCCTCCGCAGCCAGTCATCATAGATGGCGAAGAAGAGTTTGAGATCAAGGCAATCCTCGATTGCAGAGTGAGCAGGGGTGTGAGGCAGTTCTTAATTAAGTGGAAGGAGTAGGGACCAGAAGAGAACTCTTGGGTACCCGAAGAACACATCCATGCCAAGGAACGTGTCAGATCCTTTTGGAGGAATCACCCGGAACTGAAGGCCCGGCTGGGCATCCGGAGGCTGCCCCTTGGAGGGCAATGTTAGAGGAAATCTTGCAAAAATTTACTTTTTTGCCGCTAGTGCACGTTGGAGCGCATTCACGCGCCGGAAACGGTGCCAAACGGCTCTATTTCTACCCTACACGCCCTGCAGCAAGTGCTGTCTGATCTACAGTGTGTAGTATGCGTATTCCTGAGCAACCTGTATCTGTTAGTTTCTCTGTTCCTGTGACCCAGATTGCCTGACTTTGCTGATTTCTGCCTGCACCGACCCCTGGACTGCCTACGACCACTCTTTTGCCTAACCTTCCTGTTCTTTGCCTGCCCGCCTGTTGACGACCCAGCCTGAACCCAACTGTCTGCCTGCCTGCTCTTCTTGTACCGCACCGCCAGCCTGTTTCACGACCCAGCCTGTAGGACCATTCTTCTAGTGCACGAGTGCACCAATGGACTTCTACCTTCACCAGTGACCCAGTCCGACCCTCGTGCCATCCTCCACTCCCGAGCCACCTGTCTACTCTACCAGGGGTTCCCGAGTCAGGGTCGTAAGGGAGGTTACCCACTGCATAAGTCAGACTCAACCACCAGGTACGTAACAACACCAGTTGACAAGTACATTCCCAGCCACTGCTTCTTCCCCAACATCTCACACCTCTGAGATTGCATTAAGCTTATATTTATTACAGCCCATTCATTAACATTTCTGTCTCCCCCTGACGCAGCCACCTCTCTTCTCGGTGCACCCGCATCACAGGATTGCCAATGTCCACACATGCCCCCTGTAGGTCTGCACACCATAAGGCTCTTATCTGCACATCATTATGTTTTCCCCCTGACTCTGCCACCAATTTACATCGGCATGTGCCAACCTCTATACAGGCTCCCCAGGCAGATCACATAACACCGACTCCTCCCTTTCACCTCAATGGGCGTTGATCTGAAGAAGGAGCAGCCAGAGCCCCGAAACATGTCGCCGTCCACTGCCCATCTCTGACACGCCAGCGGGAACAGGAACCCAGGAAGCCCACCCTGCTCTCAGACACCAGCACGCCATTGGACAGCAGATGACAGCTGCAGGCCAGCCCTTTTCACTCTCCACGGGCAATGGAACTCACCAGGACCTGATCTGATTACATTACATAACATGAGAAAAAGCTGCGCTAGTGTATAAAACATAATAAAATGGAAAAAGAAGGTAGTATCAAGTAAAAAATGTGATGACAGTGAATAGATTCATAAAACTCCAAGTGAAAAAAAGTCCATGTAAATAAAGTCCAATGTGACTAGTGATGAAATAATAATCCTTAATCAAATGTGAAAGGGATGCCCGACATGCACCACAGTGTCCAAAAACACGAGAAGAAAGGTAAAATAATACAAAATATGTGATCGCGTCGAAAAAGAGTACAATACATTACATTAGTCTAGTCCAGGACCACTCAAGGTAACGGGCACCTCTCACTTTTCCCGACCGGACGTCGACAGTAGACGACAGGTTACCGCACGACCACAGACTCTCGTCCCACCCGAAGGACCCAAGGACAAGGGCGACCGCACAGTCTCTACCCGTCACCTGCCGCTGTACAAAGCCCCGAGACCGACGAGGAAGAAGTCTAGTTGCGGGTAACTCCACTTTCCCTCCTCAGCCACAATACACTAGACGGACCCCTCGGACATATCTCCAACCGTGTACGGCTACATTTAACCACCGTC
>BLSH010292674.1:0-11304 GCA_018402905.1 Glandirana rugosa | reverse complement strand
TTTCACACTCTCCACTTGGAATGGTAGCCATCGCCATTTAGCAAACGCCATATCGATGGAAGAGGTTTATCATGTCCTTAGCAAAAAATAAATAACATTTCTGTCCCCCTTTCTTGGTTTTTGGTTCTGTCGTGTCACCCCTTGTGATGGAGATGTGGGCGATGTCTCTGGCTTGTAGAACCTGCATTGTACACACTGTGTGTGTCACTCAAACTTGCACAGCGCATACAATGTGGATGCTAAAAGCCGGCAACACCAGCGGAGCCTTCAGGAAACGATATGGAGGGGAAGGGTGAAATGTCCATGCTGGGTCGTGCTACATCAGTCCGTATTTGTATTCCTGCAATGTCTGATAGACGCATTGAATCATCATCTATTCTATTCTCCAATGAAAAGGGTGGTGGACATGTAGGCAGGTGAATTTAGCTGCTTTGCCACTAGGTGGCTCTGTACCAGGATAGTGTTTGGTTACAGCAGACAGTGTCATCAGGTGCTAGGCCCCTTTTAGATACAGGGGATTTTGGGGTTGGGGAGACATTCCTAGGGTGGTTTGTGGACATGCACCTTTACAATGTTTACTATTATGGTATTTATTAATAAATTGTTTTGATAGCCTTGGAGGTGCTGTATCCTCTGTGGTGTTTTTTTCTTACACTTGTCAATTTTGGATGCATCTCCCCTAAGTAGGGTGTTGGCACCAACAGTTTCACCACTCCCAGAACATTTGTGCTGTGGGTTTTTATAGCCCTTTTCTTTAGAGCCCTCCCTTAGTGATATCCTAGGTGAGTCTTGGCTAGGGTTGCCACATCATCCCTTTAATCCAGGACACAGGTGGTTCTGTGGCTGATTAAGGTGTTAATTAAACTCACTTGATGCCTTATCTGCATTAAATTAGCCTCAGAACAACCTGTGTAATTCATATGTGTCCTGGATTAATGGGATGATGTGGCAACCCTAGTCTTGGCCCATATATAAGCCAAGTGAGGAGGAGCCCTAATACACTTGGAGCATGGGAGCTTAACACCCCATACCTATGCAGATTTAACCAGCATGTGTAGGCCTTGGATAGGGGAGAAGGCCAGGTGGAGAAGACCTGCATCCAGGAAAAGCCGGATGTTGACTTTCTGTCCCTTATGGAGGTGGGGGCTAGGGTGGATTGCAAAATGCCTATTAGGCCAGGTTGGAGATCAGACCTTCACGGTGTAATATACTACCAATTGTTTTCTTGGTGACTATGGTCCCAGCTGCCTTGAGATCATTGACAAGATTCTCCCGTGTAGTTCTGGGCTGATCCCTCACCATTCTCATGACCATTGAAACTCCACTAGGTGAGATCTTGCATGGAGCCCCAGACCCAGGGAGACTGACAGTTATTTTGTGTTTCTTCCATTTGCAAATAATCGCACCAACTGTTTTCACCCTCTCACCAAGCTGCTTGGCGATGGTCTTGTAGCCCATTCCAGCCTTGTGGAGGCCTACAATCTTCTCCCTGACATCCTTGAACAGCTCTTTGGTCTTGACCATGGTGGAGAGATTGGAATCTAATTGATTGATTGCTTCTGTGGACAGGTGTCTTTTATACAGGTAACAAGCTGAGATTAGGAGCACTCATTTCTATAGTTTGCTATGGAGCCGGCGTGCATCCCAAGCCTCTCTTTGGTTTGGTAATCGGATCAGCATCGCCTTTAGACCCGGATGTGGTTGGTGGGAACCAAAGAGAGGCTTGGAATGCACGTCCACTCGTGCTACAGACTCCACGTACCGGGCATGGCACTACAAAGTGTGAGTGGACATATTGCATAGCCATGTTCCATATTTCTTGTCTTTAAATATTACACCATATAGATCTCTTTTATGTCTTTTGGCTGGAGCGCTTATGCTGCATTAGTGAGAAAAACGTAAACGGTGAACCACAAGTGCATGTAACCTAGGCAGCAAACCCAGCATATGCAGGTAACAGCACTCAAAGGTGATTAACCGAATACAGCTTACAAGCACACGTGGTGTAATACAAAGTGGAGGAAATTACACTGCACAGGCTTTTATTTTTTGGACATATATATTCACTTTTGTTATCATTGACTCACAGTTTGGTACCAAAGATTGTCACTAAGGACTAAGTTATATGCATTATATACACAGTTCACATTACTCTGTATGATTTCGCATTTATCAAAAGCTTTATAACGGACGCTTTTCTCTTAAGCAACGGCAAGAGGAATGCAGAGGGAGAGGCGGTGAGTCAGCCTCCTGTCCCAATGCATTGCTCTTGATGTTGCCTGTCTTGAGAGACCATTATGATGCACCTGTATCCCTTCTAGCCATGAGGTCAGACTGGCCCCTTCCCCCAGCAGCTTTGTTCCGGCTAATGAAGTCATCAAAAAATTAAATTAAAGCATAATTCTGTTCCCAATGGTACAAAGCACATGTGCTACATTGTCCCATGTTGCTAGGTCCTTCCAAAGTCTAGCTATGAGGTTGGACTGGGAGACCCTCCCCCCCATACCCCTCTCCCCCTCCTGCCTTCCCCTCCCCCCCCCTTCCCCTCTCCCCCCCTCTACCCCACTACTGTCCAATAACATAGCAAGGAAGGAGGCAGCCGTTTCATAAAGGC
Source organism: Glandirana rugosa (assembly GCA_018402905.1). Classification (NCBI taxonomy): domain Eukaryota; kingdom Metazoa; phylum Chordata; class Amphibia; order Anura; family Ranidae; genus Glandirana; species Glandirana rugosa. Next base: position 8,690 of record BLSH010292674.1, on the reverse strand, counting down.
CACTTGCGTTGGCTCTAAAGCAGCAAGAGGAATGCAGAGGGAGAGGGGGTGAGTCGGCCTCCCATCCCTATTCATTCCTCCACATCCAAAAACTTAACTAGGATGGATACAAAAGCTTCATAACAGTCGCTTTTCTCTCAAGCAGCGGCAAGAGTAATGCAGTGGGTCGGGAGGCTGATGCACACCCTTTCCGTCTGCATTCCTCTTGCCGCTACTTGACTCTGGAAAAGGATCAGAGCCAACACATTGGCCTTGGCAACCGCCCCACCACTGTCTGATAACATAGCAAGGAAGGAGGCAGCCGCTTTATAACAGCCACGTTTGTTGGCTATAAAGCGGCAAGAGGAATTCAGAGGGGAGGGGGTGAGTCAGTCTCCCATCTCAATTGATTCCTCTTGCCTTCTCCTGTCTTGAGAGAACAAGTGGTCATTATGAATCATTTGTATCCTTTCTAGCTATGAGGTCCATATGCCCCCCCCCCCTCCCTTCACCAGCAGCCATCCGAAGACATTACTGGGATGGACACAAAAGCTTCATAACAGCCGCTTTTCTCTCAAGCAGCGGCAAGATGAATGCAGTGGGTCAGGAAGTTGATGCCCTTTCTTTTCGTCTGCATTCCTGTTGCCGCTGCTTGACTTTGGCAAAGAGCCACGACATTGAACTGGACCACCTCCCTCCTCCTCACCACTGTCCCATACCATAGAAAGAAAGGAGACAGCCGCTTCATAACGGCCACTTGTGTTGGCTCTGACGTGGCAAGAGGAATGCAGAGGGAGATGGGGTGAGGTAGCCTCCCATGCCAATTTATTCCTCTTGCCCTCACCTGCCTTGAGAGAACAAGTGGCCATTTTGAAGCATCTGCATTCTTTCTAGCTATGAGGTTCAGATAACAGCCGCTTTTCTCTCAAGCAGTGGCAAGAGGAATGCAGTGGGTTGGGAAGCTGATGTGCATCCTTTTCGTTTGCATTCCTCTTGCCGCTGCTTGACTCTGGTAAGTGCACAGAGCCAAGACATTGGACGTTATGAATCAGCCGCCTCCTCGCTAGCTATGTTGTCGGACAGCTGGTGGTGTGTGGGGGGAATTGCCCAGTCCAACCTCACAGCTAGGCTTAGGAAGCCAGCACTGCAAGTATTTTATCCCATATGGGAAAGGCAAGTGAAATAAAATGGCTTGATCATCTTTAAAGTCTGTCCATCTTCATTGCTGTCCTATTGTTCTGCGATTATTCTATTGAGCTGTTTTATCTTGCGTGTCACTGAAGTGAGCGAGTTTGCTAAATAGCCTATAATTGATAAGAAGGTTTAACTCCAATTTGTGTAGACTGAAAGAGAACCCAAGGCAGCAACCATTTGGCTTTTATGACTGTTGGAAACCTTGGTATGCGTCCCTGGTGTGCTGTTTTCCTGAAAATGTTCAGTAATTATGACTTTTACCGTAAGATTAAATGTAAAGAAAAATATACAAATATTTTAATACCGTAATTGTATTTGACAATTACAATATTAAAGCTGACTTTCACTTGAACATGAACCACTTGCCGACCACCCGCCGTGATAACGAGTACTGTGTTCCAGGGGGGCCAGGGAGCGGGTAGGGCAGACTCGATCACCGCCGGCTACCCACGATGGCTCCCCCGCAGTGAAAGAATGGAGGTCGGTGTAAGTAAACACGGATCTCCGTTCTGACAGAGGGGGAAGGGATGTGATCACAGGCTTCCTGTATATGGGAGCCGTGATCACTCCCCTCCCCCTGCCAGCCCAGCCCCCATTCAATTAGAACACACTGAGGGAACACAGTTAACCCTTAGTGCGCCCCCTCCAGGTTAACCCCTTCACCGCCAATGGCATTTACACAGTAATCTATGCATTTGTATAGCACTGATCGCTGTATAAATGACAATGGTCCCAAAAAAGTGTCAGAATGGTCCACAATATCGCAGTACCCCTAAAAAATGCAGATCGCAGCCATTACTAGTAAAAAATAAAAAAATAATAAATAAATTAATTCTCATCATTTTTAAACGCGGCGACTTTTGCGCAAACCAATCAATAAGCGCCAATTGCAATTTTTTTTTTACCAAAAATATGAGGAAGAATATAAATCGCCCTAAACCGATGAAAAAAAATGTTTTTTTTAATATTTTTTTGGGATTTGTATTTTAGCAAAAAGTACGAATAATTGTTTTTTTTTTTTTTTTGCCAAATTTTCGTTCTTTTTTTGTTTATAGCGGCGAACAGAAATGACGCAGAGGGGATCAAATACCACCAAAAAAAGCTCTATTTGTGGGGAAAAAAGGACGCAAATTTTGTTTGGGTACAACGCCGCATGACCGCGCAATTGGCAGTTAAATCAGATTAGGAAGCTCTGAGTCACTCTGTAATAGTCTCTGTATCCCATAAGGCTGTAGGAATCGGCAAAGTCTAGCTGAGCTCCATAATGGTCAGTGCTCACGGCTTAAAATCACATTTGTGAAGTCATAATGGTACCTAATAGGCTCTTGGCCTTTTTAGAGATCAAGTGCAATGTCTGTTCTTATCAGGGTCCAATAGGGACATTCCGCCATCATTCTGACCCTTCGGCTGGGATGGCTGTATAGCATCCTTGCTGGTGTGATGGAGGTCCTGAGGGATCTTGTCATAAACCAACAACGCCTAGTCCAGTTCTCTAAAGGAGGTGAAGACACGGTGCACTGGCTGATGGCGTCTTCCTTACACCCCACCACAGTATAAGATAAAGATGTGTAGCCGAAAGCTTGTCATCCAAATATATTAGTCTTTATTGATGCAGGTAGAGTACAGAGGCTTACGCCTTCCAGCGTGCAGCCTTAACCTGTGGCGGCCCGTCCATTAGGGGCACACTGGCGCTGCCCCCCATCCATGCATCCGATTCCCTGAGCTACATGCAGGGCGCCGGACCATGGATTCCAATGGGAGGCGGGGTTTTGAAACACATGATTAGAGCCTGAGGCTCTAATAGGCTTCAAAAAAAGGGTGGGCTCAGGACGCAGAGCAATGCGGGTGACCAAGCCAACTGGGGTAGGGGGTGGTTGTTCCCAGCCCCCCCCCCCCAAAAAAAAATAAAACTACCATATGCCACTGGCCTTAACTATGATTAACCACTTCAGTACCGGGCACGTTCACCCCACAATCCAGGCCGGATTTCTGCTTTCAGCGCTGTCAGACTTTGAATGACAATTGCGCGGTCATGCGACACTGTACCCATATAACATTTTTATCAATTCTTTCAAAGGAATAGAGCTTTATTTTGGTGGTATTTCATCACCACCGGGTTTTTTTTATTTTTTGCTAAATAAATTAAAGGAGACCGAAAATTTGGAAAAAAAGCAAGTTTTTCTTTGTTTCGGTTACAACATTTTCCAAATAAAGAATCTTTATAAATTTTGGACAAAATGTATTCTGCTACATTTCCTTGGTGAAAATAACCCAAATCAGTTTATATTATTTAGTCTGTAGGAAAGTTATTGAGTCCATAAACTATGGGAGATATATAAAATTATATAATATATACAGTTGTGCTCATAAGTTTGCATACCCTGACAGAATTTATGATTTCTTGGTCGAAATATGAATGAGAATACAAAAACTTTTCTTTCACTCATGGTTGGCGTTTGGCTGAAGCCATTTATTATCAATCAACTGTGTTTACTCTTTTTATATCATAATGACAACAGAAACTTCCCAAATCACCCTGATCAAAAGTTTACATACCCCCGTTCTTAATACCCTGTATTGCCCCCTTTAACATCAATCACAGTTTGAAGTCTTTTGTGGTATTTGTGGATGAGGCTCTTTATCTTCTCAGATGGTAAATCTGCCCATTCCTCTTGGCAAAAAGCCTCCAGTTCCTGGAAATTCTTGGGCTGTCTTGCATGAACTGCACGTTTGAGATCTCCCCAGTGTGGCTCAATGATCTTGAGGTCCATGGCCACTCCAGAACCTTCACTTTATTCTGCTGTAGCCAATGACAGGGCGACTTGGCCTTGTGTTTTGGATCATTGTCATATTGGGATGTCCAAGTACGTCCCATGCGCAGCTTCCTGGCTGATGAATGCAAATGTTCCTCCAGTATTTTTTGATAACATCCTGCATTCATCTTGCCATCAGTTTTGACCAAATTTCCCGTGCCTTTGTAGCTCACACATCCCCAAAACATCAGCGACCCACCTCCGTGTTTCACAAGCCTTGTTGAATCTTCTCCAAATGTAGAGTTTATGGATGTGGCCAAAAAGCTAAAGTTTGATCTTATCACTGCAAATGACTTTGTACCAGAAGGTTTGAGGCTTGTCTCTGTGCTGTTTGGTGTATTGTAAGCGGGATACTTTGTGGCATTTGCGTAGTAATGGCTTTCTTCTGGCGAATCGACCATGCAGCCCATCTTTCTTCAAGTGCCTCCTTATTGTGCATCCTGAAACAGCCACACCACATGAGAGCCCTGAAGTAATTTGTGCATTTTTCCTGGCAGTTGTGGCTGAAGTTTTAGTTGGTCTACCTGACCGTGGTTTGGTTTCAACAGAACCCCTCATTTTCCACTTCTTGATTAGAGTTTGAACACTGCTGATTGGCATTCTCAATTCCTTGGATATCCTTTTATATGCCTTTCCTGTTTTATACAGTTCAACTACCTTTTCCCACAGATCCTTTGACAATTATTTTGCTTTCCTCATGACTCAGAATCCAGAAACGTCAGTGCAGCACTGGCTGAAAGATGCAAGGGTCTGTCAGGAGTCCAGAAACTCATTGACCTTTTATACACACACACTAATTACAAGCAAACAGATCACAGGTGAGGATGGTGACCTTTAATAGCCATTCAAAGCCCTTTGTGTCAACTTGTGTGCATGTTATCAGGTCAAAATCACCAGGGTATGTAAACTTTTGATCAGGGTCATTTGGGTAGTTTCTGATGTCATGATTTAAAAAGAGTAAACACAGTTGATTGATAAAATTATATATGTACGCTATATTACCAAAAGTATTGGGACACCTGCCTTTACACACACATGAACTTTAATGGCATTCTAGTCTTAGTCCCTAGGGTTCAATATTGAGTTGTCCCACCCTTTGCAGCTATAACAGCTTCAACTCTTCTGGGAAGGCTGTCCACAAGGTTTAGGAGTGTCTATGGGAATGTTTGACCAGAGGCGTCGGGAGGAGGGGCTGACCGGTCTACAGCCTCGGGGGTGCCCCCGAAAAGCCCCGGGTCTCGGGCATGCAGAGAGCTATTATTAGCCGCGAGGCTCCTAGCCCCGAGGCTCCAGAGCACTCCGGAGAATCACCAAAGCCGCCCGCCACTAGAGGTCCGGGACCAGCACTGGTGATGTCTCCGCCACCATTTTAAAGAAGACCAGCTTTACAGAAGCATGGACACACGCCGAGGGGAATAAAACAAGAGGCAGAGCCAGCTGCCAGTAGAAATGGAGCTGCCGCCAACCTCCGCCCCGTGGCTTGCTGCTATGACCTTGTTATGGGAAAGGGGGCGGGGGGGTTGGTGGCAGCACCATTTTTATTGGCAGCCACCCGGCCTGCTCCGCCTCTTGTTTCTTCCCCTCAGAATGACCATGCTTCAGGAGAGCGGGTCTTTTGTAATGGCGGCAGAGACTCTGCTTGGGACACCCTGATGTTTGGAGGCACTCTGACCACTGAGGACACCTGTGATGTAAGGAGGCACTCTGACCACTGGAGACACCTGTGATGTAAGGAGGCACTCTGACCGCTGGGGACACCTGTGATGTAAGGAGGCACTCTGACCACTGAGGACACCTGTGATGTAAGGAGGCACTCTGACCGCTGGGGACACCTGTGATGTAAGGAGGCACTCTGACCGCTGGGGACACCTGTGATGTAAGGGGGCACTCTGACCACTGGGGACACCTGTGATGTAAGGGGGCACTTTGACCGCTGGGGACACCTGTGATGTAAGGAGGTACTCTGACCGCTGGGGACACCTGATGGAAGGAGGGACTCTGCTGGGGACACCTGATGACATCTGGTGACAGGCGACGTGGCAAGTGACACGCTCAGGGCTCCCACTGATTCTGCATTCTGGTGAGTTGAACTATTTCATTTACAATGTAATTATAGAAATAATGCGCTTCAATCATCCTGACACCATACCAACCATGGTGCCGGGATGATTGAAGCGCTAACACCAGGTTCTTGGAATATCTTTATCTGCTGATTGTTAAACTTTCTGGAATACACATATTGCTATTGTGGTGTAGGATCTGGGCCTGCTGTCCCTCCATCCCTCTTTCTTTCCTTCCATTTCTCTCCTTCCCTCCCTTTTTCATTTTTCTTTCTCCCTCCATCCTTCCTTCATTCATCTCAGACTCGAACCACACCCCCTTTGAGGCACGCCCCATTAAGCCACACCCACAATTTTGTTTAAACCCCGCCCATTTTGCCGGGGCACGCTTTGTTCGCCGCATTTGCTCGGGCTGAAGTGACTGGGCTTTTACTCACCTAGCAACACCCCTGTGTTTGACCATTCTTCCAGAAGCCAGGCACTGATGTTGGACGAGAAGGCTTGGCTTGCAGTCTCTGCTCTAATTCATCCCAAACATGCTCTGTTGGGTTGAGGTCAGGACTCTGTGCAGGCCAGTTAAGTTCCTTCACCCCAAACTCCCTCATCCATGTCTTTATGGACCTTGCTTTGTGCATTGGTCCAAATCATTTGATGGAGGGGGATTATGGTGTGGGGGTTGTTTTTCAGGGGTTGAGCTTGGCCCCTTAGTTCCAGTGAGGGGAACTCTTAAGGCGTCAGCATACCAAGACATTTTGGACAATTTCATGCTCCCAAATTCGAAGGAACAGTTTGGGGATGGCCCCTTCCTGTTCCAACATGACTGAGCACCACTGCACAAAGCAAGGTCCATAAAGACATGGATTAGCGAGTTTGGGGTGGAGGAACTTGACTAACCTGCACAGAGTCCTGACCTCAACCCAATAGAGCACCTTTGGGATGAATTAGAGAGGAGACTGTGAGCCAGGCCTTCTCATCCAACATCAGTGCTTGACCTCACAAATGTGCTTCTGGAAGACTTGTCAAACATTCCCATAGACACTCCTAAACCTTGTGGACAGCCTTCCCAGAAGAGCTGAAGCTGTTATAGTTGCAAAGGGTGGGCCAACTCAATATTGAACCCTACGGACTAAGGCTGGAATGCCATTAAAGTCTATGTGCGTGTAAAGGCAGGTGTCCCAATACTTTTGGTAATATAGTAGACCTCACATACTGCCTGGATACCTCATGTATATGAAAATCAATCAATCCTGATTTACTGACGGCTGATCTCATTTCCTGAGGCCTAAAAATGCCAGTACGGTACAAATATCCCCAGATGACCTGGGGAGGCGATCAGTTTTTGTTTTTTGGGGGTTTTTTTACAGACTATGATTGCTTATAACAGTGAACTTTACAGTTATAAGCAACCATTTTTTTCTGAATGAAAACTATTCACTAAGTGTTTACTATTGTGATGAGCTCTATGATTAACCACAGCTAATCACATGGTACAGATGGGCTGTGATTGGCCCTGTCTGTACCATGTGATCACTGTGACCAATCACAGAGCTCATCACAATAGTACAAAATGAAAGGCATGAATCAAAGCCATCCATTGTGTACAATTGTCATGTGATCTGCTGTGATTGGCCACAGCAATCACATGGTACCGACAGCGATCTGTCATCTGTCTTCCCAGAAAAACAGGGCTCCCGCCTGCCCATCATTTTACAATAGGCCGGTTGGAAAAGGGGCCGAAACGCTAAGCCTCTGTATTTCTCTGTACTCTACCTGTATCAATAAAGACTACTATATTCGGATGACGAGCTTCCTGCTGCATATGTCTATATAATCCTGAAGGATCTTCCTGTGGGAAAAGAGACCGGTTTGTTCTGGGTGAGGTGAACTCTGGGAGTAATTCCATGGTGGAAGATTTAGAGGGGCCCAGTGCCTCCTGATTTTACTGTGCTACCTTGTCTGATCAAGGATTGGGAAGGCAGAGAGCTTGCGGTGTAAAGTGCTCTCTAGAAGTGGCGTGCCAGGGGTGCCGGAGTAACACTATGAGTTTGAGACCCCACATTGGAAACTGCGCTAGGCCATGACACTAAAACTTTTTTCTGCACTACTCCTCCTGGCCTAGGCTTTTTGTTGCCAAGCCACAAGGTCTACGTTTGTCACTGGCACTTATGTAATGTATGTATTTTTTTTCACTTGGATTGTAGCATGTGGGTCTTCGGGTCTACCCTAAAGTCTAGGGGGAGGAGGTGTGGCCTTTAGGTTCCTCCTTCCCCTGCCTTTGGGGATCTCTCTTGTGGAGAGCTCCTCATCTACTTCTCTTTGGTTGACTTTGGCTGACCATGAGGAAGAGGGGTCATGCAGGCCTTTTGACTAGGTGGACCTGAGTGTGGCCCTACTCTAAAGTCTTCCCGTGGGAAAAGTTTCCAGTGGGAAAAGAAATCAGTTTGTCCACTGGGTGAGGTGAAGTCTATAAGTAATTCCATGGTGGAGGATTTTGAAGAGCCAACTGCCTCCTGATTTGACTGTGCTACCTTGTCTGATCAAAGGCTGGGAAGGCAGAGCACTTGTGGTGTAAAGTGCTCTCTAGAAGTGGCGTGCCAGGGGTGCCGGAGTAACACTATGAGTTTGAGACCCCACATTGGAAACT
>BLSH010292656.1:207907-223692 GCA_018402905.1 Glandirana rugosa | reverse complement strand
AACCCCCCACAAACATGACAGGACACTATCCGGTAGTCTTTCAATCTCGACGTATTTAAGGTCATATATAGGCTATCAAACATCTGCTATATTGGAAATGTGTTTGGTTAGTTATATGTGAATAACCCTAAAAAATTGTTTCTGTACATCGTCTTATGTAAAACCGGAATTAAATATAACAAGAAAAAAAAGGTAAGAACCATAAAAAAGTAAAATTTATTATTTTTTATTTTTGCGTCTCCACTAGTTTATGGTTGTTTTCTTTTGATAAACACACTTTTTTACTATTTTTACATTAAACCCATGTCTCAACTTACTGGCGCGTTAACGGTCAATTTCATCGTGTCACGACTTATAGATTTTTTAAAGACACAAAAGACAGAGACTGCTAACCCCCTGAACTCCAGAAGCCCCCCCCCCCCCCTTTCATAGCCAGACCATTTGCTGATATTCAGCACTGTGCTACTTTAACTGGCAATTGCGCGGTCATTCAACTCTGTACCCAAATTACATTTTTATCATTTTTTCACACAAATAGTTTTCTTTTGTTGGTATTTGATCACCTCTGCGTTTTTATTTTTTATTATTTAAAATGAAAAAATACCAAGAATGGAAAAAAAAGAACAATATAAATTAAGGCCAAAATGTATTCTGCTACATGTCTTTGTTAAAAAATCCCAATAAGTGTATATTGATTGGTTTGTGTAAAGGTTATATCGTCTACAAACTATCGGATATATACTGGAATTTATGCAGCTCTAACTTTCTGATGGCCTATCACAGGACAGTACAAACACCCCCCAAATGACCCCTTTTTGGAAAGTAGACACTGCAAGGTATTTGATATTTGGCATGGTGAGTATTTTGCAGATCACATTTTTGTCTCAAGGTTTTTAAAAATGAAAAAAGAAAATAAAAAATACATTTTTTTGTAACTGCCTCTTGAATAGTGCTTTTGGCCACAGCACCTTCTGGATACAAACAGGCTGAGATGATCACTTCCTGATATTTTAGGAAGGATTCAGTTCTTTCAGGAGCTTTGTAAATAACAAGCAAATTTTGTAGAGCTAATTGAAATAAATATATAGACATTTTTTGCACCACTGTCTAGCTCTGTGGGAGGCTAAATACGGCTTTATGATTTGGTTGTTGAAGTCGACCCTTCCCATATAGAGATTACAGTTGCTTTTCAACGACACCAGACCCCGTGTGAATTTGGACCATCATGTCTGGTGAATGGAAGACAGGAATATGTAACATTTGTCCCTCTGCTTCACTGCTAGTAATTCTTCATTCTGCAAGCAGGCTTTCTCCCCCTTTATATGTGGGGTACTAAAGAGCAGTTGGGGAATCCCCTGCAATTTTCTGAAGGAACACATTTCTAAAAAGTGGCACACTTGTATAGAATTTGGCCACATACAAATGGTACCCCTTATGGAACAAGGGTGACACCAAGTCCCATACTATCCTAGCACTGCTCCCCTTGGAGTCTGGGCATTCAGGGGGGCTCCACATGACTGTCTTTTCCCTCATAACTCTAAATCTGTATGGAAAGCCTGCAGCCCTCTTACAGAGCTTAAACATTTTGATCCCAGATCTGGTACACTTGCTGGGTAGATATTGCTTGATTACAAGCCTGCCAGTGAAATGTACGAGGGACTCGTCTATGCTTTGTTGGGGTGTATACACATCTTGCGCAACTCCACCATAAAAATTAAAAAATACTAATATGTGCAAATTTAGTGCAAATATGTGCAATTTGATGCCAAAATATTAAGTGCAATTAAATAAATAAGTAATGTCAAAATACATGAAAATAGGTATCATCTCAATAAAAGAGGTACACACTTAACATATATAAATAAGTGAATACACAAATCAATAAAAACAAAAAGAGTGCCAGTGCAAAATTAAAGTGCTATAATAACTGCGTCTAATAAATGTCCAAAGAGAAAAGTCCCAAATTTATAATGTATCTTTGATCCAAAAGATTACAACCAAAAAGGCTGAAGAAGCAGGATCTTTCACCAAGTGATGGGAGAGAAACCCCACACTGATAACACAAGACTCTTACCAGAGCCAATTGACTGCCTATCACTAGGACAGTCCAAATGGCAAGCAGATAGCCTCTGCGGGCTTTAATCCAGGGCTAAACAGATCTTCTATTACTTTCAATCAAACGTATTCCTCTCCATCAAAACGTACTCCTCACCGCCCAAAACGTCCGGTCTCCATGGAGCGGGACGTGTATTTGTGAAAGGAAAGCCCAAAATAGTGTAATACTGTCGTATTTATTAAAATCACAAAAACTGCTAAATGGCTACTTACAATTGTGTAGGTTAAAATTTGCATGCAACATAAAAACAGACGCCGGCAAGTCTGTACACAATCGCCCGTGCTTCCAAGTCACGTGGGGCGTGATGTCGTCAGTGCGTAGCTCCGCCCTACATGCTTCATCAGAGATAACGTCTTCCTGGGGCACAGGCAACGCACTGATGCATCGCCTTATATAGGAAACCATTTAAACCAGCCCTCTATCTCGCGTCATTTTACCTGACGCGATACACATAGAGAACGCTGGGAAACCAAAACTCCATCTCACACAGCAACCAATTTACTGTCGGTGTGATCATCCACTAGAGGCCGAATTGTGTTTATAACTAACGGCTTTAATAACTGTAGATAGATCATGTTATCCCAATGACGAGATATTCCCTTAGGATGAACTAGTGTCTAACGGCCTTATATACTATGAAGAAAAATCTAAATTCAAGAAAGGGGATATTATGACAACTAATCAAAGTTACAAAAATTATGCCAAGAAATTGGATATAAATTATAATTAAAATTAAAAATAAAATAAATAAAATATAATTGCCTTTATCAAGGCCATATGTGGTTATCAAAATAAATTTTATCAATAGAAACATTTATGGAAGGGCTTCTTAAGCCCATAGGGTAGATCTCAATAACAGACCACGGTAGCCGTGCTAGAGGTGGCCTGTACAATAAATTTAAATAAATTAAATTAAATTAATTTGGTACACAAAATAGGAAACAGTGAAAATTAGTAAGCCAGAATATATATGGAGCAAAATACAATAACCTCATTTATGAATTGTCTATAAAGGCATTGACCTCCACGTCTGCGTTAAGGCCCAATGGTCTCAAGCATTTAACCCTATAAATCCAACTCATTTTGAGTTTGGAGAACTCTCTCCTCTTATACCCACCTCTCCAATGAAGTTGTAATTTATCACTTCCTATGAATTTAGTACCTAGGGGGTTCCTATCATGGACCTCTCAGTAGTGTCTAGAAACAGGGTGCCCCCTAAACCCTCTTCTAATGTTACCTATATGCTTGTTTAATCTAACCGAAAGTGGGCGTACAGTACGTCCAATGTACTGTAACCCACAAGGACAAGTCAAAAGGTAAACCACATTAGGAGTACTGCATGTGATGAAGGACCTAATCTGAAAGCATTGTGAGGTACTCTGAGAACAGAATTCGGTAATTTTCCTGTTAGTCTGTACAGACAGAACATTTCTTACACTTAAAGAAACCCACCATATTTTGAAAAAACATGGGTTTAGTAAAAGGTGGATCACATACATTAGGGGCTACCATATTTCTGAGATTCTGAGCACCTTTGAACACTACCTTAGGTTGTTCTGGTAAAACTTTGCCTAATATGTGATCATTCTTAATTATATGCCAATGTTTCTTCACTAGTTTTTTAATCATATAGTGTTGTTGTGAATAGGTTGTCACAAACGGAGATACGAAACCGATGTTGTCAACGCCCACAGCATTATCACTAGATCTCTCCTGTAAAATAGACTCTCTCTCTATGCCCCATACTTTAAGTACTTCATCCTCTAACATTTTAGCTTCATAACCCTTCTTGAGGAACCTCCGAGTCAGAATCTCGGCTTGTGTATCGAAATCCTCGATTCGGCTACAATTACGACGTAAGCGTACATATTGACTCTTAGGGACAGAGTCCAACCAAGGTTTATGGTGACAGCTATCCCTAGGGATGAAGGAATTCCTGTCCATTTGTTTTAAAATATGTAGAGGTGAGAGACCTCTCTCCCTCCACCCATATTTTGAGATCCAAAAAAACTGATCCCTTCCTGGTCTGCCTCATATTTGAGTTCTATCCCAACATTGTTATTATTAAGCATAACCAGGTATTCATCCAATGAGTTGCGAGACCCATTCCATAGGAGGAGGATGTCGGCTATATAACGTGCCCACGTGGACATTTATTGGACGCAGTTATTATAGCACTTTAATTTTGCACTTGCACTTTTTTTGTTTTTATTGATTGTGTATTCACTTATTTACACATGTTAAGCGTGTACCTCTTCTATTGAGGTGATATGTATTTTGATGTATTTTCACATTACTTATTTATTTAATTGCACTTAATAGTTTGGCATCAATTTGCACATATTTGCACTACATTTGCACATATTAGTATTTTTTTAACTTTTATGGTGGAATTGCGCAACTTGCGTAAGTTATATTTCATGTGTGGGTGGTATCCTATTAAATTGCTGCAGTCCATTACCATTAATGAGATCCAATACTTTTTTAGCGTGGTATAAAACCACTAATTTGTTTTTGATTGTATGCACATCTACAAATTTCTGGAAAAGATAATTTATGAGGTGCCGAATTTTGTGGAACTGATCATAGGTCAGGGTCACCCCGGGATGACAGAGGATATTGTCACTAAAATTCATAAAACACATTATTTGCTCATATCTATGCCTGGCCATGGCAGCGGAGAACTTAAGCATACGATGAAGCAGGTCTATGCATCAATATGACCACAATTTTTTTGTAATGCCCATGTTAAGGGTTAGGCCCAATAAAATGTTAAATTATGATAGGTTTCCACTCAAACGGCCTGCCAAAGTATGAATTTGGGTTGGCTTAGCCTAATAAAATGTTAAATCGTGATAGGTTTCCACTCAGATGGCCTGCCAAGGTATGAATTTGGGTTGTTGGGCATAAACATTACTTTGGTCCACAAACAAATTATAGTGAAAAACAGCTTAAAAAAGTCAAGGGGGGTTTTTAAGTTGGCTGTATCCATCTGAACCCTGGATTGGACTGTGAATGGGGGGATAATGGGTGCTGCTGAATCTGGGGGCAGCCAATTAGGCTTTGCAAGCACCTCTGGAAGGACACTATGGGCTTAATGGGCCTGTGCTCAAATTCTTGGTGGCTGTGGTTTCATTGCGCTACTAGTGCAAGCCACCTCAATAGCTTGTACAGCAGTGCTCATGCATGCCACCTCACCATGAGATACCGCAGTTCTAGGGTTGCCACCTCAACCCTTTAAAACCGAACGGTGGTAATTAAACTCACTTGGTGCCTTATCTGCTTTAATTTAGCCTCAGAGTCTGTGTAGTTAATATGTGTTTGGGTTTAAGGGGATGAGGTGGCAACCCAACACAGTGCTGGTGCACGCCACCTCACCATGAGATACCGCAGTGCTGGTGCACACCACCCCATCATGAGATACTGCAGTGCTGGTGCACGTCCAGGGCCGGCTTCACAATTAGGCAGGATAGGCAGCCGCCTAGGGTGCCAGGATCTATCTACAGTTATTAAAGCCGTTAGTTATAAACACAATTCGGCCTCTAGTGGATGATCACACCGACAGTAAAATCCTTACAGACACAGTGACTCCGCACTGCTCGCGGCTTGCTGCTATCACACACCCTGCCGCACGCAGCCGATCAGAGCTCTATTGCGGGGTGACAAGCCAGAAGATGAGCCGGGCAGGGGTGAGGATTCTAACAGAAAGGACTGCCCTTCGCTTTCATCTGACATGCTCATAATCCTGTATGCCTCCTCAATAGAGCACTGTTTTGGATATTTTGGGTACTAACTTTAAAGGTGCCTTGTGCGACTAATAGAAAAAAGCTTGGGTAGCAATCAGGGACTGCATGAGCTCTAGAAATAAAATTAAATGCTAGGAGAGATCAGGCTGGATCTCGCTAACACTGCGGTTTTGCGGACAATGTATTATTATTATTATTATTCAGGATTTATATAGCGCCAACAGTTTACGCAGCGCTTTACAATTTAAAAGGGGGACAATACAGGCTTAATACAATAGAATACAAGAGGATTAAGAGGGCCATGCTCAGAAGAGTTTACAATCTAATGGGGGGGGGGGGGCAGGTGGTACATAAGGTTGTAACTGTGGGGAGTGAGCTGATGAAAGTGGTAAAAGATTATGTAGCACCCCATAGTATAGGTGCTTTACTTTTGTAGATATTTGATAGGAGAGGAAAAATCTAGTCAGGCCTGACTGTAAGTGTAGGCCTGAATGTTTTGATCTGGGCTGGGGAGTAGCTCAGAGAGGGCCTGGAGATGGAGGGAAGGAACACCGCTTGGAGATTCCTCCCCCTTGAGCTTGGAAAGTTCTGGAAAGGCAGATGGAGGAGGACGTGTCACTTCCTGATGTATGACAAGGAGCCCTGACCAATCTACAGGCTGGATTGGCAGGGGGCAGAGGGGTGGCAGACACTGAGCGGTTGGTAAGGTGGATAAGTCTGGCAGCAGCATTCATGATAGACTGAAGAGGGGATATATGGAGAGGGAGGCTAATGTGAAGGGAGTTGCAATAGACAAGACGAGAGATAGCAAGGGAGCGAATGAGGACCTTGGTGGTTTCATTTGTTGAAAAGGGTCGTATTTTCAAGATGTTACGGAGATGATGTCTACAAGCTTTCGACAGCGATTGAATTTGGGGCTGAAAAGCTAGGTCAAAGTCTAGGTTTACACCTAGTACCCTGGCACGAGGGGAGGGATTGATGGCTGCATTATTGATTTTGATGGAAAAGTCATGGAGAGGGGCACAGGCGGGGGGGGGGGGTATTACTAGCTGGGTTTTAGAGAGATTTCGTTTAAGGAAGTTTAGTGACATCCATGCTGAAAAGTCAGCAAGTTAGTAATGCGCGAGGAGACTGAAGGAGTGGGGTAAGGAGTAGACAGATAGATTTGGGTGTCATCGGCGTATAGATGGTATTGGAAGCCGTGGGCAGTTATCAAGGGACCAAGGGAGGAGGTGTAGATAGAGAAGAGAAGGGGTCCAAGAACAGAGCCTTGGGGTACCCCTACAGAAAGGGGCAATCGAGAGGAGGAGACAGGGTTGTAGGTAACACTGAAGGAGCGCTGTGATAGGTAGGAGGAGAACCAGGATAGAGCAGAGTCTTGGAGGCCAAGGGAATGGAGTTTATTGAGAAGGAGCAGATGGTCAACAGTATCAAAGGCCACAGAGAGGTCAAGGAGTAGGAGTATGGAATAGTGGCCATTGGTTTTGGCAGTTAGTAAATCATTAGGGAGTTTTAGTAAGGCGGTTTCCGTGGAGTGCTGCGAGCGAAAGCCAGACTGTAGGGGGTCAAGAAGGTTATTTTCACTGAGGTAGGAGCTAAGACGGTTGTAGACTAAGCATTCTAGAAGTTTAGAGGTGAATGGGAGCAATGAGATGGGTCTTAAGTTATTCAGGTTGGCGGGGTCCAGTGAGGGCTTTTTAAGTATGAGAGTGATCTGCGCATGTTTTAGAGGGATGGGGAAGGTGCCTCTAGAGAGGGAGAGATTGAAGGTGTGAGTGAGGGAGCATAGGATAGAATAAGAGGGCGACCGTAGTAGTTGTGAGGGAACAGGATCCAGGGGACAATTGGTTAGGTGGGCATCTGAGAAAAGTTTTCTAACCTCTTCAGTAGTAGCCACTTCAAAAGAGGAGAGTGTTGACTGTGCTGTAAGGCAAGGCATGTTGCGAGGGGAAGATGTACGCACAGTGGAGGTGTCCTAGCGTATACAATCTTGTCTTGAAGTGCTTGGCAATCCCTTGGGCAGTGAGTGAGTTAGTGGGTAGAGGGGGTGGGGGGAGAAGTAGAGAGTTAAAGGTTGAGAAGAGCCGACAAGGACTGGGTGACCAGGTATTTAAAAGAGAGACAACGTAGGCTTGTTTGGCAGCATGGAGGCAGGAATTGTATCGTAGGAGGGCAGATTTATATAGGGTGAAGTCCTGCAGGCATTTGGTTTTACGCCACAGATGTTCAAGAGCACGGCAATGTCTCTTGAGATTTCTAATGTTGTCAGTATGCCAGGGTTGTAACGGTCGGGGCCTCATTCTGCGTGTAGTTAGAGGAGCTAGTGTGTCCAGTGATGATGAGAGTTAACTGTTGTAGACAGAGGTGGCCAGATCAGGACAGGACAGGGGAGAGATTATGTCATATAGGTGGTCAGTTGCAGAATAGAAAAGAGAAGGGTTAAAGTGGCGAAGGTTCCTACAAATAATTGTTTGGTGCTTGGAGGGATGGGTGGTTGGAGGAAAGGATACAGTGAAACTGATGAGGTTGTGATCAGAGACAGGAAAGGGGGTGTTGTTGAGGTTGGCAGGAGTGCAGAGATGGGAGAATTCAAGGTCAAGGGTATTACCATTGTGAGTGGAAGTGTGTGTCCATTGGGTTAGGTCAAAAGATGAGGTTAAGTTGAGAAGTTGAGCTGTAGCTGGGCTGTTAACATTAAAGGGGATGTTGAAGTCACAAAGAATGATAGTGGGCATTTCAGAGGAGAGAAAGTTGGGTAGCTGGGCAGCAAAGTCATCAAAAAAGCACGATACTGGTCCAAGGACGATAAATTGCTTAAATTTTCAGAGAAATGGGAGAAAACAGAGGAATACATTGCATCTCGAAAGAAGAGAGGGATAGAGAGTGTAGGATAGGAAGGACTTGGAACGTGCTTTGTGGGGATAGAAGGAATCCAACTCCACCTCCTTTCTGTCCATTGAGTCTGGGGGAGTGAGTCCTGTGGAGTTCACCATGGGAGAGGGCAGCAGAAGAAGCTGAGTCAAAATTTTGAAGCCAGGTTTCAGTTATGATGAGTATGTTAAAGCCATGAGAGATGAAAAGGTCATGTATCAGAGGTGGCATTGAGCAGAAAAATTTGCAAGTGCTGGCAGTGATTGGGGCTGATCTTGCTAATACTGCATTTTTGGGGACAATAGTATAGTTCTGACTGTGACCAGGATTTGGACCTGGGCAGATGCTATACTTATTATGGTGGTGATCAATGGCTTATAGTGTGACTGTAATAGTGTGGCGGGAAATCAGGGACGGGTGCTAACTGGCTGGGAGGGAGGCTAACTGACATCACCAGTGACACTCATACAGTGATCAGTGATAATACTATACACTGTCACTGTACTAATGACACTGACTGGGTGACGGGTAATCAGGAGGGCAATCAAAAGGTTAACTGTGTGCCTAATAAGTGTATGTGTGTGGATTTTACTCCCTGATCTGGCTGGGTTTTCTTCCTGATTTCGGCTCTGAACGGTAAGTGAGATCAGGGAGAAAAAAAAAGCCAGATCCGGCTTGTATGTGTACCAACACTAGAGGTAGACCCTTTTGGCTGGCCAATATATCGGGACGATTTTTGGCATTTTATAATTAATCGGCATTGGCCGATTGTGCTGCAAATTAGGCCGATTAATTTATGCACCACAGGCCGGTTCACACAAGGGGGATCCGACTTGCAGGGCGACTCAGCGTGCCTTCAGCTTCAGCGCGACTTGCAAACGACTTCAGTAATAGAAGTCAATGCAAGTCGCCTGAAGTCGCCCCAAAAGTAGTACAGGAATCTTTTGTCGGAGCAAGTCGCTCCTATTAGAACAAGAAAGACAAAAATCTGGGCAGCCTTCCAAGTCTGAGAACATCGCTGATAAAAGAACCAAATGGATACAATATTTCTACTTATCAAAGGAATGAACTCTGGTGTGTAGATGAGATCAATTTAACCAGTTAAAGACTAAATCTTTTCTGAAATGTGTTGCTTGCAAGTAAAAAGCCAGTATTTTCTGCCAGAAAATCACTTAGAACCCCCAAACATTATATATATATATATATATATATATATATATATATATATATATATATCTTTTTATCAGAGACCCTAAAGAATAAAATGGCAGTTGTTCCAATATTTTATGTCACATGATCTTTGCGCAGCGTTCTTTCAAATGCATTTTTTTTGGAAAAAATACACTTTAATGAATTTAAAAAAACTAAACAGTAAAGTTAGCTTTTTTTTTGTCCAAACGTTTAGATGACCTGTTTTTGTGCATTTAATATTCAAGATACATAGTTTTTTTATATAAATTATACATACAAGTGCACTGATTGGAGGCTTGCTGTGTTGTTTAATAAATGTTTAATTTAAGCAATTTTCTGTATTACTTATTATTACTTAACTGTTAGATTTTATGAGATAAAGGGGAAAAAAAAAGAAAAAATCGGCCTAACATATCAGTCCAAAAAAATCGGCATCATATATCGGCCATCGGCCTCCCCAAATCTTAAATATCGGCATTGGCCAGAGAAAAACCCATATCTATCAACCTCTATCTAACACAAATCTGTGCTGTGATTGGTCACATCAATCAGAAGGTTCACAGCCAAAATCATTGGCAGCAAGCCTGCTGACAAACTCACTGTGTCCAATGACAGCACGAGGGGCAGGGGGTGCGCACGCGCGCCTGTATACCAGTAAGTTCTTCCGCGACGTATGGGTACATCATGTGGGAACAACAAAGCCGCCGGCCAGCAGTAATAGTTAAACTGCTGGTCAGCAAGTGGTTAATGATGGGAGTGACTATGATCCAATGAAAACAATATGTACCATCATGTAACAGAATTATTACCAACGAATCTTCAGGTGTCCACGGCTAAGTGCTTTCACCTCATTGAGATGGGGGGATTCATGATATGTTGGGGCTAGGAAAACAGTCTGAGGAAGAAAGAAAGGACCTAGTAACCAAGAAAGAAGAGGAGGGGGAGTGGAGGGGGTGGGGAGGGGGAGTGGAGGGGGAAGGGAGAGATGGGGAAGGGTTAAGATAAGAACCTGGGTGCAGGCTTACTATGTACTTTTATTTTGTAAGGTTAGTGTAAGATAAGACATTGAGTTTTAATTAGAATTTTTGCAGTAATATGATCAAACTATATGTTTACATATAGTGTCCTTAGGTGCAAAAAGGGTGGGCAAACGCCCACTCACCAGTCTGAACAATATCAGATCAAGGGATGATGTGGAGTTTCTGCAGCAGGTTTCTGCATATGCTGTACTCAGGGATGATGCTTGTAGACATGTGCCGAACTGAAACATTTATTTCATATCGGATATATTCATTATGTTACTAATTTCACTTTGTTTTGGAATTCATTTAGTGTCGTTTCGGAATTTGTTAAATTCCATTTCATTTTTGTAAAATTTCGTTCCTTTTCATTAAATTTAATTTTGTTTATTAATTTTCTAACAAATTCCGAATTTTACGAACGATTTGAATTTGGTTTGGTCGAAAAATGATCGACCAATTTGAATTCTGTGTGCAGAAATAGCTGGTTGTTAAGCAGCGGGCTCTGGAAGCCAGCCACCGTGTCCTTAACCCCTGCCCCAACCCCTCTAGTCCCCAAACACTTACCTGGTGTCTTTCTCACTTCTGTCCTCCACTATCTGTGCTCAGGGGAGGGCTGGGCTGGGAGGCAGGGTGGCAATTGCCCCCCAGGCCACCCTAACTTACAAAACTCAACCTACCTAACTCAAAATGGCTGACGGCCGCTCACACTTTTTTCTTCTTGTGGAGGAAGGAAGTAGGGGCCAGGGGCACAGCCACCAACTAACTGCAGGCAAAGGGGGGGGCACTGGTGAGGCTGCATTGGTGGGCACTGGTGAGGCTGCATTGGTGGGCACTGGTGAGGCTGCATTGGTGGGCACTGGTGAGGCTGCATTGGTGGGTGGTGAGGCTACATTGATGTATTAATTTTGTTAAACCTCCTTTGTTGCTATTAACATTAAATTATGTTACCACATTGTATCATATTTGTCTTGCTTCATAACATCAATATCTGTTATAAAACCAGGTGGGGATGGATGGTGAGCTGATTCGGTGGTTCAATGGGCCACTTGACTGGACTTGCCCCCCAGGCCTAAGGCTGCCAGCCCTCCCCTGTCTGTGCTGTTCCCTAAACTTCCCAGTTGTAGGGGGTAGGTGAGGGTAGGCAAGCGATTTTCTCCTGCCACTGCCGGTCAGGAGATGGGAGGAGGGAGCAGGGGCGGGGCTTGCTGTGACTGTAAATGTCAATGGACCCACATAGCCCCAGCCTGGAGTGCACATACTTTACATGGGTGTCTCCTTCAAGAGAAACTCACTAAAGAAGACACCTGCAGGCAGGAAGGGTGGAACGGTAGTCCTGGGTCCGGCCGGCTAAACAAATGGAAACATTTAGAGAAACAGACTACATACAATGTGGAAGTCTAGACTTCCTGGAATGGAATAAAAAAAAGAGGCTATTTTATCACTTTAGGGAAAACACTGGAAAAACGGATCAAAAAATCTTCTCAATTCACTAAGTGTTCCCTATAAAGGGATCAGAGTTCATATAAACATAATTGTGGACAGTATTTGTTGGGCCTTGTAATGTCTGAAGGGCCTTTCTAAGTTCTCCCCGTATGCAGGAAAAGTGCCGCTCTGTCACAAACTCTGTCTTTCATTTCTTACAACTGTAGAAGGTTTTATTACAGCTTCGGCGTTATAATAATCTGATCCACTAATCTGCTGAGCGCGGCCTTCACATCACTATTCCTAAAAGTGTATATGAAAGGATTTAGGAGTGGAGCAATAATGGTGTACATCACCGCTATCAGCCTGTCCTGATCCATGGAGTAACTTGACTTCGGCCTGAAATACATGAAAATCCCGGAGCCATAGAATATCATCACCACCACAAAGTGAGAGGCACAAGTGGAGAAGGCCTTCTTCCTGCCGGAGCTCAGCCGGATATTGAGGATGGCAGACATAATCTTCACATAGGAAATAATTGTTAATATAAAGGATCCAACAATGACAGAGCCACTAATTAGAAAAACAGTCACTTCGTTGACCCAAGTCTGGGCACAGGCCAGTTTAAGTAGAGGAGGGATGTCACAGAAAAAATGATTGATTTTATTGGCACAGAACGGCAGGGTGAAGGTCAGAGCTGTGTGTATCAAAGCATTGACTGCCCCAATCATCCAAGAGCCAAAGATCAGTTGAAGACAGGTCCTCCTGCTTAGAACAACGCTATAGAGGAGCGGGCGACATATTGCGTTATAGCGGTCGTAGGCCATAGCCGCCAGCATGTAGCACTCTGTACCTCCCAGCAACAGGAACCAATACATCTGGCTGACACAACCACCATACGTAATGGTTTTATGTTCTGCAAGGAGGGTGGACAACATTTTAGGGGTGGTGGACGAGACGTAACAAATTTCTAAAAAGGAAAAATTGCCAAGGAAAAAATACATTGGTGTGTGCAGATTTGGACTGAGCCATGTTATTAGGATAATTGCTACATTGGCTAAAAGAGTCAACACATAGATACAAAAAAACAACACAAACAGCAAAACCTGGAGCTCAGAGATGTCCGAGAGCCCAGCAAGCAAGAATTCAGTGAAGGCAGTAGCATTTTCAGTGATCATGGCATGATTCGATCCTGTAAATACAAATCAACAATACAGTAAATATATATAATATAGAAATTATATTTTGTATATTTTTGGATTTCTTTATAGTACATCTAAAGGCAAAATGTTTTATTATTCCTTTTTGGTTAAAATAAAAAAACCTTTTAGTTTCTTTTCCCACCATTGGGTCCCATTGGGAACATTCCAATCCAAGATATCACCAGCACACTCGTGTCCAAATGAAAAATCAGGACAATTTTACTGTACAGTGACCGTTTTCTAGGGACAGTCCCCGTTTTGAGCACGCCATTAAACCGGTTTAATGGCGTCCCCGGATTTGTCGCCGGGTCCTACTCTGGGCTGCGGTCACTGCGCCGGTGCCTTGGCTCCAAGTTCATCTGACTGACACACGTGACGGCCGCTGGCCGCAACTGCTGTTTATGGGAGTTGTAGTCCACCCCGCGGTGGGCCGGGGGTGGCTGTGTTCAGGCAAGCTAGCTTCTGCCTCCCCTCCTGGCCTGCTCTGTGCCTCTCGCGTCCCGGTTGGTGGAGTCTCTCTCTGTGGAGAGCAGCTAGCGCACTATAGCCAGCCTGAGCCTGCCTGTGAGGTGTGAGCTCTCAGCACAGCTGAGCCTTGTGGTGACAGGTGACTGAGTGAGAAGAAGAAAAAGAATCTTCAATCTCCGTCAGAGGGTGGCGAGGTGAGGCTGACGGTGACTGACTCTGAGGCAGGGGAGTCCAGACCAATCTGCCTGGCATGGCCATTCCCTGCCCTGGCCTGGACACTACATGAGGTGAGTGAATGGAGACATGTGGCTGGCCTCTGGTTTGGTGCGGGATATGATTTGTGGGGCAAAGGGTTTTGGGGGTATGGTTTGGCATCCACTGTTCTGCTGGCACCACCCACTGACCTGCTGACACCACCTACTGACCTGCTGACACTACCCACTGACCTGCTGACACTACCCACTGAAACTACCCACTGACCTGCTGACACCACCCACTGATCTGCTGACACTACCCACTGACCTGCTCACACCACCCACTGACCTGCTGACACTAGCCACTGATACTAGCCACTGACCTGCAGACACTACCCACTGACCTGCAGACACTACCCACTGACCTGCTAATACTACCCACTGACCTGCTGATACTACCCCCTGACCTGCTGACACCACCCACTGACCTGCTGACACCACCCACTGACCTGCTGACACCATCCACTGACTTACTGACACCATCCACCGACTTACTGACACCATCCACCGACTTACTGACACCATCCACTGACCTGCTGACACCATCCACTGACCTGCTGACACCATCCACTGACTTACTGACACCATCCACCGACTTACTGACACCATCCACCGACTTACTGACACCATCCACTGACCTGCTGACACAGTCCACAGTTTGGCATCTTCACTCTAAGCAGTGAATGACCTTGTCACAGTATGTGGGGGGGGGGGGGAAGGGGCACCGACCTGGGTCTTTGCCCCGGGTGTATTATAGTTGGCCCCCTACTTTTGTCCCTGTCCCCCCATGTGCCCCCCCCTAAATTTGAAAGCTGGAGACCCCACTGCTGCTTTTCTCCCCCTGCAGTGCCGCTCCAGTCCGATCCCCTGAGCGGCGCTTTGCTGCCCGCTCTGCTGAATGGAAGGAAGGAGCAGGGATGGGGCGGAGCCCAGATTGCCACTCGGGCAGGAGCAGGCAGGGACCACAGCATGACCGACCCAGAGAATACACCTGACCGGTGGGAACCAGAACAGCATTCTTGAGGTACGGGGGGGTGGTAGGGGTAGAGTATACAGAGGGGGGATACAGTATACAGAGAGGGGGATACAGTATATAGAGAGGGGAAGATACAATAGACAGAGATAGGGGGATATACAGTATACAGAGAGAGAGGGAGATACAGTGTACAGGGGAAATACAGTATACAGAGAGAGGGGAGATACAATATACAGAGAGAGGGGAGATACAATATACAGAGAGAGGGGAGATGCAATATACAGAGAGAGAGAGGGGGGGAGATACAGTTTACACAGAGAGAGGGATACAGTATACAGAGAGGGGGGATACAGTATACAGAGAGAGGGGGAGATACAGAATACAGAGAGGGGGGAGATACAGTATATGACATAAGGGAAGAGAGAAACATATAACATAGGGAGTGAGAGAGACATACGACATAGAGGGAGAGAGCGACATATGACATAGAGGGGGGAGAGACATAAGACATAGAGGG
>BLSH010292656.1:171903-188576 GCA_018402905.1 Glandirana rugosa | reverse complement strand
TCAGAATTTGTCTTTAACTGTATCTTATTGTACTGCTGAAAAATTCCAATAAAATATGGTTAAAAAAAAAAAAAAAAAAAAAAGATTAGGGAAACTTTATTTAGGGCTTGTTGCCAGATAATTCCAACGTGGCCGCAATCCCAAAAAGTGTGAAGTAAGGTGCCCACTTCACCACAACCTCTAAAACAAAGCTGGGAGGCTGAGGGGAAAAATAAGTGGAGTTTAGCCGGGGTAAGGTACCATCTGATAAAGATCTTAGTGGGGGTATCTTTGAAGGCAGTTGATCTGTTACACTTCCGTAAGTTGTCGATCATGGTTTGCCAATCTTTGATAGAGATGGATTGCTGGAGATCAGATTCCCATTTAATCATGCCTGTCGTCTTAATAGGTTAGTTTATATCATTAAGATATTTATAGAGATTTGAGATCAAACCTCTGACTCTAGGTGAGTGTATGCAGATTAGTTTAAATTGTGTGAAGGGGGGAGATAGGGTTAAAGAGAAGTTTGTGCTATAAAAGTTCCTAATTTGGGAGTAATGATTGATGCTGGCCTCTGGGAAATTATATTTGGATGCGATTGTGTCTAGGGCAATGGTTCTCAACCTTCCTAGTGGCGTGACCCCTTGATAAAATTTCCCAAGGTGTGGAGACCCCACCTCGGAAGCGCAGCGCGCCGGCACTTTTAACCCTGTTTTAACCCCTTGTGGGGTGTTAAAAATGTTGTGCTCCCGCCTGCATAACAGCGTCATAGTGCCCCTATAACAGCGGAAAAGCGCAGCTGAAAGTAGCGATGCTTTACCGCCCCAGTGTGAAAATAGCCTTTGTGACACCATATATGTTTTTATTAGTACACTAGAATGACTGTGCTAACCTATGTGTAAAATATTATAATTCCTATACTTCTGTTAACATCAACAATCAATCAATATATTGTGAATAAATAAGCCCAACATGATGTGACTGTGCAAGAAAAAAAATATTATGGAACAAAACATATCATTTTTATATAAGCGTCCCAGTTGGTTCCTCAAAAGTGTTTTTTCCATGCCAATGCTAGTTATACAAAGTGTATAGCACTTAAACACCCGTGATGGTCCACCACCTTCTGAATTGTTCACTCATCAGGATGCGGTATAAGGCCTGATCAGAACATGCATCTTTCAATCATTTGCATTGGTTACTCAGTAACCAGTACAAATGACTGAAAGACCCATGTTCTGATCAGGCCTTATTATACTGTATTCTGGTAAGTGCAGGCACATCACGGGTGTTTGGGTGATCTAGCACTGGCATGGAGTACAATAACTGTATACCCACTTTTGAGGAACAAATTTGGAAGGTTATATATAAATAAATTATGCTTTGTGCCTTAGTCCAGTCAGTGTCTGACTTACCTGTTACTCTGTGTTTCATCAGAATCTGTGACCCATCAAGTTTGAAAACGGAAGTTCCGTCGCCGCCATCTTGGTACACTCGTCCGCATTAAGGATACAGTTAGAAGTCAGAGTACAGGGTGTAGCAAGATGGCGGTGGCCAAACGTCACTTTCGCGTGGTCTCTCCTTTCCCGGAAGGGACGTACTGCTCGACAAGACAGACCCGACATACTATGGAGTTGGGTCTGTCTCTAGATTGCAGCAAGACGTGCAGCGTCGCGACCCCCTGGAAATTGGCAATCGACCCCACAGGGGGTCGCGACCCACGTGTTGAGAACCGCTGGTCTAGGGTGAGAAAAATACCATTGTCCATTAGGGAGAGCAAGTTTGTTATGTTATGTTTATACCAAAGAGAAAGAGTGTTTCTGTCTTTATAAGCTGGAGGCATAGTGGGGTCTCCAATGTAAGATGCCAGAGGGGGAATAGGAGAGATAAGTTGTAGAGGATCTTTGTGTTTGAGCCAGAATTGATATAGCTGGGCTACTACTCTATTTCGGGATTGAATCCATCTATTTTTAATGTTATTAGACCATAGAATGCCTTTCAGATAAAAGGGAAGGATAGAGGATGATTCAAATCTGAGCCATGGAATGTCTATAGAATTAGTGAACCACTGTGAGAGTTGGGTAAGCCTAGATGCTAGGAAATAGAGCCAGATGTTAGGGAGGCTGAGACCGCCTGTATGCTGAGGTCTGTATAATAGTGAGGTGTTACATCTCGGTTTTTTACCCGACCATACAAATTTATTGATGTCTTATTGAATAGAGTCAATTTTATTTTTTGGGACGTTAATCAATAAGGAGCGAAAATAGAAAAGAAGTTTCGTCAGGATAGTCATTTTGATATCCCCATATCCTTCCTAGTGGCTGTGCTTCGTACTGTCATAGAGTTATTTACTTGGTGTCCCTCAGGGGAGGGCTGGCAGCCTTAGGCCTGGGGGGCTAGTCCAGTAAAGTGGCCCATTGAACCACCGAATCAGCTCACCATCCATGCCCACCTGGTTTTATAATAGATATTGTCATTTAATGTTAATAGCAACAAAGGAGGTGCAGCCTGATCAGTGCCCATCAATACAGCCTCATCAGTGCCCATCAATGCAGCCTCACCAGTGCCCATCCAATGCAGCCTGAAATGCAGAAAGAGGAGAGCTGCCTGATTACTAAGAGCGGGGATCTCCTGCTTACCTGGCGTGGATGCTATCATATGAAGTCCCGCCTCCTGGACCGTCTCCTGTAATAGACATCATCCATGGTAGGGCCGGCCCTGGGCGACCCCCTATGCTTGCAGTTAGTTGGCCGCCGTGCCCCCGGCCCCTACTTCCTCCTAAAAAAGAAAATATTGTCAGCGGGCAATGGCCGTCAGCCATTTCGAATGCAAGTTGGGGTGGCCTGGGGGGCAATTGCCACCCTGCCCCCTGGCCCAGCCCTCCCCTGGTGTCCCTGCTAGCTCGGTCCAACCCCAGATTGGAGGACTTTGATATCTTTATAAAGAGGAGTATCCAGGAAGTAGACTGAGAGAGAACTGAGCCACGTCTCTTGTCCATGGAGTTGCTGATGTTGTATTTTCACCCAGATGAGAAGAGACTATTATGGGATTATTGCTTTGATTTAATAGTTTCACTGCAGCTCATAAGTGCATATGTAAATCCTTGTGGCAGATGTATCTCTGCCCTGCTTTTGTTAATATTTCACATGCACAGTGCCAGATTGCTAGGTCTGTGCTACTGTATGTATGCATGCATACCTCACAACTTTTTAACTTGAGAATGAAGGACATTTCAAGGAGATAGTGACCTGTAGCGAGCTATGCAAACTGCAACAAAAAGTAGGTGTGGCCAAACATAATAGTGGAAGGGGTTTAAGAGATGTGGTTAAACAAAACCTGGGGTTCCTCGTACCTATAAAATATGGTTTGATTGGTGAGCCACACAAAGGCTGATAGGCTGCCCTGAGCCATCAGAGCCAATGACTCTCTGTCATTGGCTGATGTTGGTGGGGGCGGGAGTATGGTGGACGTGCTGCCTGTGTAATTACTCACGCGGGCACAGCACTCTGCCGGGACTTCCGAGCACACTGCCAGCATGCTCTCCGCTAGCGCTGCCTCTGCATCTCTCCATATGCCGATCTCTGCAACACTGCCAGTGCCAGCCTGAGCTTGCCTATTAGATGGGGTAAGTGCGGGACTTGACCGACCTCGGGGGGGGGGTGGCTGTTGAGGCTGGTGACTGTATACCCTACCTGGGGCCCTGAATACTGCTATCTGGCACCCTGTATACTGCTATCTGGCACCCTGTATACCCTACCTGGCACTCTGTCTACTTCTATCTAGCACCCTGTATACCCTACCTGGCACCCTGTATACTGCTATCTGGCACCCTGTATACCCTACCTGGCACCCTGTATATTGCTATCTGGCACACTGTATACCCTACCTGGCACCCTGTATACTGCTATCTTGTACCCTGTATACCCTACCTGGCACCCTGTATACTGCTATCTAGCACCCTATATACCCTACCTGGCACCCTGTATACTGCTATCTGGCACCCTGTATACTCTACCTGGCACCCTGTATACTGCTACCTGGCACCCTATATACCCTACCTGGCACCCTATATACTGCTACCTGGCACCCTATATACTGCTATCTGGGACCCCTGTATACTTCTATCTGGGACCTTTGTATACCCACCTGGCACCCTGTATACTGTAACCTGGCACCCTATATACTGCTACCTGGGGCTCTGTATACTGCTATCTGGGACCCCTGTATACTGCTATCTTTGAGCCCTGTATACTGCTCTCTGGGACCCCTGTATACTGCTATCTGGGACCCCTGTATACTGCTACCTGGCACCCTGTATACTGCTACCTGGCACCCTGTATACTGCTACCTGGGGCTCTGTATACCCTATCTGGGAACCCTGTATACTGCTACCTGGCACCCTGTATACTGGTACCTGGGTCTCTGTATACCCTATCTGGGACCCCTGTATACTGCTATCTGGGACCCCTGTATACTGCTATCTGGGACTCCTGTATACTGCTACCTGGCACCCTATATACTGCTACCTGGGGCTCTGTATACCCTATCTGGGAGCCCTGTATATTGCTACCTGGCACCCTGTATACTTGTACCTGGGGCTCTGTATACTGCTATCTGGGACCCCTGTATACTGCTATCTGGGACCCCTGTATACTGCTACCTGGCACCCTGTCTACTTCTATCTAGCACCCTGTATACCCTACCTGGCACCCTGTATACTGCTATCTGGCACCCTGTATACCCTACCTCGCACCCTGTATATTGCTATCTGGCACACTGTATACCCTACCTAGCACCCTGTATACTGCTATCTAGCACCCTGTATACCCTACCTGGCACCCTGTATACTGCTATCTGACACCCTGTATACTCCTACCTGGCACCCTGTATACTGCTACCTGGCACCCTGTATACCCTACCTGGCACCCTATATACTGCTATCTGGGACCCCTGTATACTGCTATCTGGGACCTTTGTATACCCACCTGGCACCCTGTATACTGTTACCTGGCACCCTATATACTGCTACCTGGGGCTCTGTATACTGCTATCTGGGACCCCTGTATACTGCTATCTTTGAGCCCTGTATACTGCTCTCTGGGACCCCTGTATACTGCTATCTGGGACTCCTGTATACTGCTACCTGGCACCCTGTATACTGCTACCTGGCACCCTGTATACTGCTACCTGGGGCTCTGTATACCCTATCTGGGAACCCTGTATACTGCTACCTGGCACCCTGTATACTGGTGCCTGGGTCTCTGTATACCCTATCTGGGACCCCTGTATACTGCTATCTGGGACCCCTGTATACTGCTATCTGGGACCCCTGTATACTGCTCCCTTTAACCCTATATACTGCTACCTGGGGCTCTGTATACCCTATCTGGGAGCCCTGTATATTGCTACCTGGCACCCTGTATACTTGTACCTGGGGCTCTGTATACTGCTATCTGGGACCCCTGTATACTGCTATCTGGGACCCCTGTATACTGCTACCTGGCACCCTGTATACTGGTACCTAGGGCTCTGTATACTGCTATCTGGAACCCTGTATACTGCTATCTGGGACCCCTGTATACTGCTATCTGGGACCCCTGTATACTGCTATCTGGGACCCCTGTATACTTCTATCTGGGACCCTGTATACTGCTATCTGGGGCCCTGTATACTGCTATCCGGGACCCTGTATGCTGATATATGGTGATTCTGTATACTGCTATCTGGGACCCTGTATACTGCTATCTGGGACGCTGTATACTGATATATGGTGACTCTGTATACTGCTATATGGGGACTCTGTATACTGCTATATGGTGATGCTGTATATACCACTATCTGTGATGCTCTATACCCTATCTGGTGATGCTGGGCTGTATACTCCTGACACAAGGGGTGGGGCTTATGAGAAGTGGGAGGGGTCAGAAAGGAAGGGCGGGGTCTGGCGCCCCCCATCCTAAAATTTCACCAGCTGCCACTGGTTTCCAATGTGAACCAACCCTTAGGAAAAGATTGGCGAGAGGGAAGGATCACTGTTATATGGAAGGAAGGATCACTATGGTGTATGGAAGAAAGGAAGGAGGATCACTATGGCACATGGCAGACAGGAAGGATTACTATGGTACATTGAAGGCAGGAAGAATCACTATGATGCATGAAAGGCAAGAATTATCACTATGGTACATGGAAGGCAGCAAGGATCTATATGGCACATGGATGGCAGGAAGGATCACTATGGCACATGGAAGGCAGGAAGGATCACTTTAGTACATGGAAGGCGAGAAGGATCATTATGGCACATGGAATGCAGGAAGGATCACTATGGCACACAGAAGGCAGAAAGGATCACTTTGGTACATGGAAGGTAGGAAGGATCACTATGTCACATGTCACTTAAGGCAGGAACAACCACTATGGTATATGGAAGACAGCAAGGATCACTATGGCACATGGAAGGCAAGAAGGATCACTATAGCATATGGAAGGCAGCAAGGATGGATGGCAAGAAGGATCACTATGGCATATAGATGGCAAGAAGTATCACTATGGCACATGGGTGGCAAAAAGAATCACTATGGCACACGGAAGGCAGGAAGGATCTCTTTGGTACATGGAAAGTAGGAAGGATCCCTATTGCACATGAAAGGTAGGAAGGATCACTATTGGCACATGAAAGGCAGCAAGGATCCATATGTCACATGGATGGCAGGAAGGATCACTATGGCACATGAAAGGCAGGAAGGATCACTTGGGTACAAGGAAGGCAGGAAGAATCACTTTGGTACATGGAAGACAGCAAGGATCACTATGGCACATGTAAGGCAGAAGGATCATTATGGCATGTGGATGGCAAGAAGGATCACTATGGCACATATATAGCAAAAATGATCACTATGGCACATGGGTGGCAAGAAGGATCACTATGGTACATGGAAGGCAGCAAGGATCATTATGGCATATTGATGGCAAGAAGGATCACTATGGTACATGGATGGCAAGAAGGATCACTATGGCACATGGGTGGCAAGAAGGATCACTATGGCACATGGAAGGCTGAAAGGATCACTATGGTACATGGAAGGCAGGAGGGATCACTATG
Source organism: Glandirana rugosa (assembly GCA_018402905.1). NCBI lineage: Eukaryota > Metazoa > Chordata > Amphibia > Anura > Ranidae > Glandirana > Glandirana rugosa. Next base: position 181,498 of record BLSH010292656.1, on the reverse strand, counting down.
GAGCATGAATGGCAGGAAGGGTCATTATGGTACATGGAAAGATCACTTGGGTACATAGAAGGCAGGAAGGACCACTATGGTACATGGAAGGCAGGAAGAATCACTATGGCACATGGAAGACATGAAGGATCACTATGGCACATGGAAGACAGGAAGGATCATTATGGTACATGGAAGGCAGGAAGGATCACTATGGCATGTGGAAGGCACAAAGGAAGGATCACTATGGCACATGGAAGGCAGGAAGGGTCACTATGGTACATGAAAGGCAGGAAGGCTCACTATGATACATGGAAGTCAGGAAGGATCACTAAGGCACGTGGAAGGTAGAAAGGAAGGATTACTATTGTACATGGAAGGCAGGAAGGATCACTATGGCACACGGAAGACAGGAAGGATCTCTATGGTACATGGAAGGCAGGAAGGATCACTATGGCACATGGAAGGCAGGAAGGATCACTAAGACATGTGGAAGGCAGAAAAGAAGGATCACTATAATACATGGAAGGCAGGAAAGATCACAATGGCACATGGAAGACAGGAAGAATCATTATGGCATATGGAAGGCAGAAATGATCAGTATGGCACATGGAAGGCAGGAAGGATCACTATGGCACATGAAGGCAGAAAGGAAGGCTCACTATGGTACATGGAGGGCAGGAAGGCTCCCTGTGGTACATGGAAGGCAGGAAGGAAGGCTCGCTATGGTACATGGAAGACAGCAAGGATCATTATGGCATATTGATGGCAAGAAGGATCACTGTGGTACATGGATGGCAAGAAGGATCACTATGGCACATGGGTGGCAAGAAGGATCACTATGGCACATGGAAGACTGAAAGGATCACTATGGTACATGGAAGGAAGGAAGAGAGGCTGGATGTTCTCCAGTGGCTCGGGCAGTGACATTGTGTGCACTTCATCAAAATTCCCACCCACACAACCCCTTCACAGCCACAGGATTGGCTGCACTCCGGGGTTTGTTAGCGGACACAGGGGGACACGGGGAGGTGATGGAGCAGATCTAGGCTCCCTTCTCTTCCATTCTGTAGAGCAGATGGGTGAACTGGCAGGTGGGTGAGTGGGCAGGGGGAGGTGGGGGGACTGAGCTGGCAGCGCACTGAGCGAGTCTTGGCCTTGACAGCTGCAGTGCGGTGCACAGTGACAGGTGGAGTCAAGTTTGGCACTTAGTTCCGATGCGGGATTCATTCTGGATTTGTGGGACACCGGGATTTACTTGGAATCCCGGGACGGTCCTGGCGAATCCAGGACAATTGAGAGGTATGTGTATGTAGAGGTCACCTGGGTATATATTAGTAAGTGAACGGGTTTATTGCAATAGAGTTTATATACCACTCTTGTTATTTTACAAACTACCTGGGAGGACTAAAGCACAGAGTAGATGGGCTGACTCTGAGTACCAATGTCGCACCACAGTTCCTGCCAGTGAGAAGCTCCTTTCCAGGCTGATTAGACAGTTGGAGGATACCCCCGTATCCAACGATCTTGTCTTCAGGTATCCAACACAAAGACAGACACCGCATCATCCTCAGGGGTGCCTGCAACTGAACTTTTTTTTTTTCTTAAGTTTTTTACCAGGCAATTAAAATTACATACAGTGGCACATAAAAGGAGCCATATCAGCACATTGATACCAAAAAACCCAGTATGTATTTATCAGAATATAATTGGTGCATAATGCATGACTACCAAATGCACTCCCCAATCCCTACTGCAGAGCAGTCCCAATTTGTCCCCTCTCATAGACCTTCAGCTATCCACCTCCCCTGCTAAAGTGTCAGTGGACTCACTCCACCTATTGGAACCAAGAATTCCTAATTTTTTAGGGGACCCCCTGGCTTCGTATGTCATCCAATAAAGCGGAACATCCCAATCAACTATTTTCAACCACATCCCCAAAGTCAGGTTTTCCGTATATATCCACCTCCTCGCTATGAGCCTACGAACTGAAAAGAAAAGAAGTCTAAGGGATAGTTTTGTACCCACATACACCTACTCATTGTTGATAATTCCTTAGAGACATAGCAAGGGACTGCATACATTGGGGAGACCGAACTCAAAAGGGCCTTACCTTAGAACATTCCCACACCATGTGAAGGAAAGTACCCTCTCTCAACTGACATTTATGACGTGGTGCAGAGTCCTTCTTATGCATGCAAAATAAACGTACAGGGGTATAGTAAACGTGATGTAAATATTGTAACTGGATCATCAGATTCGTAGAGGCAATAACAGTGGTAAGGTACAGTATCTCACAAAAGTGAGTACACCCCTCACAATTTTGTAAATATTTTATTCTATCTTTTCATGTGACAACACTGAAGAAATGACACTTTGCTGCAATGTAAAGTAGTGAGTGCACAGCTTGTATAACAGTGTAAATTTGCTGCCCCCTCAAAATAACTCAACACACAGCCATTAATGTCTAAACCGCTGGCAACAAAAGTGAGTACACCCCTAAGTGAAAATTGGGCCCAATTAGCCATTTTCATGTCATGTGATTCGTTAGTGTTACAAGGTCTCAGGTGTGAATGAGGAGCAGGTGTGTTAAATTTGGTGTTATCGCTCTCACTCTCTCATACTGGTCACTGGAAGTTCAACGTGGCACCTCATGGCAAAGAATTCTCTGAGGATCTGAAAAAAAGAATTGTTGCTCTACATAAAGATGGCCTATGCTATAAGAAGATTGCCAAGACCCTGAAATTGAGCTGCAACACTGTGGCCAAGACCATACAGCAGGTTAACAGGAGAGGTTCCACTCAGAACAGCGCCTCGTCATGGTCGACCAAAGAAGTTGAGTGCACGTGCTCAGCGTCATATCCAGAGATTGTCTTTGGGAAATAGATGTATGAGTGCTGCCAGCATTGCTGCAGAGGTCGAAGGGGTGGGGGGGGTCAGCCTGTTGGTGCTCAGACCATACGCCGCACACTGCATTAAATTGGTCTGCATGGCTGTTGTCCCAGAAGGAAGCCTCTTCTAAAGATGATGCAGAAGAAAGCCCACAAACAGTTTGCTGAAGACAAGCAGACGAAGGAGATGGATTATTGGAACCATGTCCTGTGGTCTGATGAGACCAAGATAAACTTATTTGGTTCAGATGGTGTCAAGCGTGTGTGGCAGCAACCAGGTGAGGAGTACAAAGACAAGTGTGTCTTGCCTACAGTCACGCATGGTGGTGGGAGTGTCATGGTCTGGGGCTGCATGAGTGCTGCGGGGAGCTACAGTTCATTGAGGGAACCATGAATGACGATCCCCCTCCATTCGGAGACTGGGCCACAGGGCAGTGTTCCAACATAACGACCCCAAACACACCTCCAAGATGACCACTGCCTTGTTAAAGAAGCTGAGGGTAAAGATGATGGACTGGCCAAGCATGTCTCCAGACCTAAACCCTATTGAGCATCTGTGTGGCATCCTCAAATGGAAGGTGGAAGAGGACTCCAGTGGCAACCTGTGAAGCTCTGGTGAACTCCATGCCCATGAGGGTTAAGGCAGTGCTGGAAAATAATGGTGGCCACACAAAATATTGACACTTTGGGCCCAATTTGGACATTTTCACTTAGGGGTGTACTCACTTTTGTTGCCAGTGGTTTAGACATTAATGGCTGTGTGTTGAGTTATTTTGAGGGGACAGCAAATTTACACTGTTATACAAGCTGTACACTCACTACTTTACATTGTAGCAAAGTGTCATTTCTTCAGTGTTGTCACATGAAAAGGTAGAATAAAATATTTACAAAAATGTGAGGGGTCTAAACCACTGGCAACAGAAGTGAGTACATAATTTATGGCAGACCTAAAGAAGTAGATTGTATAATCAGATTGTATAGTGTATGCTGAGCTTTATAGGACCTAGGACACGCTTCTATTTTTAATACTGCAGCTCTATTCACATAAGCTGTTATCTATTCTCTCGTCTCCTGCACTCTCCAAATGAACAGATCTATACAAGATAAAATGAAGAAAATAAAATGTCTGTGTATTTAGTGAGATAGGTGATCACTGGTTAGTTGTATTAGGAAACCATGCACCTGGGGTGGTTGTGATCTGCTGGAAGGGGTCACTGCTGGAGAATCAGAGGACAGGGGTCACCGCTGGAGAATCAGAGGACAGGGGTCACCGCTGGAGAATCAGAGGACAGGGGTCACCGCTGGAGAATCAGAGGACAGGGATCACTGCGGGAGAATCAGAGGACAGGGATCACTGCTGAAGAATCAGAGGACAGGGATCACCGCTGGAGAATCAGAGGACAGGGATCACTGCGGGAGAATCAGAGGACAGGGATCACTGCTGGAGAATCAGAGGACAGGGATCACCGCTGGAGAATCAGAGGACAGGGATCACCGCTGGAGAATCAGAGGACAGGGATCACCGCTGGAGAATCAGAGGACAGGGATCACCGCTGGAGAATCAGAGGTCAGGGATCATCGCTGGAGAATCAGAGGACAGGGATCACTGCGGGAGAATCAGAGGACAGGGATCACTGCTGGAGAATCAGAGGACAGGGATCACCATTGGAGAATCAAAGGACAGGGACCCCTGGCAGGTCACTTGGTAGAGCTCCTTTTCCATCCCAGCACTGTATACAGCTCCTCATCCCCACACTGCACAGGGCTGAAATCACATACACAATCACACAGTCTGTCAGCCTTGGTAAGGTGTATCTGGCTTTTATGTTGCCTTTCTGACCTGTGAAATTCTCTGGTTGGAACAGCAGTGTAGTCGCAGTAGGCAGATACACCCTGGGCTGTGTTGTAAAGGAATGTAATTTCAGCCCTGCGGGGTAGGAGTAGTATAGAGTGCTGTAATGGGAAAGGAGCTCAGCAGCCGGGCATAGCATCCAGGATGGAGGGGGTGGTCAGCAGGGGAGGGCTGGGCCAGGGGGCAGGGTGGCAATTGCCCCCCAGGCCACCCCAAATTACATTTGAAATGGCCGGCGGCCATTGCCTGCTGACAATATTTTCTTCTTGTGGAGGAAGTAGGGGCCAGGGCGCGACCGCCAACTAACTGCAAGCAGAGGGGGGTGCACAGAGCCGACCCTACCATGGATGGTGTCTATTATAGGATCCGGTCCAGGAGGCGGGACTTTGCATGGCAGTGACCAGGTCAGGTAAGCGGGAGATCCCCGGCTCTCCTCTCTCTGCATTGCAGGATGCATTGGATGGGCACTGATGAGGCTGCATTGATGGGCATTGATGCATTATTTTTGTTAAACCTTCTTTGTTGCTGTTAACATTAAATCATGTTACCACATTGTATCATATTTGCCTTGCTAACATCAATATCCATTATAAAACAAGGTGGGCATGGATGGTGAGCTGATTCGGTGGCTCAATGGGCCACTTGACTGGACTTGCCCCCCAGGCCTAAAGCTGCCAGCCCTCCCCTGGTGGTCAGGGGGCGTTGGGGGGGGGGGGGGGACTGGGAGGGCAAAGCCATGTGGCACAAAATTTGGAGCCTGCAGCCCCTCAGGGTAGGGTTGCCACCTCATCCATTTAAACCTGAACACATATGAATTACACAGGCTTATTAAGGTGGTAATTAAACTCACTTGGTGACGTATCTGCATTTAATTAGCATCAGAGCCTGTGTAATTCATGCGTTCGTGTTTAAAGGACACATTGGTCCCATTGTGACTACAGGACGGCACTCTCCTCCTCTCAAAGAGGAAGTAAACCCTGATGGGGTTTTACTTCCTCTAAATTCCCCTGCAAAGTAGAAGCATAATGGGCTACTATGCATCGCATTCTAGCCCATTATGTGTTACTTACCTGCAAACAAAGCCTGCGACGTCCATCGATGTCCCCTGTGCTGGCAGAGTCCATCTTCAGCCCCTCTTCCTTCCGGGGCCGCCACTCCGGCTCTGTGACTGGCCGGAGTCGCGTGACGTCACACCATGCATGCGCGCGGGAGCCGCCAGTCACGGCACGATCTCAGTGAAGAAATGGCACGGAGGCTGTTTCTTCACTGCGCATGTATCGAATGACATCGACATCATGGGCTGACAACCACTTTAACTCGCTGAGCTTGGTTACCATTCCATGTTACCAGCACACAGCACAGACACTTCTCCATCCTGGGCTGCTCTCACCCGTGCTCCTCTCCATTCAGGAAATGGCTCACAACTTCTCCCCAGCCAATGAGAATCGAGGGATGTGGACTGTGGAAGGCAAACTGGAAGCCCAGTACTGGAACGTGGTTGTGGGGCCCTAGGGCAGATCGGAGCTAAACTTTGTGGAGGATATGATAATATGACAGGGAGGCTGCAGGGGCCCCCTGGAGCTGGGGATGGGGTTGGGATTGTGACCCTTTCAACACTTTTGCTACGCCCATGGGTGTGTGTGCTAATGAGGTCAGCTGATGAATTCCTTCCTGTATCTTACTGGCTTTTCTGTCTAATATCTACATATCAGCAAGGGATGAACTGTTAAGGAAATATAGCAAAAGCACAGGTAAGGCCTTCTTCTTTCAATTAAAGAAATCCTTTTGGTTTTTTGCAACAGAGGTACATTGATTGTATATTGGGGTACATAGGGGAGCTGGAATTTAGCAAAAAAAAAAAGTGAACTTGGTCTTTAACCACTTGCCGACGGTTGACGGCGACAAGGTGGCTCTCCTGCGCAAACCGCCATCATCTGACGGCGGCTGCCAGATCGCGCACTGTGAGCTCGCGCACTCACTGGTGTCCGGGGAGGGCCAGGGAGCGGGTGCGGCGGAGTCGATCTCTCTACCCGCGATGCCCCCCCCCCCCGGAGTGAAAGAACGGAGGTCCGTGTAAGTAAACACAGACCTCCGTTCTGTGAGGGGGGAAGGGCTGTGATCACTTCCCTTCCCCAGCTAGGGCAGCTCACACACAGTTAGAACACGCCCAGGGAACACAGTTAACCCTTAGAGCGCTCCCTGCAGCCAATCCCCCTCACTGCCAATGGCATTTACATAGTAATCAGTGTATTTTCATAGCACTGATCGCTGTATAAATGCCAATGGTCCCAAAAAAGTGTCAAAATGGTCCGACATGTCCGTTGCAATATCGCAGCTCCACTAAAAATCGCAGATCGCTGACATTACTAGTAAAAAATAAAAAAAATAAAAACCCCAGAAATGAATTCTCATCATCTGTAAACGCGGCAACTTTTGCGCAAACCAATCAATAAACGCCGATTGGGATTTTTTTTATCACAAATATGAGGAAGAATATAAATCGCCCAAAACCGATGAAAAAAAATGTTTTTTTATATTTTTTTTTTGGATATATATTTTAGCAAAAAGTAAGAAATTTGTTTTTTTTTTTTTGCAAAATTGTCGCTCTTCTTTTGTTTATAGCGGCGATCAGAAATGACGTAGCAGTAATCAAATACCACCAAAAGATAGCTCTATTTGTGGGAAAAAAAGGACGCAAATTTCGTTTGGGTACAACGCCGCACGACCGCGCAATTTTCAGTTAAAGCGACGCAGTGCCGAATCGCAAAAAGGGCTCTGGTCAGGAAGGGGGCAAATCCTTCCGGGGGTGAAGTGGTTAAGTGTGGCATATGCAGACACACTCAGCTGTCAGGGAAAACTGTTACATATGTGACCATAGATGACTCTTCTGCGGCATTTTCTGTGAATGGTGAACTTTTTGTGGGGTGAAATGTGAGCACCACCAGAATGAGGCAACCAAAAACTAGACAAATATATATGGGTGCGGGGTGGTGAGAATTGCTAGCTAAGTTACATGCGCAGAGAGTCCATTATTACTACAGGATTTGATTTTAGCCAACAGTTTGCGGAGCACTTGCTAAAATGGCCGCTGTATTTACAGAAACTTGTACAAATGCAAGAAGTCCGCTGTGCATGGAATCAGGAAGTGACGTTGTTCAGGATCACTACACAAGAAATTCCACACACCAAACACTACACCCCCCAAGCCCTGGGAACGTTAAGACCCCTTTCACATTGAAGACAGTTTTCAGGCATTTTAGTGCATCTGTAAAGCAACTGAAAATTGCCTCCCATGCCTCCAGAGTGTGAAAGCCGGGGTGCATTCACATTGGGGCAGTGTGCTTGCAGGACGTTAGGAAAAGTCCTGCGAGCGGCATCTTTGGGGGGGTTTGGTTTTATACAGCGCTCCCAAACCCCTGCCCATTGGAATTCATGGGCAGCGCTTTGGAAACGCCGCAACGCGGGAGTTTTTAACCCCTTCTTTGGGGTTAAAAGCTCTCCGCTAGCGGCCGAAAAGCACCGCTTAAACAGCAGTAAAACGCCCGCTGGGCACCGCTTTACCGCTACTATGTAATGAAGATGAGAAGTGGGGAGGGGGGCAGCATATGGTGAAACCATTGCTTCCCTATAGATACAGTGGAGGAGTGAGCGTTGTCATCCTAGGACAGGAAGTACATTACTGGCAGGATCACCAGGTGAAATAAGGTCCCTTCACACCTCAATGTAGCTTGAAGCTCCAAAACGCTGGAGGATAAAAAAATCAATGATTCTCTATGGAGACGGTTCACATCTCCACTCCAAGTTGCCTGAAGCTCAAAAATGTTCTGGAGCTTTTCTTGTAGCTCAAATGAGGCAGATTTTTTTCCCCATGGAAATGCTTGATTTGAATGTTTTAGCGTGTGTTTATCAGTGCTTTTCTGCTCAAATGCAATAATTAAATAAAAATAAATAATAATAAATAAACCCTAATCCTAATATTGACCCCTAATCTTAACCTTAATATTGACGCCTAACCCTAATATTATCCCCTAATCCCTAACCTTAATATTGACCCCTAATCCTAACCCTAATATTCACCCCTTAATCCTAACCCTAATATTCACCCCTAATCCTGATATTACCCCCCTAACCTTAATAGTGACCCCTAATCCTAACCCCTAACCCTAATATTAACCCCTAATCCCTAACCTTAATATTAACCCCTAATCCCTAACCTTAATATTGACCCCTAATCCTAACCTCTAACCCTAATATTGACCACTAATCCCTAACCTTAATATTGACCCCTAATCCTAATCTCTAACCCTAATATTGACCACTAATCCCTAACCTTAATAATGACCCCTAATCCTAACCCCTAACCCTAATATTAACCCCTAATCCCTAACCTTAATATTAACCCCTAATCCCTAACCTTAATATTGACCCCTAATCCTAATCTCTAACCCTAATATTGACCCTTAATCCTAACCCTAATATCGACCCCTAACCCTAATATTGACCCCTAATCCTAACCCCTAACCCTAATATTATTATTTCAGGTACTTATATAGCGCTGTCAATTTATGCAGTGCTTTACATATATATTGTACATTCACATCAGTCCCTGCCCTCAAGGAGTTTACAATCTAAGGTCCCTAACTCACATTCATACACATACTAGGGACAAGTTAGAGAGGATCCAATTCACCTACCAGCATGTCTTTGGAGTGTGGGAGGAAACCGGAGTACCTAGAGGAAACCCATGCAGGCACAGGGAGAACATGCAAACTCCAAGCAGGTAGTGTCGTGCAGGGCCGTAGATAATTTTTTGTCCTGGGGGGGGTTCAACAGCAGGTACCAAGTGGTGAAGCGGGGGGGTCAGGAGGGAGAA
>BLSH010292656.1:89026-113896 GCA_018402905.1 Glandirana rugosa | reverse complement strand
GAAGGGGTTAACTGTGTCTGAGTTCTGCCCCCTAATGGAAGCCACATAAATACAGGGGAGGGCTCAGAGCTCTCTCTCTTCCACATGGGATTCACAGAGGAAGGACTGCTGCATCATGTAGTCCTACTGGAGCACATGACCTCCTTCTGGGTCACCCTGCTGGGGTTCTGCCTGGACTAGGAACCTCCCATCACTGGGCTCTTGCTGAATGGACCTTGCTTCCCTGGAAGGTATGAACCCAGGCATCCTGCATTGGTTAGTTGGACTCTGTTTCAGGGGTGCTGTGCTGCTGAACTGTGCTGCTAAATCCTCAGAAAAGCTGTTGTAGTGCTACTCCCATAAGAGCTGCAGGAGCACTGTCCTGGTCTTCCCCACAAGCTTCATCCAGCAGCCAGGCACACAAGTTTATTCACACATTGCTTCAGTGACTAGTCTAGGGGAGCTGTTTTTTTGTTTTATTTAATTTTTGGACAAATTGGATAGGGATGAGGGAATTGGGTGGGATACTCCAAAAACAAGACCTATGTACAGATTGAGGTCTGAGGTATTCTTCAGGACAAGCTATAATAAAGTCTGGGCTTGTGGCAAACATTAGTCTTCAGCTTTAAGGTGGTGGTGTGAATAATTCTTTTTTAGAGCCACAAGAGCAAAGTCCCTTTAAGTAGGTTATCTGAACAAAGCTTTTCAGGACACCAGCCGATATCTCCTTAAGGGCTCTTTCACACACACGGAGCCCGTTTTGACGGGCTCCGTTGCTCAGTGGGGATCCATCCGTTGATCCCCGCTGAGCCGACGGATGACAGGACAGCCTCTGCAGAGACTGACCTGTCAGAGCTCCATTATTCTCTATGGAGGATCGGATGAGCACGGACCGTCTGTCCGTGCTCATCCAATCCGATCCACCAGGCGGATGGAAAATAGGGCTTCCATCCGTCTGTTTCTGGCGGATCGGGTGTCAGTGGACATGTCACCGCTGACATCCGCCGCTCCATAGAGCACAATGGAGCGTCCATTTGGGTCCGCCTGAAAAACTGACAGGCGGACCCAAACGGACCGTATGTGTGAAAGAGCCCTGAACCACTTCAGCCCCAGAAGGATTTCCCATGTTAGGAGCAGAGCACTTTTTGCGATTCGGCACTGCGTTGCTTTAACTTACAATTGCGCAGTAGTGTAACGTTGTACCCAAACGAAATTTGCGTCCTTTTTTCACCACAAATAGAGCTTTCTTTTGGTGGTATTTGATCACCTCTGCATCATTTTTGATCACCGCTTTAACCACTTCCCGCCCGGCGCATTGACAAATGACGTCCGGGCGGGGGGTTCATTATCCTGACTGGACGTCTAGGATAATGCGCGATCGCGCGCCCCTGGGGGCGCGCATCGCGTTGATCGGTGGTGCCGTGGGTCAGTCTGACCCACCGCATTACCGACCGAGGTAAAAGGCTTCGATCCGAAGCCTTTTACCATGTGATCAGCCGTGACCAATCACGGCTGATCACAGTGTAAATAGGAAGAGCCGTTGATCGGCTTTTCCTCTGCTCAGGTCTGCAGACCTGAGCAGCGGAGAGCCGATCGGCTGCTCTCCTGAGAGGGGGGGGCTGCGCTGAATGTTTATCAGCGCAGCCACCCTCAGGATCACCCCACTGGACCACCAGGGAGCCGGATCAGGACCCCCAGGGAGCCCCCCTCCCGGACAGCGCAAGGAGGCCACCCAGGACCACCAGGGAAGTCATGCAGAGGCCGCCCAGGACCACCAGGGAGCCCCCACTAGACCACCAGGTAAGGGCCATATTATGCTCTGTAGGGATGGCACTGTGCCCATGTATGATGCCTGCCAGTGCCATCCCTAACAGTGCTTTTTGCACCAGTGCCCACCTGTGCCAGCTATCAGTGCCCACCTGTGCCCACCTGTGCCAGCTATCAGTGCCCACCTGTGCCAGCTATCGGTGCCCACCTGTGCCAGCTATCAGTGCCCACCTGTGCCACCTAAAAGTGCCCACCTGTGCCACCTAAAAGTGCCCCCTATCAGTGCCCAGTGCCACTTATCAGTGCCGCCTAGGAGTGTCCATCAGTGCCGCATATCAGTGCCACGTATCAGTGCCCATCAGTGTTGCTTGTCAGTGCCGCTCATCAGTGCTGCATATTTGCCCCATCATCAGTGCAACCTTATCAGTGCCACCTCATCAGTGCCAATCTGTACTGCCTCATCAGTGCCCGTCAGTGTAGCCTCATCAGTGCCCATCAGTGTAGCCACGTCAGTGCCCGTCAGTGAAGGAGAAAATGTACTTTATACAAATTTTTGTGACAGAAACAAAGAAAAATGTTTTTTTTTTTCAAAATTTTTATTTTTTTGTTATAGCGCAAAAAATAAAACGGCAGGGGTGATCAAATACCACCAAAAGAAAGCTCTATTTGTGGGAACAAAATGACAAAAAGTTTGTTTGGGTGCAGCGTCGCACGACCGCGCAATTCTCATTCGAATCGCAACAGCGCTGAAAGCTGAAAATTGGTCTGGGCGGGAAGTGTCCTAAGTGCCCGGTATTGAAGTGGTTAAACAAAAAAAGAGCGACAATTTTGCAGAAAAAAAAAGCAATATTTCTTACTTTTTGCTAAAATACAAATCCAAAAAAAAAAAATGTATTCATTGGTTTTTTGTGCAAAAGTTGCCACGTTTACAGACCATGAGAATTATTTTATTATTTTTTTACTAGTAATGACGGTGATATGCGATTTTTACCAGGACTTTGATATTGCAGTGGATATGTCGGACATTTTTGACACTTTTTTGGGACCAATGACAATTACACAGCGATCAGAAATTTAAATATCCACTGATTACTGTATAAATGTCATTGACAGTGAAGGGGTTAACCTGCAGGGGGCAGTGAAGGGGTTAACTGTGTGGGCTACCATGGGCATAAGAGATCTAACTGATCCCAGTGACAGGGATCAGTAGATCTTTTAAATGCCCACTGAGAGAGTGGGGAACCGCCGTGTTTACATCGGCGGTTCTCCTTTTTTTCCTCTCTGCCAGGTCATCGCAGCTCGTGGGTGGGCATTGGGTCCGCCTGAGCCGCAGGCACACTCCTGCAGAGTGCGGCAGGCATGCGCGAGCCGCCGTTTATAGACTGCGATTTGCAGTATAGAACCACACTGCAGCAGTAAATGTACGCGAGCCGGTACGGAACCGGTTAAATAGACCCACAGCTGACTCTCTAACACCAGAGGAGTGGCTAAAGTACAAAGGTCCCCAAGATCTTTCAGAATGTCTGTACTCACACAAGGCTGAAAGGACAGCTGGATGCCTACTTCCAACTTCCAAGCAACACCTTACTCCAATGATACCAGACCAGATCTTCTGCGGACTGCCCCCCTCAGTCAGCTCTCTTTAGCTCCAAGGTCTCAGCATCCAGGCCCTCAGATCGCCCACCTGAGGCCTCATGACAGCAGACATAGCAGCAGTGCCTAGGAGGACAGCATATTCTCCAGGCTGGACTAATCCTCTCCAGGAAAAGACTCTGAGCCCAGCGTGCTCACAGAATATATATACAGTCTCCCAGCATGCCACCAGAGCCTGCCTCTCTGGGATAGGTTGAGGCTCAATGCTGTATCTTGGCATAGGCCAACAAGGCCCAGGCCTAGGGCGGCACTTTGCAGGGGGGCAGCACAAAAAGAGTCCATGCCGGCTTGCACTTTTAGTGCTGCCGGTATGATAATACAGGCAGGGCCGCCATCAGGGGGGACAGCCCATACATATGTGGGGGGTCTTTGCGTCCCAAAGGGCCCAGGCGGCGGACCCCAACCAATGAGTTGTTGTGCGGGCAGTCGGCATTCTGCAACTGGGGGGGGGGGGGGTGTTGGGCAGGAATTTAGTCAGGCCTAGGGCAGCACAAAACCTAAATACACCACTGTTGAGGCTGCATGAATGCGGCCCCGCCTGGTCCTGGGCATTAATGAGTGCACACACTACCAAGGGTGCTCCTCTTGCAGGGCGAACGTAGGCCCTGCCCACAGACTCCATAAAGAAATGGTGTGACCAGTTTGGTATGGTGGAACTCCAGTGTCCAGTACAGAGTCCTGAACTCATCCCTGCTGACCACCTTTGGGGTGAACTGGAACACCGATTGTGAGGTCAGGTACTGATGTTGGATGAGAAGACCTGGCTCACCAATAGGACAAATTGCCGCAGACAACCTCCAAAATCTTGTGGAAAGTCTTCCCAGAAGAGTGGGGGATGGTATAGGAATAAAGGGAGCAACTCCATATTAATGGCCATTGTTTTCAAATGGGATGTCCAACAAACTCAGAACCCTGACCCCATCCCTACTGATCACCTTTGGGATGAATTGGAACACCAATGGTGAGCCAGGTCTTCTCGTCCAACATCAGTGCCTGACTTTACACATTTCAATATCTTGTGGAAAGGCTTCCCAGAGGAGCAGAGGCTGTTATACCATAGAAGAGGGGAAGGGGGGGACTACATTTTAAGACTGTAGTCACACTTGAGCGATATGAAGCGCGTTTCTGAAGCAATTCAACAATCAATATCCAGATTCCCATTATATTTAGTGGTGCCCATTCACATCTGAGTGTCACGTTGGTTGAACCCCGATGCTGGATGAGGTAGATAAGCTTCTTAAGCCTCGTACGAGGCTCACGATCGTCTCAAATCGTATGTTGGCTGTTGTATCTAGCATACTGACTGCACTACACGATCGTACGACCACAGAAAGAACGTTCAGGAGCATGTAATTAGCATCCGGCCTTTCCTGACTTCTGAGCATGCGTGTTTTGCACAATACAACTTGTTGGACCAACTTCTCTGTACACGCGATACAACGGTCGTATGACCGCTTGTTGGTACAACCAAGTTTTCTAGTTTGCTCATACAACTCCCTTGTACAACCGTCGTATGACGGCTGTTCTAATTCTCATACGAACGATCGATTTCGCATACAACGGTCGTTAGTACGAGCTGTTGTATACGATCGTCGTCCCGTGTGTACGAGGCTTTAGTGTCACATGTATTTGGTCCCCATAGACTTCAGTAGGAGTGGCTGGAAATGCATGTTTTTTGTGACTTTTCTTGCCCCTCCCCCTCTAGCTTTTCATTGGCTGAAAAAAATACTCAAACCTGAAAAATGAATGTGCAAATGCTCAAGAAAAGTTCCAAAATCATCTGAAAAGGGTGATGCCGAGTTGTGAATGGGGCTTCTGGTTTTGGGATGGGATGTCCAGCAAGCTCAGGTAGGTGTGCTGGTCAGGTGACCCTTTGGCCGTACAGTGTAAGGACCTCCTGCAGCATAGTGTTCACAGATAAATGCATTTGCTGATGTTTTATACTATTATCTGATTATTTTTATATTTTTTTATGTAAAGCCATCCGCTCATAATACCTTTTTGTTTTGCAGACTGTAGTTGTCTACCAAACCGCACTGCCTACTGCTGATCCAATGGACACGGTCTCCTCCTCAGTATCGGCACCCTCTAATGGCATTTCTGGGATACAGGAAGGGGTTAAACCGTAATCTCAGGACTGTCAGCGTAATGATGAAACGGAAGTGGTGAACGAAATGTGGAAATTTGATTACTTTCCAGAGAACCCGAGGACTCAGACAGCATTTCAAATGACAGACATTTACTTTAATTTGTAGGGAAGGGTAAAAACCCCTATTAGGGTATTCTTGCCACCTGTATCCCACTGAGGAGTCTTCCCTTCACTTCCTGTCTTTAAGACCCCTTATACACTGGGGCGGTTTTCAGACACTTTAGCGCTAAAAATAGCGCCTGAAAACCGCCCCCCAATCCACCCCAGTGTGAAATCCCGAGTGCTTTCACACTGGGGCGGTGCGCTTGCAGGATGGGAAAAAAGTCTTGCAAGCAGCATCTTTGGGGCTGTAGGGGAGCGGGCTCCAGCCATTAAAATGAACAGCCAACGCCTCCGAAGTGCCTGCAAAGCATCGCAACACGGGCACTTTTAACCCCTTGTTAACCCTTTCTGGGGGGTTAAAAGCGTCCCGTTAGTGGTGACAAAGCACCTCTAAAACTAGTGGCACTTTACCGCTACCACCCCCACTGCCCCAGTGTGAAAGTAGCCTAAGACACAACAGGAAATTACAGAAATACTTTAATAGTGATTAAAGTTTTTCTATTTTTGAGTTGTCACAGGAACATGTGTCCTATTGGAGGACTTTTCCTCCCCTCCTTCTCTGGTGACAACTCATCATTTTGGGATTTTCACATCACTTTCTGTCTTGATGACAATGGCCACCAGGAGAAATAGAGGGGTGAATCTCCCCAGTGACAGCAATGAAACTAGGGCCGCTGGTAAGTCATTGGAACCAGCCTTCCTGTACTGGGCCCATGCGACATCAGTTCAACAGGGGGCCCGGGTGCAGTTCTTGACAAGCAGGAGGACCGGTTCAGCCTAAAAAAATATAAAACAGTGAGCGCTTCTAGAGCAGCCACTTATGTCATCCAAACTTGAAACAATGTCATCCTCTCACCATTATTACAGCACAGCATTCAGCATTGTACAGCACAGCCCTGCAGTCAGGAGTCTCTGTCCCCATCTCTGATCTGTACAAATCTGGCTCTGGGAATACACGTCTATGGATTATTAGTTTTATCGAGCACAACAAAAAACACTTTGAAAGTTTGTCATGTCAGCTCCTTGGATTGCCTAAGTATCCAGAACTGCTAACAAATGGAGTTTGTACAACACGAATCATTAACAGAGCGAAATCTTCTGTAATGTCTACAAATGGAATGGAGAATCCAGAGAGAAGTCAACTGAGGGGGAACTGAATTTATTTCACTATTTTAACTATGACAATTTTTAGAACAAAACCGAACAAGCAACCTCCCAGATTCCATTGGAATCGGAAAGAAAAACCTATAGTGTTCAAACACTATTTTACTTATATATAGGGCATCATACTACAGGCGGTCCCCGGGTTACAAACAAGATAGGGACTGTAGGTTTGTTCATAAGTTGAATTTGTTTGTAAGTCGGAACAGATACATTTTTTAAGTGTAGCTGCAGCCAAAGAAACTATTTTTAAGCATTTTGGATAGCATAGGGAAGGGGTAACACCCCCTGTAATGTTTGTTTTGCTGTCTATGTTTCTGTTCAGAAGATGTCACCTCACTTCCTGTTCCAATAATATTTGGATTTTGAAAATTTTGGGTTGATGTGGAAACAAACCTTGGTGATAAAGCCTCAGTGGAGACCCCTTTTTCCCATAATAACTCTTACAGGAGTGAATTTCCCTTCCTAGGGGGAGATTTCCTCTCACTTCCTGTTGTCTCCCTCCGTTTGTAAGTAGTTGTTTGTAAGTCAGATGTTTGTAACTAGGGGACCGCCTGTATATAAAGAACACATTCATGATAAGAATATTGTTATTGTGTTTACATCGCCTGGCATTTCAGTAACCATAAGAAAAAACACAAAAGAGGGGCACACCGACCTAGTGCAATACCATAAGACCGTTTATTTAAAAAATAATAATAGAATAAAATATACTCACAAACGGAGCAATATGACAGGCATCATAATTTCTCCAAGGAGCAATTCGATCTCCACCTCAACAGGGGGACCGGACAGCGTCCATATGACCAGGCTGACGCGTTTCCAGGGCGAACCCTCTTCCTCAGAGCCTAGCAGTCATGAGGCATGTCCCTCTTAAACATGTATTTAAGAGGGACATGCCTCATGACTGCGAGGCTCTTGTTATGATGCCTGTCATATTGCTCCGTTTCTGAGTATATTTTATTCTATTATTATTTTTTTTAATAAACGGTCTTATGGTATTGCACTAGGTCGGTGCGCCACTCTTTTGTGTTTTTTCTTTAGTGTCTTTTGGATGCCCATGGTCCTGAGGAGGGCAGCAAGACCATCAAGTGCTGAGTTAATGCTACATTTATAAAGAACTCTCGTTGTGCTCTCCTCCTTTTGCCTATCCCTTGGTTGATGTATCCGAGCGCAGGAGTTATCTTCATTTTTTTATTTCAGTAACCATTACACTTATTGTTTTGATTTGTCTTCTTTCGGCTTGGCTTGGGATAGGGAGCCTCTGACCCCTGTTATGTACAAACACTTCCCCACATAGGACTGCACCCTACTAGTGGTTCTCTTTTGTGCTGCTTGGATGCTCTGAGACTAGTTCTCTCCTACGCCTATGGCATATTAGGTTTGCTGTGCTGATTGGGTAACCTCTCGGTTGCCCGTTCTATATTGTTCTTTTTCTACTTCCTCTGCGTTCTTTTCTGTTTTCCCTCTCCCCCTTCACCACCCTTTTTTTTCTCTCCCTTCCCCGTCACCCATTCCTCTGCCAATCTTCAATATGGCCATGTGTAAAACAGAGCCTGTTCATCTCGCTTCTGTCAAAGAAAAGGGGTTGAACACCCCGGAGAAATGCTCCATGGTGCTCACTACTCATATGAAAGCTCATGTTTGCTTCCTTCAAGAGACACATTTTCGTTCTGACAAATTACCTAAACTCTGTGATTGCTCGTTCCCGACGGCATACCATTGTTGCTCTCCTGATTTTAAATCAGAGAGAGTTAGTATCTCGATCCGTAACTCAAACCCTTGGTCATTCCAAGATCATTGGAGCGATGCAGGGGGGCGGACTCTTTTGTAAAAGGGACTATAGGACGCCCTTTCTTTACCCTGATAAACCTCTACCTCCCTCATTTGAATCAGATTGCCTTTTTGGAACTTTTTTTTGCCAAATTAGGCAACTTTACGGAAGGTGCAGTGATAATGGGGGGGCGGGGAAATAAGATTTTCACTGTGGATCCGACCTTGGATGCCTCCAGGAATGCCTCTCATGTCTTCTATGCAGCACTGAAACACTTTAAGAAGAACTTCAATGCTTTCCACCTTGTGGCATGTACTTCACCCAAATCAAAGTGACTACACATTTTACATTTGCACCCCCATGATTCTTACATCAGAATTTACTTCTTTTTGCTTCCTTAATCTCTCTTGTCCAGAGTCAAATTTGCCACCATGGGTTCAATCACTTTCCCGGATCATGCTCCGGTCTTTGCAGACAGATTTGTTGCCCCCACCCCTAAACCGTGGATGTGGAAGCTAAACGACTCATTGATCCAAACCCTGGCAGTCATTGAGGAGGCATCTAGGGAGCTGAGACACTTTTTTTTAATCTTAAGTGAGCTCATATAATGCTTCGGTGATGTTATGAGAGGCGCATAAGGAATACTTCAGGGAAGTCCTGATTAAGATTGGGTCCCGTCTCAAGAAGGACAAAGCCAAACAAATTGTTGACCTCTTGGAGATGATCAGGGCCCTAGAGGCCACCCGCAAGAAATCGTTGGCCGTCAAGGTTCTAATGGACCTCACGGTTCTGAGAAACCAATTCAAACCAAGAAACCAAAAGACAGAGCTAAAGCCACGATTGCAATATGCAGACACAAGTTCTATGAACATAGCAACAAGTGTGGAAAACTGCTGGCTCGTGCTCTTAGAGCCCAACAAGCTCGCACATTCATCCTGTGCTTCTCAATGAAAATCGAAACAAGGTCCATGTGACGGAGGAAATCGATGAGGTATTCCAAAGGTGGTGTACTTTGCTTTATGCTCTGCCCCAGGAGGCAGTACAGGACTACATACAGAGGTCGGGGCTACCCCTCCTCTCGGATGAGGAATAGGCCACTGTAGAGGAGCCTCTTTTGGGGGGGGCGAGGTGGCTATTGCGATTGCATGAACGCATTCGGGCAAAGCACCAGGTCCAGATGGGTACCCCCGCCAATATTACAAAACCTTTGGAGATCTTAATTCCAAACTTTCCTTTGCCATATAATGCAGCGGGCGAGGGGTTTACCCTCCCGGAAGATACGCTTTGAGCACATATCATGGTAATTGCGAAGGAGGGAAAAGACCCACTACACTGTCAAACGTATTGGCCGATCTCACTTTTAAACATTGACTTTAAACTATTCACCAAAATTCTTATGATGCACTTGATTGAATTGATCCCACAATTAGTTCATTCTGATCAAGTGGGGTTTGTTCCTACGAGGGAAGCTCGAGATAATACAACTAAGGCTATCAATTTGATCTATGCCGCTCAGACACAGTAAATCCCCATGTTGCTCCTCTCAACCGACCCTGTGAAGATGTTTGATAGAGACCCTTAGACATATTGGTCAGCAGATGATGAACTGGGTTCATGCTATTTACTCTCTCCCTCTGTTCAAGTAAAAGTGAATGGCAATCTCTCCTCATCTTTCAGGATAACTAATGGGATGCACCTCTCTCCTGATATTTATCTTAACCCTCAAGCCCTTTCTACGCTCAATTAGGAATAATGCGGATATCACCAGCCTTCACCTAGATGCGACTTTGACCCCTAAAATTGCAGCGTATGCGGATGACTCATTATGCTTTCTGTCTAATCCCCTGGTCTCTATCCCAAATATGATTTCAGAACTGAAGACTTATGAGGCCCTATATTTTTTTGGGTCAACTATCAGAAATCAGAGGCTCTTAATATATCTATGCCGGCCTCTCTAACTATTCTACTTCGGGTTGATTTCCCCTTCAAATGGGCCGCCTCGCACATAAAGTATCCGGGCATCGTCTTACCTATCAGGGAGGAAGACATTTTTCCACTTTATTTCCCTCCTCTTCTGGTGGCTATTAAAAAGGACCTCCTGACCTGGCAACATGGCCTGTTCTCTTGGTTTGGACGGTGTAATATAGTAAAAATGAATATTATGCCCCTTCTACTTTACCACTTTCAGGCCTTTCCCATTCATGTCCCGAGCTCCTTCCTTAGGGTGGTGAACTGGGCTCTTGTTACTTTCCCATGGGCCCTGAAACCCCCCGCCTGGCACAATAAATGTTGAGATTACCGAAACTGCTGGGTGGCATGGCTCTACCAGATGCTAAACTATCACATTGCATGCCATCTGAAGTGTGTACTGGATTGGTGCCACCATGGACCTCTTAAACAGTGGATGCAGGTGGAACATATTCTAGCAGGGATTCCGCTGGAATTGGTGCCAGTTTTGCCCAGCTGGGTTTTAAATCACTCCACAGGCATTCTGGGATCTCTCTATTGCTCCCAGCCCCTCATCGCTCACCCCCATATTGGGTAACCTTGCTTTCAGCCCCGGCCTTTGTGACTCTAGATTCTAAAACTTGAAATTGGCTGGGTGGTTTCAGGCCCAACATTGCATTGTAAATGGACAATGGATGACTAGACAACAAATCATAGATGGTACTTTTACGGGACTATCATTCTGGCAAATATCACAGCTGGCCCACTTCATTGGCTCTCTACCCACTCCGGAGGTCCTTCAGAGATGCTTTGCCACATTCAAACCCTTATATCTAGAACAATCTCCGCTGCGCCATGCGGTATCTCAGACCTATCAATTGTTGGTATCTCCGTCGCTGGACTTCAGACCTGCTTAGATCGCCAGGTGGGAACGTGACTTAGGGCTGCAATTTATGGATAAACAAGTGTAAAGAATTCTTTTGTTTTCTTACAAAACTTCTATTTGCGCTAAGCACCAGTAAGCTGGGTTTAAAGTGTTGACACGGTGGTACAATTCGCTGGCAAAGATTCCCTCGACACTGGGATCTGTTGGAGGTGTGGGGAGGATTTTGGTTCTCTCCTTCACATCTGTTGGTCGTGCCATCTCCTGCAGTCCTACTGGACAGAGGTTCACCGAATAACCCAAAAGTTCATTGATTGGGAGCTACCGAAAGATACTGCGTTTTACCTTTTGCATCACTCCAGGGTTCCTAGTAAGGTCTATAGACAATCCATCTTACCTATCCTGCTTACAGCGGTGAAGAGCTGCATCTCGCTTTTTTGGAAGCAAACACATGCAGCCATCTGGTTGAAAATAATGCAATGGAGGACTTGGTGGCCACAGAGAAAGGCTTTTGCAAGAAATTTCTCAAAAAATGGTTTTACTGGCACAGATTTGTCTACAATGAGGAATACACTGAGCTGTACTAGAGACTGTAATGTTGGGTCCTCAGGCCCAGGAGGAGTGATTGGCAGTCTAAATGGGTCCCCTGCCCCCTCCCCTTTACCTCCAACCACCCCCAACCTTTTTTTTTGTTGTCCTTTTTTCTTTCTTTTCCATATTCTTCTTCTTCTGCGAGACCCCTTGGGTACAGAGACTTCCTAGACCCTAGTATTCCTGCATTAAATTTTCATTTACGTTTGCCTCTTTTATACGCAATGGCTTTTGTTGTGAAGACTTATTTTTGGAAAGGTTTCATTTCAGACATACCAATGCTGTGGTTTCTGTATTTACCATGTATTCTCTTTAAATAAAGTACTGAAAAAAAAAAAATAATGTTAATAAGTATATGTATTATCATCACACTTAAAAATAGGAAACACTAATGATTTCATGGTATAAATGATTCAGAAGTGAGATGGTAAATTATGTTGTGATACTTAATCAGATGTCCTTTCACTTACCTCAAAATTGTTATCCTGATATAAGTCACACATCTTTAGCAAATATCCCATGATTAAAATGAAAAAACATTACAAATATAAGACCACAAGTGATATTATCCACCCTGGGGAGCTCATCCATACTATTATGAGAATACTACCATATCTAGAATTAAACGAATGATAAAAATATAATGTCCTAGATAGGATTATGAGTAAAATATCCAGATATGTAAAATTGGAATTCCTGGTCTTAGAGCGCCATCTGATGGAAAAGTACAATAACCATCTAACTAGTAGTATAGACTTGATCTTTGCATTCTACTGCAGAGTCTGAGGGGAGGGACTGATTGGGGTTGACCTTGTCTGCCAGTATATTCCAAATTACTTTTATTCTGAGATGGTGGCAGTGTTGCCAACCGCCAGTAAATTTACTGACAGTTTGTAAAAATCAGTGATTTTTAGAACTGTCTATAAATATCAGGGTCTGATAATTTGTCATGCTGTGCTGACTTTTTAAGTGTAAACTGGGCAAACTACTTGATATGGGTATTGTCAGTGTTTCCATGTTGTGTTTAAATATTAATTGTTTTAGTTTTTAATAGGAGTTCAGTTATTTTTAAGGTTGCCAGCAAAAAATGTGCTCTGCCAGTAAGATTTTCCATGATTTGCCAGTAAAAAACACTGCGGGAGGTTGGCAACACTGGATGGTGGTAATGGTACCTTCTGAATGAAAAACAATTAATCTAATCTCACCTAAGTTCCAATGCTCCAATATACAGTATAAGGTTGTATTTGTTACTGAGAAGCAATATGCCATCAATCTAAATGTAATTTTACATTTTGCGATAAATCAGGACATAAATGATTGCTAGTGACTTGAAGATAAAAAATAACTGTCATTTGTTTTATCATTACATAGCCCGTACCTTCATTGAACAATTTATTATGCTATAAATCTCTGCCTAGACCTAGGAGAACGCAGGAACGTAATCGAGTCGGATTGGGTTATGTTTAACAGATACATTTAATGCTAATGAAGTTGGCACGCTGGAAGGCTGGAGGCAAGTCTTAGGCCTCATGCACACAGGACATTAAAAAAATGTCCTAAAAACGTCAGTAGCTTTCAGTGAATTTTTTAAGCTTTTCGGAGCATTTTTTAGCTCTGACGTTTGAGTGTTTTTTTTTTTTTTTCAATGGATGCAAAACGTCCAAAAATGTTGGTGAACCACGTTTTTGGGCGTTACAGCTGAAGACCGTCTCTCAGAACCCTCTAGTTTTGGGGTTGTCAGGAATTGCAACCTGGAACTCCAGCCGTCATGCCTGTGAGCAGGTGCGCATAGGAGCACGCGTGCACGCGACCGGTGCGCACACCACCAATGGCACCAAACAGCCTATTTGAATGGCCAGCACCAGGTGACAGGTGCTGTCCGTTCTACAGTGTTCCTGTTACCCCTGTGATGTACCCCGGCTTCCTTTTGATTCTGCTTGTTATCTGCCTGCACCAACCCCGGCTGCCTACGACTTCTCTTCTGCCTGCTCCCTATGTACTTCTGCTGCCCGCTTGTTGCCGACCCTGCATGTGCCCGACTATTCACCTGCCTGACCCATCTGCACCGCACCGCCAGCCTGTTACTGACCCAGCCTGCATCACCACTCTTCTGCCTGCATGAGTCTCCAGTGCACCTCCACCGGCCATCCCTGACCAAATCCAGCACTTGTGCCCCCCTGCGCTCTAGAGCTCCCTCTTTACTCTATCAGGGATTCCTGAACCAGGGCCGTAAGAGAGGTTGCCCCCTGCATAAGTCAGACTCTACCATCAGGTACGTGACCGGTATTTTTACAGCTCAAAACGTCATTGCTTAAAACAGTTGATAACAGCCTATGTGTGCATGAACACAGGACAACATGATGGAGGGTTTATGGATTGTAGAAAAAACGTCTGCAGCTGAAAACAGCTCCTGTGTGCATGAGGCCTAATATTGGTTACGTAAATAGTCGGTATCGTGGTCTTAATTGTTTAGACTTCCTGACATCAGCAATCTTTGTGCTATATCTGGGCCATGTATATTTATATGTTATCTATATATATAATGGATATTACTGTTTGCTTCATATTTGGGTGGAGACACACAATCTAGGTGGATCTGGGTGGGTTGTTTTAGTGTGCTGCCTAATTTACATGTCATGCACCCATTTCTTGTCCTTTCATATACTCAGCACAGATTGCAAAAGATAGTAGGACAAACCCCAAAAAATTCCTCAAATATATTAATAGTAAAAAGGTCAGGTCTGAGCATGTAGGCCCTTTACAAAATAATCTAGAGTGCGTGACTGGGGACAAAGAGAAGGCAAATTTATTAACCACTTTAAGACTGGGCCTCTTTTTGGAGTTTGGTTACGAATTAAAATCATGTTTTTTTGCTATAAAATTATTTAGAAAAAATAGATATATAATGTTTGGGGGTGCTAACACTCTAGAGAATAAAGCGGCAGCCGTTGCAAAACTTTGTGTCACACCGTATTTGTGCAGCAGTCTTACAAGTGCCATTTTTTTTTTTTTTTAATTCAGTTTTAGGAGTTAAAAAATAAGACAACAGTAAAGTTAGGCCAATTTTTTCCATATTGTAAAAGATAATGTTACGCCGAGTAAAATGATACCAAACATGTCATGCTTCAAAATTGCGCAGGCTCGCGGAATGGCGACAAAATTTGCAACATAAAAATCTCCATTGGCAACGTTTAAAAAATTCTACAGGTTAGCAGTTTTGGGTTACAGAGGAGGTCTAGTGCTAAAATTATTGCTCTCACTCTGACGATACCTCAGATGTGTGGTTTGAACACCGTTTTAATATGTGGGCGGGACTTACGTATGCGTTCGCTTCTGCGCGCAGGGACAGGGCGCTATAAAATTTTTTTTTTTTAAATATTTATTTTCCTTTTTTTTAAAAAAATGGATCACTTTTATTCCTATTACAAGAAATGTAAACATTCCTTGTAATAGAAAAAAGCATGATAGGGCCTCTTAACTATGAGATCTGGGATCAAAAAGAACTCAGATCTCATATTTACAGTAAAATGCAAAAAAAAAAAAGTGAAAAAATGGCAGTGCAAAAAAAGAAAAATGGGACCTTTAGGACCAATGGGCGGAAGTGTGACTTGTGACGTCACTTCCGCCCTGCCATGTTATGGAGCCGGGTGAGCGGCTTCAGCCGCTCACTTGGCTCACGGACACTGGAGGGAACGGACACGATCATCTCCGCCGCTGCTGGTGGGTCTGGTAAGTGGCGGAGATGACCGGAAACCGGCGGGAGGGGGCACCTCTCCCGCCGCTGATAAAAGTAATCTTGCGGCGATTCGCCGCTAAGACCACTTTTATAATGTGCAGAGTCGCTTGCAGAAAAAAACGATACCGGGGTTATAGTAGCTATCTGCTACCATAACAACAGTATTCCACTTCAAACGACCACCGTAATATGACGACAGGCAGTCTTGAAGTGGTTAAATACTTTCTTCAGCTCTGTGTATACAAAGGAGCATGGGGGAGCTCATGTCCATAATGGGGGTGGTAGTGACACAGCCCCAAATGATCCACAATGGCTCAAAAGTGAAATGGCCCAGAAGTATTTAGACAGAATAAAGGTAGATAAAGTACCTGGACCAGATGGCATCCATCCACGGATCCTAAAATAATTGAGCTCTGTCATTTTAAAGCCATTGTATCTCATTTTTAGGGACTCCTTAATGACTGGAATAGTACCACTGGATTGGCGTAGGGCCAATGTGGGGCCCATATTTAAAAAGGGATCAAATTCTTTACCAAGTAACTATAGACCTGTTAGTTTAACTTCTATAGCTGGGAAGATACTGGAGAGTTTAATAAAAGACCACATAGATGAGTTCTTGTTGGGAAAAAATGTTTTAAGCAACAGACAGCATGGATTCATGAAAGAGAGAAGTTGCCATACAAACCTGATTTCTTTTTATGAGGAGGTAAGTTAAACCTTGGACAGAGGGGTGGCTGTGGACGTGGTTTACTTGGATTTTGCAAAAGCGTTTGACACCGTTCCCCACACACGGCTAATGTGTAAGGTAAAGTCTACAGGCTTGGAAAGATCAGTTTGTAAATGGATAGAAAACTGGCTAAAAGACCGAATCCAGAGAGTAGTGGTTAATGATTCTTATTCTGGATGGTCTAAGGTTATCAGTGGTGTACCCCAAGGTTCAGTGTTGGGACCCTTACTTTTCAATATATTTATAAATTATATCGGGTCTGGGATTAAAAGTACCATTTCAGTGTTTGCAGAGGACACCAAGCTATGCGGTGGAATAACTTCCTTGCAGGATGTCTCCAACTTACAAGCCAACCTCAATGCACTGTCTAATTGGGCGACTGTGTGGAAAATGAGGTTTAATATTGATAAATAGAGTTGAGCGAACCCGAACTGTAAAGTTCGGGTCCGTACCGAACTTTTGGGTGTCCGGGACCCGGACCCGAACTCGGACTTTTGAAAAAAAAAGTCCGGGTTCTGGTAATTTAATAAACGTTTTGAAAATTGCTGTAAAAAAGTCCTGGAAAGTCCTAGAGGTCTGGAAAAGGAAGGACCTCTCCCGGTCCCAGTGATATGGCTTCTCCCGGCTAATTTATACTTTTCTCTCACAGTTTGAAGATGATAGTTTTAAGATGATTGTAGAATGTACAATCATCTTAAAACTGTGTGTGAAAAGTATACATTAGCCGGGAGAAGCCATATCACTGTTCTTAGAACATCTGCAAACTGTGTGTGAAAACTAAAAATTAGCAGAGAGAAGCCATACCACTGTTCTTAGAACAGTGATATATCATATCACTGTTCTTAGAACAGTGGTATGGCTTCTCTCCGCTAATTTTTACACACAGTTTGAAGATAATTGTAGAACAGTGCTGTTCTACAATTATCTTCAAACTGTGTGTGAAAACTATAAATTAGCGGAGAGAAGCCATACCACTGTTCTAAGAACAGTGATATGATATATCACTGTTCTTAGAACAGTGGTATGGCTTCTCCCCGCTAATTTATAGTTTTCACTCACAGTTTGCAGATGTTCTTAGAACAGTGATATGGCTTCTCCCCGCTAATTTATACTTTTCTCACAGTTTGAAGATAGTCCACATCCACCTCCATTTTTGATTTTTTTATGTGATTTTTTTTTTTAATTATTTTAAGTTATTTCCCTATCCCCATTTCTTTGTAGGGCACTTGTCCGACCCTTACCCCCATTTTCCTTCCTTTTGCAGACCTCTAGGACTTTCCAGGACTTTCTTACAGCCATTTTTGTGCCTAAAAATTCAGGTCCCCATTGATTTCAATGGAGTTCGGGGTCTGTGTCAAAGTTCAGGTCCTGTCTGGACCCGAACCCGGACTTTGTCCCGAAGTTCGGCCGAAACAGCAGAACCCGAACTTCCAGAGGTTCGATCAATTTTATTGATAAATGTAAAGTTATGCACTTGGGGGCTAAGAATGTGCATGCATTGTACATACTAGGGGGGAGTACAACTGGGGGAATCCATAGTGGAGAAGGATCTGGGGGTTTTGGTAGATCATAAACTTAATAATGGCATGCAATGCCAAGCTGCGGTTTCCAAAGCAAGCAAAATCCTTTCTTGTATTAAGAGAGGTATGGACTCCAGAGATAGAGACATTATTTTGCCCCCCTGTACAAATCATTAGTAAGACCTCATCTGGAATATGCAGTTCAGTTTTGGGCACCAGTTCTCAAAAAGGATATCGGGGAACTGGAGAAAGTGCAGAGAAGGGCATCCAAACGGATAAGAGGCTTGGAGGAGCTCAGCTATGAGGAAAGATTAGAGGAACTGAATTTATTCTCTGTTGAGAAGAGGCGATTGAGGGGGGATATGATCAACATGTACAAGTATATAAGTGGTCCATATAGTGAACTTGGTGTTGAGTTATTTACTTTAAGGTCATCAGAGGACAAGGGGGCACTCTTTACGTCTGGAGGAAAAAAGATTTCATCTACAAATACGGAAAGGTTTCTTCACAGTTAGAGCTGTGAAAATGTGGAATAGACTCCCTCCATAAGTGGCTTTGGCCAGCACAGTTGATTGCTTTAAAAAAGGCCTGGATTCTTTCCTTAATGTAAATAATATAACTGGGTACTAACATTTTTAGGTAAAGTTGATCCAGGATGAATCAGATTGCCTCTCAAGGGATCAGGAAGGAATTTTTTTTCCCCCCGCTATAGCAAATTGGATCCATGCTTTGCTGTGGATTTTTGCCTTCCTCTGGGTCAACTGTGGGCGAAGGATTGTATATGGGATTGTAAAATTATGTATAATTTTTTTTTTTTTTGGGTTGAACTAGATGGACTTGTGTCTTTTTTCAACCATGTAAGCACAATGCCCGTTCATCTTCAGTGGGATTTTGGTTTCTCAACATGCCCTCCCAGCAGGAAGATGACATCACCCTTGCCCAGGCACCACAGAGGTGCAGGAGGTCCAGGGATTTTTTTTTTTAAGTTTTATATAGAGTTTGGGATGGGAGGGGGGCACAATTAAATCATAGACCTTTCTTTTTAGCGGCAAGGTCTGCGATTACAAAAAAAATATATATATACATACATACCTACAAAAGTAGAAATCTCATGACATTTGTAATAAAAACACAAGGTAAATCTGCGTTGTAATGATACAGAAAGGAAAGTCATACGTTGTAAATGCAGGATTTTAAAACTTGGTTTAATAAACTTTTCTTTTATTGATTACAAGTATATAAAATGTATCACGATAGCCTCGTCTATAAGGTTAAGTGCTTGAAACAGCATAAAAAGTTTTGTTTTTTAAAATTTTTCTGATTGTAAAACACATCTGACAATCACAATATTTCATGCCAGAAGAAAAATAGCAGAAAGCACAGCTCAAGGTAAAAGCAAAAGTAAAATATATCTGTCGGTGTGGTAAGTGACCGTCTGACGGGGACGACAAACCTGTCCTCCTTTAATAAAAACTTTTAACCAACTTTGGGGAAAAAAATAAAATAAAAGCATCACATTTCTGGAACAATCTCCAAAAATATCAGCATCAAAAAAAAAAAAAAAAATCACATATTACAACCCACATGGCATAACAATTTAAATAATTTTAAATATTTTATTTCTTTGTCATTTTTTTAAACTTAATCTTACTACAAATGCTTTATACAATAAATGTCCCCTTTAGAGAAATGTAACAAAATGGGAATGGTCGTCAAAGGGATAAAGTGGCACAAATTTACCCAACAAGTGTAGAACTACGACTAAGAGGTAGATTACTTGTTTAACTGATAGTCTCGTGGGGGGAGGGGAGGGGTACTGATAAAAACTCTGTGCTGAATAAAAACAAGGATTACTGCTCTTAACTGTAATGGAAAAAAAAAAAAAAAAAAAAAAGGGTCATAAACAACTTTTTTTTCCTTTTTAATTTTTCACAGACCAAATCACTTACAGCGAACGCACAGTACAAATGACAGGTGTGCAATAGAAGTCGTCTCTTACATACAAGACTTACAGGATTTTTGTAAAGACCAATAAAATATTTTTTTTTTGTTTTTTTTAGAAAAAGGAAAAAATGCAGCTCTTTGTGAGTATAAAAATGTGACATGGGATTTGATAAAAACACTTAATAATAATAATAATAATAGTAATAATAATAATAGGACTTAAATACTATTCTGTCTGCTAGTGCTGGGAATTCTTGGCATTGAAAACCGGTTGTGACGTCAAATTTCGGGGCGGAAGGAACACGGGCGGTGGAGTTTGTCAAAGTTCTTGTGTCAGATGCAGCGATATTCGCAAACCCTGAATCGCCATTTTTTTTTTTTTCTATAAAAAGAGCACAATGCTGAAGATTTGCCCACATTATAAAATATTCACAACTCCTTTGTTCTGAGTAGTTCTGTCCCATACTGAACTTCTGTAGACGAGTATCAACGTTCGATGTCCGCAGTCCTATTGGAATGAATGGTTATCGGCAATAAATAATGCGTGTTCTGCGAGGAAGCCGCGCAGGTCGTCGTTTTGTCAGTTTGCAGCCCAAGTTGCATTTTCAGGGTTTGGTTGTGTAGTGCTTCCTTAGCGTGATCATGCAACAGATATTCCAACGCGTTCCGTGTCCTGGAGGATGCAGATCTAATACACACTTCTGCAGAGAGATAAAAGGGAAATCATCTTATATCTGATATAGAATTATAAATCATTTAATACACGATAACATTAACCACTTCAGCCCCGGAAGGACTTCACACTTTAGGACCAGATCGCTTTTTGCGATTCGGCACTGCGTCGCTTTAACTGACAATTGCGCAGTCGTGCGACATTGTAACCAAACAAAATTTGCGTCCTTTTTTCCCCACAAATAGAGCTTTCTTTTGGTGGTATTTGATCACCTCTGCGTCATTTCTGATCGCCGCTATAAACAAAAGAAGAGCGACAATTTTGCAAAAAAACCCAAATTTCTTGCTTTTTGCTAAAATACAAATCAAAAAAAAAAAAAATGTTTCCATCGGTTTTGGCCGATTTATATTCTTCCTCATATTTTTGGTAAAAAAAAAATCGCAATCAGCGTTTATTGATTGGTTTGCGCAAAAGTTGCCGCGTTTACGGATGATGAGAATTCATTTCTGAGGTTTTTATTTTTTACTAGTAATGGCGGTGATCTGCGATTTTTAGCGGTACTGCGATATTGCAGCGGACATGTCGGACCATTTTGACACTTTTTTGGGACCATTGGCATTTATACAGCGATCAGTGCTATAAAAATGCACTGATTACTGTGTAAATACCATTGGCAGTGAAGGGGTTAACCTGCAGGGGGCGCTCTAAGGGTTAACTGTGTTCCCTGGGCGTGTTCTTACTGTGTGTGGGCTGCCCTGGCTGGGGAAAGGGTATGATCACGGCTTCCATATACAGGAAACCTGTGATCATCGCCCTTCGCCCTCTAACAGAACGGAGATCCGTGTTTACTTACACGAACCTCCGTTCTTTCACTGCGGGGGAGCCATCGCGGGTAGACGGCGGCGATCGAGTCCGCACTACCCGCTCCCTGCCCCCCCGAACACAGTGAGTGATATCGCAGCCGCCGTCATATGACGGCGGTTTGCGATATCGAGCCACTTTGCCGCTGTCAGACGCCGGTCGGCAAGTGGTTAAGGGCCCTTTCACCCGGACGTTCAGTCCTGATCCATCAAACAGATCCAGATTAAAGCCCAATGTACAATGCTGTGCAAAAGTTTTAGGTAGGTGTGAAGAAACGTTGTAAAGTGAGACTGCTTTCAGAAATCTATAATTTTAATTGTTTATTTGTATTAATTTACAAAACGCAAAATGAGCAAACAGAAGAAAAATCCAAATCAAATCAATATTTGGTGTGACTTCTCTTTGGCATCAAACCAGCATCAGTTCTTACACTCGCACAAAGTCTGGGATTTTGTAGGATTAGAGTCAGCTGTATGATTAACCACTTAAGGACCGGAAGGATTTCCCACTTTAGGACCGGAGCCCTTTTTGCGATTCGGCACTGCGTCGCTTTAACTGACAATTGCGCGGTCGTGCGGCGTTGTACTCAAACGAAATTTGCGTCCTTTTTTTCCCACAGAGCTTTATTTTGGTGGTATTTGATCATCGCTGCGTCATTTCTGTTTGCCGCTATAAACAAAAGAAGAGCGACAATTTTGCAAAAAAATCCAAATTTCTTACTTTTTGCTAAAATACAAATCCAAGAAAAAAATATAAAAAAACATTTTTTTTCACCGTTTTTGGCCGATTTATATTCTTCCTCATATTTGCGATAAAAAAAAATTGCAATTGGCGTTTATTGATTGGTTTGCGCAAAAGTGGCCGCGTTTACGGATGATCAGAATTAATTTTTGGGGTTTTTATTTTTTTTTTACTTTTTTTTATTAGTAATGGCGGCGATCTGCGATTTTTAGCGGTACTGCAATATTGCAGCGGACATGTCGGACCATTTTGACACTTTTTTGGGACCATTGGCATTTATACAGCGATCAGTGCTATAAAAATGCACTGATTACTGTGTAAATGCCATTGGCAGTGGAGGGGTTAACCTGCAGGGGGCGCTCTAAGGGTTAACTGTGTTCCCTGGGCGTGTTCTTACTGTATGGGGGCTGCCCTAGCTGGGGAAGGGAAGTGATCACAGCTTCCGTGTAGAGGAAGGCTGTGATCACAGCACTTCCCCCTCTCACAGAACGGAGGTCCGTGTTTACTTACACGGACTTCCGTTCTTTCACTCCGGGGGGGGGGGGGCATCGCGGTTAGCCGGCGGCGATCGAGGCCGCCGCACCCGCTCCCTGGCCCTCCCCGAACACAGTGAGTGCGCGGGCACGCCTCCGGCGGGTAGCGTGCGCGCTAACAGTGCGCGATCTCGCAGCCGCCGTCAGATGACGGCGATTTGCGATATCGCACCACTTTGTCGCCGTCAAACTGCGGTTGGCGGTCGGCAAGTGGTTAAGCAATTATACTAAGCAGGTGCTAATAATCATCAATTTCATATGTAGGTGGAAACCGTCATTAACTGAAACAGGTAGGAGACTTAAAACTGGTGAGGAACAGCCAAACTCTGCTACTAAGGTTAGGTTTCATGTGACAGATCATTCACCATGGCAAGACTAAGCACAGCAACAAGACACCACATAGACAAAAATGGGGCTGTGCTCCTCTATAACAATTCACTAGTAATACTGTCTCTTTAAATCAAACATTAACCACAACTGGAAATGTATAGTGAAATACCGGGACATTAAAATATAATGCATAGAAGAATATGAAACGCTTACAAAAGAAAACATTTAAGTCCTTTTGTTATATTGCAAAAACATCAACTGCTCTTAAATCTATTACGAGGTTCATCCAAAAAACAAGTTCTAAAGTCTTTGTTGCATGACCATCAGCAAAGTAGGGATTTATTGCGGAGATCTTCCACATATAACCGCCACTTCAACACCATGCAATTGTGACTTTCCAGATCTGCCCTCACCTGGGGGATATGACCAATGAATGGTCACTATGTGCCATTTTTCCACCACTGGGGATATGCTAACCCTAAGGAAGCCACGTGACCTGTAGCGTAACTGTGACATACTGAAGCAGAGCATGATCCCCTCCCTTCGGAGACAGGCAGTATTCCAACATCATAACGACACCGAACATGCCTCCAAGACGACCACTGCCTTGCCTTGAAGCTGAGGGTAAGGGTGATGGACTGGCCAAGCATCTCCAGACCTAAACCCTATTGAGCATCTATGGGGCATCCTCAAACGGAAGGTGGAGGAGCGCAAGGTCTCTAACATCCACCAGCTCCGTGGTGTCATCATGGAGGAGGGGAAGAGGACTCCAGTGGCAACCTGTGAAGCTCTGGTGAACTCCATGCCCAAGAGGGTTAAGGCAGTGCTGGAAAATAATGGTGGCCACACAAAATATTGACACTTTGGGCCTAATTTGGACATTTTCACTTAGGGGTGTACTCACTTTTGTTGCCAGCATTTTAGACATTAATGGCTGTGTGTTGAGTTATTTTGAGGGGACAGCAAATTTACACTGTTATACAAGCTGTGCACTCACTACTTTACATTGTAGAAAAGTGAAATTTCTTCTTTCAAAACATGAAAAGATATAGTGAAATATTTACAAAAATGTGAGGGGTGTACTCACTTTTGTGAGATACTGTACGTTTTTACAGTCTGGTGCACTCAAAGCTTCCTGCAAATGTGAGCGTGTCGGTATTTGCTTTTCATAAAAAGATTGAGTACTACGTATCGTTTCTTTTCATGGTGGCTTGATTGAAAGGCGGTGAAGCAGAGGAGAGGAGATGAGCCTGGGAGGGGTCTACACCATTGGAGCAACACGATCCTAAGTGATGGGGAAACGGCGCATAGTGGCCATTCACTGGTCATATCTAATAGGTGAGGGCACACCTGCTGGAGGAAAGTCGCAATTGCATAGCGTCACATTAACCACTTAAGGACCGGAAGGATTTCCAGCTTTAGGACCGGAGCCCTTTTTGCGATTCGGCGCTGCGTCGCTTTAACTGACAATTGCGCGGTCGTGCGACGTTGTATCTATACTGGTCACTTACCGGTGATACGCGGCAAAGGGGTAGTGAATCCTAGCACAACGAGGTTACCACATCTGGGGAGGGTCCGAGTAGAGGAGAGGAGACGAAGTGGCGGAAAGTTAGTTCGGTGGTACTTTTCTTTGCTATGCATCATGAGTTAGAAAAATACTTTTCGTTTATGGCTGTGCGAGTGTAAACGTCCTTCGAAACTCACGTGGTCTGACATTTTTGCATGTCATAGAGTGTTTTCACTCATGTGGGGAGTGTAAAAACATTTATAAAGTGATATAGAAAAGTACAAAACTTTCT
>BLSH010292656.1:0-17112 GCA_018402905.1 Glandirana rugosa | reverse complement strand
CCCCCCCCCCCCCCCCCCCCCCCCCCCCCCCCCCCCCCCCCCCCCCCCCCCCCCCCCCCCCCCCCCCCCCCCCCCCCCCCCCCCCCCCCCCCCCCCCCCCCCAATACTGATCTTCCTGTACACACAGGTGTTAATGAACTTCCAGACTCGGACTGACGTTGGCCGACTCACCCAATCTCAGCTCATTCACCGCGGACGCACCCAGCGCCACTTCCTCAGGAAGCCCCCTCAGCACATGATCCGGTACGTCAGCCAATGACTCGGCTGCTTCTTGGGACTTTATTGCATCCTACAAGCCAAAAATACAAAGAGATGGTTAGAGAAATACTTTATCTGATTAGAGAAGGAGTCTTCCAATTCTAATCTAGGATTATGATTACAGACTGTAGAGCGATCGATCGATGTTCCAGAATTGTCATCAGATCAGGAGAGGAGAATCAGAAACTGGATTTGGGAGGATTGTCAGAGGTCTCTTTACTGGAATATTTCCAGGGTGATCTGTGAAGGACGTAGACATCAGGGGGTGTTAGGGTTCAGACCCCATGCAACTTGTCATGTGAATGTGGACCCCAAAGTCACATGACAAGTCGCACCACATGATTTCCAATGAGTACTGTTCATATCTGTGCGACTTAAAGTAGTTCCTGCACTACTTTGGTCTGCATCTCATGCAACTTGAGGGCCATAGACTTCAATGTACATCCCTCAAAAGTAGCACCTGCATGATATACATGCGATTTGTGTGCGATTTTTGTAAGGCACATAAAAACGGGGAAAAAAAACCCATATAAAAACACACACACACACACACACACACACACACACACACACACACACACACACATTTATTAGTCTGCTTTTTGACTCCTGTCCTAGTCCATCCATTCCGCAGACAAGCCCATCCCTGAGAAAATTATCCATTCATCTCTGTTCCTGGTGTACCTTCTGCAAGAGAAATGAGCTCTAACCCTAGCCAAAAACTCTAACCATAGCCTAATATTAACCATAACCCTAACACTAGCCATAACTTCAACCCTAGCAATAACTGTAGCCTAACCACAACCATAACCCTAGCCTTATCAATCCACCTTGGTTCCTAGTGTCCCCTGCAAGAGAATTGAACTTTAACACTAAACCTACCCTAGCCATTATCCTAAACCTAGTCATAACCCTAACCAGCTAATCCTAGCCTAAAACTAGCCTAACCCCAGCCATACCCCAACCTTATCCATCCATCTCTGAACTAAAGAAAAAAAAAAAAAGATACCTCAATTTACAAAGGGATTTTTAAGGCAATGGAATAGTCTAGAATCCTTGAAAATTTCTTAAAATACCATATTTTATTTATACAAAAGGTTTTATAAAAACATCATCACATAATGTCCACATTTCCACAAAGAAATCCTTCACATTGTTATACATCACCTATCGGTACTTGGTATAATCATGGAGACCAGTTGTACATGTTCCAGTTAGAAAATGGTATTCCCCTTAGGATGGCGAAACCATCAGTGACTGTAGCTGGCATCAGTCCATGGGGACATCCAACGCGTTTCGAAAGAATTAAAAACATATCGTCATCAGGGATATTATACCATATTCTGTAAACATAAAATTAATTATTGATAAACAATTCAATCCAACAATCACATGCCATCACATCCCCTAGGGCCCAAACTTACACTGCTGAACATCCAACCAAGGGGTATCTCCAATGCGGTGGGGCACCAAAGACCACCCTGTGGAAGGAGAAGTGCTTTGCACGCCATACAGGAACCGCTGGGGACCAATCCCCAATGATCAGGGTCCAAAAAATTAAACTATAAAGAAAAGAAAACAAGTGGAGGTAACCAAGTGTCTGCCCCATCATTTATCAAACAATCACTCTATGGTGTGGCCCATTAAAAGTAATAATATAAGCGGTAAAGGCAACCAAAATATATACTTGGTGGACTAGTTGATTTAAAGAGGCCATAAAGGTCCATTCGCCAAAGGGAAATCCATATTTGCAAAATACATTTAGAAAAGGTTCCTTAAAAAAATATGTAGAACAAAGCAAAGAGCTGTGTTCGGCGCCATTACCAGTCGCATCTTGTGGAGCACAGCAGCACACCAGACAGCTCAGCTCGACCTCGCTTTATGGGCGGTTTCGCATCGGTCATGCAAAACTAAGTGATCCAGGTAACCGAGCATTTCCCCATTGCATGGGTGGTGGTCCTTTACTTTGTTATACATGATTCTTAAAAGGAACCTTTTTGAAATGCATTTTGCAAATATGGATTTCCCTTTGGCGAATGGGCCTTTATGGCCTCTTTAAATCAACTAGTCCACCAAGTATAGATTTTGGTTGCCTTTAGCGCTTAAATTATTACTTTTAATGGGCCACACCATGAAGAGATTGTTTGATAAATGATGGGGCAAACACTTGGTTACCTCCACTTGTTTTCTTTTCTTTATAGTTTGTTTAATTTTTTGGACCCCGATCATTGGGGATTGGTCCCCAGCGGTTCCTGTACGGCGTGCAAAGCACTTATCCTTCCACAGGGTGGTCTTTGGTGCCCCACCGCATTGGAGATACCCCTTCGTTGGATGTTTAGCATTGTAAGTTTGGGCCCTAGGGGAGGTGATGGCATGTGATTTTTGGATTGAATTGTTTATCAGTAATTCATTTTAGGTTTACAGAATATGGTATAATATCCCTGATGAAGATATACATTTTTAATCCTTTTGGAATGCGTTGGATGTCCCCATGGACTGATGCCAGCTATAGTCACTGATGGTTTCACCATCCTAAGGGGAATACCGTTTTCTAACTGGAACATATACAACTGGTCTTCATGATTATACCAAGTACCGATACGTGATGTATAACAACGTGAAGGATTTCTTTGTGGAAATGTGGACATTATGTGATGTTTTTATAAAACCTTTTGTATAAATAAAATATGGCATTTTAAGAAATTTTCAAGGATTCTAGACTATTCCATTGCCTTAAAAATCCCTTTGTAATTTGAGGTATCATTTTCTTCAGTTTAAAATATGGGATGTGGCAATTACACACAGGCCTAATGGGTAATATCTTTTTCATCCATCCATCTCTGGTCCTGGTGTCCCATCTGCAAGAGAATTGAGCTTTAACCCTAGCCCGAACCCTAGTCCTACCCCAACCAAACCCTAACCCCAGTCATAACCCTAGCCTAACCTTAGCCTAAACCCAGCCATAACCCTTGTGACGGACCCCGGGAATCAGGAGTATGTCCATCGTATAAGCTTCCCTTGCTCTGTAACAGAACAATCCAAGATCCCGTAGCTCACCCAGTCACTTGTCGGGACACAGCATAGGGTGGTGCCAAACATCAACTGTATTGAAACACAGGTACAAAGATATACACTCTGGCACAATCCCCCCCCCCCCCCTTCTTTGCATGGCATAGGGCAAGGTAAACTGTACATCCAGTAACGAGACACAGGTACATTCAAACTTTTCAACAAATAATTCAATCAGTAACTGGGCGTGTAGACAGCCTGGAAGGACCGTTGGAGAAATCCCCCTCTAGCAGCTAATAGTGGACAGTGATTTCATTAACCCATAAGCTAATCCACATAAAACATAACATTCCATAATAGTGGACCGAATACTAGCAGACAGATAGAAACAACAGGTAGCCCAACTAACAATGGGAAAGTCCTACTTAACAATAAACACATAACAAACCCCACCTCAAGCTATCTGGCAATAGCCTATTAGTGTCTCAACCCTGTCCTCAAGTACCCCCAACAGGCCATGTTTGGGAATTGTTCTTAGATAAAATAGTTGTCCAAAATACCAAGCCATTGACTGATTTAAAGCACCTGTGCAAGATAAAGGAAAACCTGCAAACATGACCTGTTGGGGGTACTTGAGGACAGGGTTGTGAACCACTGGTCTATTAGATAAACTCATACAATATTCCAGCAGTCTGAAAAGGTGAACCAATTTATTATCATAGATTTCTTGAGGGATATTGTTGATAAAATATTTATGCCCCAAGTGAAGGAGCCTCTCCAACCCAGTCTGCAGGAGGGCCACCATATTCCCCCTGACCGTTACCCTGTACAAAAGATTAATACTAAACTTTACATCCACTCCAGAAGGGAAGCTTTATTGTCCTTATCCAGAGAAGTAATCCAAACCATGCTCTCAGCATCCATTAAGTAGTTGTCCATTATTAGAGAATGATCTGCTCTCCCCAGGGGCCATAATCAGTGGGTAGGAGGCTTGCCCCTAGTCCTCTCCAAAAGCCCCTGTCCTTGCTGGATATGTCACAACCTGAACCCTATCCATCCAGCTCTGTTCCTGGTGTCCCATCTACAAGAGAATTGTGCTCTAACCCTAGCCATAACCCTAACCATAGCCTTATCCATCCATATCTGATCCTGGTGACCCTACTGCAAAGGAGCCCTAACCATAAACCTAACCCTCGCCCCAAGCCCAGCCATAACCCCAACACTTGTCTAGCCCTAGCCATAATCCTAACCCCAGGAATAACCTACTCCATCCATCTGGTCCTGGTGTCCCTTCTGCAAGAGAATTGAGCTCTAACCCTAACCATAACCCCAACCCTAGCCTAACCCCAGCTAAAACCCTAGCCATAATCCTAACCATCCAGCTCTGTTCCTGGTGTCCCTTTTGCAAGAGAATTGAGCTATAAACCTAGCCATAAGCCCAACCCTAACCCTATCCCTAACCTAACCACAGCCTTATCCACCCATTTCTGTTCCTGGTGTCCCTTTTACAAGAAAATTGAGCTAACCCTTACCATAACCATCACCCTAAACCTAGCCTAAAACAAGCCACAACCCTAGACATAAACCTAATCCTAGCCTAACCCCAGCCATAACCCTAACCCGATCCATCCAGCTCTGTTCCAACTCTCGCCCAACCATAGCCATAATCATAACCCTAGCAAGAACCCCAATCCTAGCCATAACCCTAACCTCATCCATCCATCTCTGTTCCCTTCTGCAATAGAATTGAGCTTTAACCCTAGCCTAACCAGAACCCTAGCCATAATGCTTGCCCTAGCCATATCCTAACCCTAAGCAATGTATACGAGTGAAAAACCCGCGCCCCCTAACTTTGTGAACAGTATTAACAGACCACTGGCAGCACGCACAACAAACAGATCAATTTGTAAAAGAACATGGAAAAAAAAACAATGGCAGCGCCAGAACGAAGCTTCAACAGTCAATATATTACATATGGAGCTTATCATGGAATGGATAATCACACTATAGATGTATAGTGTAAAACAATGATCGTTCAAATTAAAGTTCATCCATATAGTTGTAGTTGACTCTAAGAGACAGGTGCTTAATGTGTAATTGAAACACGAGTCCTCTAGAAATCTATGTATATGCTTACCAGAACCTGGTAAAAAACCAGGGGGTCCACAGACCAGACGTACACGACTTGTTCCATGTATCTCGTATGCGGGTTCTCCAAATTATTGAATCACCTCTCCTTTATGTTGGAGCAATCTCCGGCATGTAGATCACGGTTACTTATCCATAATGGAGAGCTCAGTGGATATAGAGTGGAAAAAAAGAGAATCCACCATAGCGTAATAACGTTTTAACTTTTGAATGTGTATAAAAGGGGATTAAAAACACTTACATCAAACTGTATAAGAGAGCTGACATGAGGGGAATCAAACCCAACGTGTTTAGACTCCAACAGTCATCATCTGGGGTGTGACACCCCAGATGACAACCGTTGGAGTCTAAACGCATTGGGTTTGGTTCCCCTCACGTCACTGATGTATTTCTGATCAGAAGAGCTCTTTTATACAGTTTGATGTAAGGGTTTTTAATCCCCTTTTATACACGTTAAAACGTTATTACGCTATGGTGGATGCTCGTTTTTTCCCACTCTATATCCACTGAGCTCTCCATCCAATTGACATTGATGGCTTACCAACTAGATGATCAGATTGATCAAGAAATATCAGCAACATTTAACCCTGAGATAAGTACCAACAACTCTAATCAAGTGTCCCTCAATAAACTATTTAGAAATCACAAAAAATGAATCAAATATTTAAATAGAAAATGGGACATTTCATCGCTTACTTCTCACATTGACAGAGGGGTCATCCCCCGAGGATTAAGGGAAAAAATTGTCCCCGCTGAACACTTACAAACACCTCGATTTATTGAAAAGTGGAAGAAAAGTTGTATAGACAGAGGGATTGAGGTAATGAGACTGATCGTGGAGGAAGAGAGAAATCAATTAACTGAACTCCAAGGTGAAATTGAACAAAGTGCAGCTTTACTGGAACCATTTAAACAGGATATTGAATTTGAAAAACATAATGAACAACTTAGGAAGGAAGTAGAACGGGTCCAAAAAAATCTTAGAACATCAAAACAAGAAAAATTCTTTCAAAATATTTGAGACTGGGAACTTGAGA
Source organism: Glandirana rugosa (assembly GCA_018402905.1). Taxonomy (NCBI): domain Eukaryota; kingdom Metazoa; phylum Chordata; class Amphibia; order Anura; family Ranidae; genus Glandirana; species Glandirana rugosa. Next base: position 10,660 of record BLSH010292656.1, on the reverse strand, counting down.
TCTTTCACCTCTCAGTCCCCAGAGGCAGAAGTAGATCCAGAAAAAGGAGGTTTAGACGCCAAGATCAATCTAGAAGCAAACCCTCCTCCTCTGACAGTGAAGGGGGCAGGGTGGAGAAATCGGTTTCTTTTTTAACACAGGCTCATACAATAGAAAACAAACCAGGTCCATCCAAAATAGGGAAACAGACAGGTTCCCAACAAATAAACAAAAAACACAAAAGAAGTAGAAAAGGTAAAAAGAACCGATACAAAGACATCACAACGACAGACCCGATCCCGAAATCACAGGAAATAAAACACACCAATTCCCTGTGATTCGGTACTTTTTGAAAACCCGGAACCCGATCTGAAAATTGTCAATCTCTCTGAATTTCCATTAAACCAGCATCATTTCCTGCTCTTAAAAAAAAAAAAAGTGACTTTCGTTTTCCCCGTCCGCTTCCATGAACGAGTTTGAGGTATATAAAGATTTAAATTCTTAAGGAATGTGGTGCTGAGTTATTGGCATAAATCAAGAGAAAACTCTTCCCGGACTCTGATGACGGAACAGGACAGTGAGGATAGGGAGGTATTAGAATCCCTAATCACTCTCCTAGAGGAGAATCCCTCCAGTGACTTAGAAGAAGACACCATGGAGAAAAGATATAGACCTTCCAACATCAGGATGCGATCAACCAAAATGCCCCCCCTTTCGAAACATAGGTTGATTAGTGCCTTCTTAGATTCAGTTTGCACGACCTACATGGGGTGAACTGGAAATGGAAGGGAATTGACAATTTGACCCCGACTGAGAGACGTGCCCTTAGAGTTACAACAAGCTTCTAATTTGGTGATCAGGGGAAGCGATAAAGGGGGAAATATTGTACACTGGTCCGCAAAATTATATGAACAAGAAGTATTCCGCCAACTTAGAGACCATAATACATAGTCGACTTGCGGATAATCCTTTCCCCAATATCGTAGCCCAAATGAACACCAAACTGGCCTTGGCCGCTGAAGATTGCCTACTTCCCAAGAAAGAACATGATTTTTTTAAGGTTAAAAGAAGTACAATATTCCAACCTTCTATTTAATTCTCAAATGACATAAGGATATCAACAATCCACTGGGCCGTCCCATTGTGTCGGCCATCAGAGGCCCACTCGAAAGAGAGGGCAAGTTTGTTGAAAGCCTTATTAAGGACCTGGTACCAGATCTACCATCCTATGTCCAGGACACTAGACAGGTCCTGTCAAAATTGCTTGATGTTCAGGTTCCCGAGGGGACCCTATTGGTGGGGATAGACGTTGAGTCCCTCTACACGTCTATTCCCCACCAGTGGGGCCTCTGGGGAGTTATGCACTTCCTTGACAAAAAACATCCCAACCTGGGTGGACAGAACGAGTTTATTCTTGACCTGTTGGAATTCATGCTCACCAACAATGTCTTTCAGTTTCTTAGTGTCTCGTACCAACAGGTACAAGGAACCTCTATGGGGGCATCCTGGGCGCCAGCTTACGCCTGCCTACACCTCGGTTTTTAGGAGGAGCAGGTAGTTTATGACTCACCTATGTATAAGGCTCACGTATTGATGTGGATTAGATACATAGATGATGTATTTGTGTTGTGGCGGGGTTCCGCAGCAGAATTAGATCTATTTTTAATCCATCTCAATCAGAATGACCGGAATATCCGGTTGACGTACACAGCTGACCCCCAAAGTCTCCCCTTCCTTGATCTGACTATCAAGGTAAAGGGGGGAATCATACATGCAAACGTTTCGCAAGCCAACTGCAGCAAACACCCTACTCCAAGCGAACAGTTGCCACCCACGGTCCCTTATTGCTGGCATACCAGTTGGCCAGTTTTTGAGATCACGCAGAAACTGTTCGTCGGTTTCCAATTCAGAGAGGGAGCTAGGGAGACATACACCCGCTTCCGAGAAAGAGGTTATTCCCATCGTGTCCTCAAGAATGCAAAATGGAGGGCCCTTAGAAGTGAACGTCATACCCTACTGAATTGTATCTGGGACGGATATTCCCCCTGCTTGCATGATCACCAAGTATGGGGCCCAGTGGAATGAGGTCAGAAGCATTCTAAATAAACATTGGCCTATCCTAACCAAAATTCCATTACTAAGTGGTATAATAGGCCCCCGCCCGTTGATGGTGGCTAAAAGGGCCCCGAATCTCTCTGACTCTCTGAATACAGGAGAACCCCCACTCCTAACTGGTTAACTCAATACCCCAGGAAATCTGGGATGTATCCCTGCGGCAGCTGCAGTATATGCCAGTTTGTCCATCGGACAGATACTTTTGTAAACACAGAAGGTTCAAGGTCTTTCAAAATTAATACCTTCATTAACTGCTCTACCACTAGAGTAATTTACTTGATTGCCTGCCATTGTGGGAAAGGCTACGTAGGGAAAACAAAACGACCACTTAAAATCCGGATTAACGAACATCTAGCCAGCATAAGGGGGAGGAAAGAAGTGGACAATCCAATAGCAATTCATTTCAAACACCACGGGGGCAGAACTGAAGGTTTCAAGGTTAAGGGCATTTATGCCCTGAACCTTCCCCTTCGTCGGGGTGACTGATACAGTTTTACTCCAAAAAGAGAAGAGATTCATCTTCCTTTTGGATACCATGGTACCCAAGGGCCTTAATACAGAGTGCAATTTTGCAGTGTTCCTAGAGCCCTAGATGGAGTCCCATGGCATCCGGTCAGCCCTACACCCGTGTGTCACCCCATAGTTATCCTCACTGTAAATGCTAAAAAAATTCTCCGTGACCAAGCTCTTGGTGGTATGTCTTCAAGTAAACTCTGCCAGAGTGGCAATTTGGCTATTGTGTTGCCTAATGGAAATTGCTTTCTCGGCCTTCCATGTTCAGCCTCATCTTTAGAATTATTTTATTTAATTTTCATACTATCTAATTGTCTGCACTTTTTATTCAATGTTGAACATCTGGGGGTTCTCCTTTCCCCCCTCTCCCCCACCCTTCCCCCTTCTTTAATGATTACGAGTTAGTATGGTATGTCACCTTCTGGTCAATACACCCGATCTATGATCGGCCAGAGAACATATAAAGCCATCATTGTAAACGATCGGTGCTGAAGTCCCTTCTAGGTTTTGGGTGTGATTGACTGTGTTTGGGTTGGACGGATGAGAGGGGCATTCAATGTTGATTTAATATGCTCCATATGGCTTATTTCTGGCATCTATACAAGTCTCCTCCCAACTGACCCACCTTCGCTTTGAAAAAGTCAGCGATTGGCGGATGAAACGCGTCAGTGTTTGCGTCATTCCGCTTCTCAGGGACGCCTCGGCTGACCGCCTCCACCATCTCCACGTGATCGGAACTCGCTAGCCCAGCTGACACGGACAGCCACTCTCCACCCGCATTTCACTTGCATCTGAGGATACAGTTCCCCGACGGGACGTTCTCGGCTACCAGACATTCCAGCTTGGCACAGCAGCTCCCACACCATGAGGACCGGTGGCTGCCGGTGAAGACAGGTGAGCGCTTGGTTCTGGACTGGTAGCCTTCACTTTGTGATCCACCTTAACGGCACGGGCGAGGGAGTGCAGCATACCACAACGCTGCTACATGAGTCATCCCTGCCATTACGGTCATTTGGACTAACTGACCATAGGGATGCCCCTCCAATTTATGTGAACTGTTCTCCTGGTCCATCTCATCCTAATAGCTCCTCACGTGGTCAGTACTGCCCACACTCCACTTGCAATTTGCAAACAGCATTGCTTCACCTCAATTATTCAGTACACTACTGTGCAACTCCCCCATATTTCTTGCAGTGTGTAAGTGTGTGTGATGTTGGATAGGCTATATGGCCGGCCGAGGTCCCCTGTTTTTATTGACAAGGTTGTCCTTTTAATTCAATACATCAATGTTGGGGGTTTTCTTTGTCATGTCCTTATTGGTTTTTAATGCATATCAATAAACGTGAGTTTTATGACAATAGTGTCCTTGTTTGGGCTCTTTGGTGCCCCTCTGGTACCAACTTTTTTGTTTTATAATCCTAACCCTAGCCTAACCTAACACCAGCCATAAAGTTATCAATCCATATTTGTTCCTGGTGTCCCTTCTGCAAGAGAACTGAGTTCTAACCCTAACCATAATGATAGCTCTAGCCTAACTCCAGCCATAATCCTAACCATCTATCTCTGTTCCCGCTGTCCCTTCGGCAAGGGAATTGAGCAGTAACCCTACCCATAACCCCAACCCACCCTAGCTATAACCCCATCGCTAGCCCAATCCCAGCCATAACCCTAGCCTTATCCATCCATCTTCGTTCCTGGTGTACCTTCTGCAAGAGAATTGAGCTTGAATACTAAAAAATAGCCCAACCCAAGTCCTAACCTTCACCTAATCCAGCCATAATCCTAACCCTACAAAAACAAAAAAGGGAAGGAGCAAGCCCCTAGTGCATTACCCAGGTATAAGGATATTTAATGAAATGGAAGGAAGCCAATAAAATGCATACTCACAAAAATACCAAGGTGTACAGCATGTAAAAGGAAGGATAAAAGCTCACATGGAGAACGTTGACGTATTTCGGGGGAATACCCCCTTCTTCAGACAGCTCTTCAGGGCAAATCTTATGAATTTTTGATGCACTACATTTAAAGCGGTTGTCTACCCAATTTGTTTACTTTTACCTACAGGTAAGCCTGTACGGTTTAGGAGACATTCCCCTTCTAATCTTCAGCGGCGTTACGGCACATGTGTCGTGTATGTCCCGGCAAAAGGCCGGACCTTGCCGGAAGGACGGGTCCCGCAGTGACATCTCGCGGCTTCGGCCAGTCACAGCACGGGAGCCGCATACCCGGAAGCAAGATCCGAGGGAAGATGACCGCCCCCTCAGAGGGGACCGAGCAGCCCGGTCGGATCTTCGCTTCAAGGTATTTCATAATGAGCTAGTATGCGGTACATACAAGCTCATTATGCTATTGTCTTGCAGGTTTTTATTTTTTCCCTTTTTTTTTTTCTGGGTAGACAACCGCTTTAAGTGCTGCACTTTGGTATAATTTTTTTTTAATTATTTTGGCCTTTTGGGGTGCGGTGTAACTTTTGGGCATGTTATACAAGGATTAAATTGATTCAGAACATTTTTTTGCATCAGATTAGAAACACAATTCAGCCTTCAATCGTCCTTAGATTAGACCTCCAGTGTTTGTGCAAACTGTCAGAGTTCACCTTTACACTCACCTGACTCATTGTGATTGGTGGGCGGGGTGTAGGGAGATGCACATCACATGGTCTGCGCACATCTGTCCTGCAAGATAGAGATGAAAATATTTCTGTAACAGAAAACTCCATTTTATCTGTTCAGAGCAACACAAACCCATTTACTCTAATGCAAAAAACTGTATGAGTGGGTGAGGGTCGCTTGTTGGCAAAAAATAAAATAAAACACCACACACACATACACACACACTTCTGTGGATCCCCCACTCTTTCCAAAGGAAAAAAATTGAAGTTCAAAGAATGGAAAATAGACCGCACTGGAAACACAATCCCTCGTTTGGGGATATCGTCCGTAGGGAGATAGGGGTAGATCCCCAATATCCAGTGCCTCTATGGGGCGTGATCTGGAAATTTTGATGGTACGCCCTTTTGCGGGGCCTGGGCTGCTACCGCTGTAAACGGCTTGACGTGTCGATTCACATATAAGATCAAATCCTAGATACGAATGGAGTGCCCAAGATAAAGGTGTAAAAGTTGCAAAGGTGGATTTTATTCTGTAGGAAGAATAGTAAAAAATGCCAACGCGTTTCGGGGGTCAAATGGCATCCCCCTTCCTCAGGGCTGTTGTTCAATCAGTTCAGATATCTGGATGTCAGTCCATATGGAGATCTGATGCGTGTTCAAAGAGGCATCCTCGCCTCTTTGAACACGCATCAGATCTCCATATGGACTGACATCCAGATATCTGAACTGATTGAACAACAGCCCTGAGGAAGGGGGATGCCATTTGACCCCGAAACGCGTTGGCATTTTTTACTATTCTTCCTACCGAATAAAATCCACCTTTGCAACTTTTACACCTTTGTCTCGGGCGCTCCATTCGTATCTAGGAAAGGAAAAGAATTGGCCTGACATGTCCTCAATCTGATGGCAGCCCACTTTCTCTGAGCCCAGGTCATGCTGGATCCGCCCCCAGCCTGTGACTGGACAGTGAAAGAGAAGCAGCACAGGGGTGAGCTCATCTCTCTGCCCTCTCCTCCTATCAGCATGATTCTTCTCAGTACAATCTGAGTTGCTCTTTGTGCTGCTTCTCCCTCTCCTAGTCTGAGCTCTGCTGTACAGGGACTACAGAAGGCCGATATCAGGTCACAGGACCGATTTATGAATGTTTCCTCCTCACATCAATCACTGCAATAATGTCCCACCTCAGTGGCTGAGAGTCTGCCATTCCAGTGCACACCTCCAATACTCAGGTCCAGGCCTACCTAGAGACCACCTGCACCTCTCCGCCAATCCCCCCATCCGAAGACCCACCTCTATCCCCACCTGTCCTCCTGCATCTCTTTCTGGAGACCACCTGTACCCCCACCTCTAGCTGCACCTGTCCCCCCCCCCCCCAGGACTCCCTGTATGGCATTTTATTGGCCAGCTGACTGCATCTGGACCTAGGGTAATGGGCCTTCGCTGCAGGTGGGGGGCCCAGATGTGGATATTCTGGCATCCAAATCTACCAATGAGCTGGACAGGTTGGTCGCCAGGAGGGGCGGTTTGGTTTTCTCAATGTACGCTCTGGTGAAGGGGGGGGGGGGTGGAGATTGGCCTTTGATGGCGCTGATCCAGAGCAGACTGGAGGAAGGAGAAGATACATCTTGCAGATTATTTCCTCAGAGTCAACAGCTGAGACGCAGGAGGAACATTAGCCCTTAGGAAAGAAGATCCAAACAAATAATCTGGGAGGGCCCATGGAGAGTCTTTCCATGTCCGAGTACTGCATCATCCGGGGCAATTCAGTGCGATACAAAATCAGTAGATCGCCCTCCATGCTGACCCTCCGGAACAGACAAGGGAGGATCTAGGGAGCAGAAAGTCAGAGTTCAGGCTGAATTGAACCAACAGCGTCACCAGAACGTCCATTGAAAAAACCAAACAGTCTCCGGACCTGGCGACCAACCTGTCCAGCTCATTGGTAAATGTGGATGCCAGAATATCCATATCTGGGACCACCCCAACTGCAGCGAAGGCCCATTGCCCTAGGTCCAGATGCAGTCAGCTGGCCAATATTCCATGCCTGGCTCCCGCTGCTGTCAGTCAGCGAATGAGGAGAGAAAGGAGGCAGGGCGGGTTGCAGCACCATGTCTGCATGGGCACAGGGAGCTACGGCTCAGCTCGGGTGCCCTCATAGCAGGCTGCTTGTTGTGGGGGCACTGGTCAGGAGGGAGGGGCCAGGAGCACAGAAGAGGGACCTGAGAAGAGGAGGATCCAGCCTGCTCTGGGCAATACCAACTGCACACAGGAGGCAATCAGAACATTTTTTCTAAAACTTAAAAATAACAAACAAGAGACTTTACAATCACTTTAAGAATCCAACAGAAGCTCTTCAGAGCTGTCACTGCCTGCTGGATGTTGGAGGAGTGACCCTTTAATAGGAGATCATCCAATTACACAACATGAGCACACAGCAGAACTAAGACTGGGGCAGGAACCCTGAGAGAGCAACATACTGTGCCAATGGTAGAAGGCCGGAAACTGTCGCCGGTATGAAGGCATGCCAGGAAGAAAACGCAGACTTCGTAACCTGTAGGAGAATAAGGCGGTTGGGGGGCACTATGGCGCTGTGGTGGGCGGTTCCCGTAGCACTGAGTACCTGCGCACTCGTGTAACAGAATGGCACTAGATTTATTTTAAAAAAAACATCACTTCCATCTCCAGGCTACGACCACCGGGGCGGTGGCAACCAAACACCCCAAAGGGCTAATACAGGTTCTGCCATCCTGGACACAATCTTCCATCCTTCGTACAAAACACTGAAACTCGGGGTGTCAGAAGGATCCGAAGGGATGAACTCCATCCCAGCATCGATCACCCCGGAATACGGAAAACACCCCAGGGAGCGAATCACCCTCTTGAATACAGATCACCCCACAATATAGATGACCCCTGGAGTACGGACCACCACCTGAGTGATCACCCCTGGAATACTCAAAACCCCCGGGGAGCACATCACCCCGGAATATGGATCACCCATGGAATACAGATCAGCAGCAGAGCATCGATCACCCCGGAATATGGATCACCCCTGGAATACAGATTAGCAGCAGGGCATCGATCACCCCGGAATATGGATCACCCCTGGAATACAGATCAGCAGCAGAGCATCGATCACCCCGGAATAGGGATCACCCCTGGAATACAGATCAGCAGCAGGGCATCGATCACCCCGGAATAGGGATCACCCCTGGAATACAGATCAGCAGCAGAGCATCGATCACCCCTGAATATGGATCACCCCTGGAATACAGATCAGCAGCAGAGCATCGATCACCCCGGAATATGGATCACCCCTGGAATACGGATTAGCAGCAGGGCATCGATCACCCCGGAATATGGATCACCCCTGGAATACAGATCAGCAGCAGAGCATCGATCACCCCGGAATATGGATCACCCCTGGAATACAGATCAGCAGCAGAGCATCGATCACCCCGGAATATGGATCACCCCTGGAAGACGGATTAGCAGCAGGGCATCGATCACCCCGGAATATGGATCACCCCTGGAATACGGATTAGCAGCAGAGCATCGATCACCCCTGAATATGGATCACCCCTGGAATACAGATCAGCAGCAGAGCATCGATCACCCCGGAATATGGATCACCCCTGGAATACGGATTAGCAGCAGGGCATCGATCACCCCGGAATAGGGATCACCCCTGGAATACAGATCAGCAGCAGGGCATCGATCACCCCGGAATATGGATCACCCCTGGAATACGGATCAGCAGCAGGGCATCGATCACCCCGGAATATGGATCACCCCTGGAATACAGATCAGCAGCAGGGCATCGATCACCCCGGAATATGGATCACACCTGGAATACGGATTAGCAGCAGAGCATCGATCACCCCTGAATATGGATCACCCCTGGAATACAGATCAGCAGCAGGGCATCGATCACCCCGGAATATGGATCACCCCTGGAATACAGATCAGCAGCAGGGCATCGATCACCCCTGAATATGGATCACCCCTGGAATACGGATTAGCAGCAGAGCATCGATCACCCCTGAATATGGATCACCCCTGGAATACAGATCAGCAGCAGAGCATCGATCACCCCGGAATAGGGATCACCCCTGGAATACAGATCAGCAGCAGAGCATCGATCACCCCGGAATAGGAATCACCCCTGGAATACAGATCAGCAGTAGGGCATCGATCACCCCAGAATATGGATCACCCCCAGAACGCGGATGTAAGCGGATCATTCTTGTTTATCTTACAACTTCATACAGAGATCACTAAAAAGTCCACTTACCTGCCGAAGTGACACAACAGGCATCTCACTTCTAACAAACAGTTTAAGCCTAAATGTCACCCAGACCCCCACCGAGCCCATCCCCCCCCCTAACCCACCCCCTATATCATAAAACCGCCTCTCACTGTCTGCGCAGGTGGCAATGGTTAAATGCCACTTACCACAAAATATTCCTTCCTTCCCCTTCAACTCACACAGAGCAACATCTGTGCACACGGAAACCAACCCCCCCACCCACCTACTAAGACCCAACCCCCCCCCCCCATGTCACCTCCATACCGACACCCAACCCCACGTCACCTTCACACTGAGACCCAAACCCCCCCCCCCCCCCCCATGTCACCTCCACACAGAGACCTCACATCATTGCCACACGAGACCCCCCCCCCACACGTCACTTCCACACCGAGACCTACCCTCCCAAACGTCACCTACTGAGGCCCAACCCCCCCGGTCACCTACACACACCTCTTACATCACCTGCACCCAACGACGTCTGACCACAAAGACCCAACATCATCTACACAGGGCAGTGCTGGCCCATCAGAGCCCACAGGGCAGTGCTGGCCCATCAGAGCCAACAGGGCAGTGCTGGCCCATCAGAGCCAACAGGGCAGTGCTGGCCCATCAGAGCCAACAGGGCAGTGCTGGCCCATCAGAGCCCACAGGGCAGTGCTGGCCCATCAGAGCCCACAGGGCAGTGCTGGCCCATCAGAGCCAACAGGGCAGTGCTGGCCCATCAGAGCCAACAGGGCAGTGCTGGCCCATCAGAGCCAACAGGGCAGTGCTGGCCCATCAGAGCCAACAGGGCAATGCTGGCCCATCAGAGCCAATAGATCAATGCTGGGTCGCTTCTGAAAAACTCCTCAGCCATACAAATTGATTGCTTCCCAGCCAATGATGGCCCAGAGGACTCGGCGGTAACAATGTACCATAAGGAAGTCTAACACAGCGGGCTGGACTGGTGCCCCTCTGCCCACTATCCTGGAGAGAAGAATAGACATGGAGGATGAAGATTGGAGGATCTCTAAGCCGGACGTAATTGAAGAGTCCAGTGGTGACCGATCCCAGAATCGGATGGTGGGGGAGGCTCTGTAATGGCGTCAAGCAATTCAGTGACATCCCCCCCCCTCCCCATTCCCGAGGTG
>BLSH010292655.1:314854-333102 GCA_018402905.1 Glandirana rugosa | reverse complement strand
GATAGATATAGATGAGGTGGTAGATGTAGATGAGGCCGGAGTAGATGTAGATGGTGGAGTAGATATAGATAGGGGGAGTAGATGTAGATGGGTGGAGGAGATGTAGATGGGCGGAGTAGATGTAGATAGGTGGAGTGGATATAGATGTGCGTAGTAGGTGTAGATGAACAGAGTATATGCAGATGGACGGAGTAGATATAGATGGGTGGAGTAGATGTTGATGGGAGGAGTAGATGTAGATGGTGGAGTAGCTATAGATGGGTGGAGTGGATATAGATGGACAGAGAGCTGTGTGAAGTTGGCACCCCATGGTTGTAAAACCTGAATAAAAATATACCATTTGTTTGTGCCGCGTTTGCGCTGATTTGTGCTGCAAAAACAAGCATTTGCGCCGGTTTGGTTTCTGACATATTAAACATTCAATGTAATGCAGGCCCATCCAATTTGGCGTGTTTGTTTTTAAAATTCAGCAACATGGGGTGCAAAGTGGGTGGGGCTTGCATTCAATTGAAAGTTTAATATCTCAGAAACCAAACCGACGCAAACGCTTGTTTTTGCAGCACAAATCAGCGCAAACGTGGCTCAAACGAATGGTATATTTTTATTCAGGTTTTACAAACATGGGGTGCCGACTTCATAGGAATAGTGGACAGTCTGTGGAAGCCTTGGGAGCCAGTCAGGGGAAGGAGAGTCACCGAGGAAAAGCAGGTCGGTGGAACCTGGAAGAGGGATGGGCTGGGAGTTGTAGTCCATCCGGCTAGCACTCAAGTGCTTTTGCTACACATTCAGGGGCCCGTGATCCCTGGCCTGTAATGGGTGTTCCGGAGGTTCTGCTGAGAGTAGGCCTCACCATGTGCTAGCCATGGTGAAGAGAAAGGAACAGAGAAGCCTGATAAATTTCCTTCCTTTCGGCTGGAAACTAAGTTCAGTGCTGGAGGGAAGTAATGAGTAATGGAGTGATGATTTACTAAGTTCAGTGCTGGAGAGAGAACTGTAGGAGAAACGGTCAGCAATTTGATTGCTGGAGAGTTGTGAGGAGTAACAGTCTGCAGAGGGATAGTCTGCAGTGAAGTGCACATATACAGGACTGTATATGGACTTTGTGTGCTATAATTCTTTTGGGCATCCCACAGTCATCCCCATACCTCCCAACTTTCTGAGGAAGGAATGAGGAACACCTATTAACAAAAGTATGTAGGCATAGGACACCCCGCCATGCCCCCTTAAAGGGGAATTATACAAAAAAAAAATAGGTAAACCCACAAGTGCTTTTTTTACCACTACTATTCCTTTATATTGGCTTTTTAAATATACAAATGCAGCAATTTAGAAATTGAATGAAAGGTTTATCACTGTAAAACACTTTTTTGATAGATAAATAGTGCATTTTATATATAGGTATATGCATCAGACCAAAATGAGGGACAAATGAAGAGCAATGAGGGACGGAGGGACAATGTTCCAAATCAGGGACAGTCCCTCAAAATCAGGGACAGTTGGGAGCTATGGTCATCCCTTATCTCCATCCAAGTTATTTCCCCTAAATAAAACAACAAAAATAAGAGCCGGCCTGGTCAGTGTCTACAGATGTGTGAAATATGGTGTGATTGAGGGCAGCTATACGGTGAACCACTACTACCAGCCACTCTCAAGGGAGCACATGGCTATATCTGATTTTATCAGGTCAGACGGGCCCCGGCACCACATAGATGGGGTTTCATCAGGCCAAACGGGCCCTTTCACTGCATAGTTGGGGTTCCATCAGGCCATATGGGCCCTGGCACTACATAGATGAGGTTTCCATCAGGCCAGACAAGGACAGGACAAAGATGGGGTTCCATCAGGCCAGACAGGTTCAAAGGCGGGGTTCCATCAGGCCAGACAGGTACAAAGGTGGGGTTCCATCAGGCCAGACAGGGACAAAGATGGGGTTCCATCAGGCCAGACAGGGACAAAGATAGGGTTCCGCCAGGCCAGACAGGGACAAAGATGGGGTTCCATCAGGCCAGACATGGACAAAGATGAGGTTCCATCAGGCCAGACAGGGACAAAGATGGGGTTCCATCAGGCCAGACAGGTACAAAGGTGGGGTTCCATCAGGCCAGACAGAGACAAAGATGGGGTTCCATCAGGCCAGACAGGTACAAAGGTGGGGTTCCATCAGGCCAGACAAGGACAAAGATGGGGTTCCATCAGGCCAGACAGGTACAAAGGTGGGGTTCCATCAGGCCAGACAGGGACAAAGATGGGGTTCCATCAGGCCAGACAGGGACAAAGATGGGGTTCCATCAGGCCAGACAGGGACAAAGATGGGGTTCCGTCAGGCCAGACAGGGACAAAGATGGGGTTCCATCAGGCCAGACAAGGACAAAGATGGGGTTCCATCAGGCCAGACAGGGACAAAGATGGGGCTCCATCAGGCCAGACAGGGACAAAGGTGGGGTTCCATCAGGCCAGACAGGGACAAAGATGGGGTTCCATCAGGCCAGACAGGGACAAAGATGGGGTTCCATCAGGCCTGATGGGCTCGGGTGCGATCTTCACTTCAGGGGTCCCTACCGGGATGAGTCAGATCACGTCCCCCGGGTGTGGTAAGTCTCATCTGTGAATTCTACTTTCTGATAGCAATTCCCCCCACACTTTGATTAACCTGAACACATACTCCCCCCCCCACCCCCCCAGATATTGATTAGAACTTATTCATATGATTACTTATTGGACATTTCCCAATACTAAACTATTCCTCACAGACACTGGCTGATAAGGAATATTTCCCACGTGGCGCTCACCACCTGCTGGTATTAGAGAATCTTCCATTGATACTTTTACCACCAATTTATTTTTACACAATTTTATGATATCTCTGATATGTCTGATATTTTGGAGACCCCCTCACCACTACATTTACCATATTATTTATATATCAATCTTATGTTATCCCTGTGTAGCAAGGTGCCTGGGAAACGGGTTTGAGTGGTATGCTCTGGGTGGGACCAGCGGCGGTTGGTGTATAAGGGGCCCTTGGGTGCCACCTCCCCACCGCTGAGAAGGAAAAAAAAAAAAAAGTCAGCCCAGCCCCCCTCGGCTCCTTGCTGTCAGCTGACAACAAGTAGTGAGCACATTGGCCAGTCATTAAAGTCTATGTGTGTGCGCTGAACAAGCGCACACACATAGGCTGATTGGCTGCCCCCTGAGCCATCAGTGTCAATGACTCTCTGTCATTGGATGCTGTTGGTGGGGGCGGGACTACAGCGGTCGTGCTGCCTGTGTGATTACTCACGCAGGCACAGCACTCTGCCGGGACTTCCGAGCACACTGCCTCTGCATATTGTCAGCCCGCTCTCCGCATGCCGATCTCTGCAACACTGCCAGCCTGCTTATTAGATGGGGTAAGTGTGGGACTTGTCCCGACCTCGGGGGGGGGGGGCTGGTGACTGTATACCCTACCTGGCACCTTGTATACTGCTACCTGGGACCCTGTATACTGCTACCTGGGACCCTGTATACTGCTACCTGGGACCCTGTATACTGCTACTTGGGGCTCTGTATACCCTATCTGGGACCCTGTATACTGATATATGGTGATTCTGTATACTGATATATGGTGACCCTGTATACTGGGACCCTGTATACCCTATCTGGGGCTCTGTATACTGCTACCTGGGGCTCTGTATACCCTATCTGGGACCCTGTATACTGCTATCTGGGACCCTGTATACTGATATATGGTGATTCTGTATACTGCTATCTGGGGCTCTGTATACTGCTATATGGTGACTCTGTATACTGATATCTGGGGCTCTGCATACTGCTATATGGTGACTCTGTATACTGCTATCTGGGGCTCTGTATACTCCTAACTGGTGATGCTGTATATACCACTATCTGGTGATGCTGTATACCCTATCTGGTGATGCTGTGCTGTATACTCCTGACACAATGGGTGGAAACTATAAGGGGTGGGGCTTATGAGAAGTGGGAGGGGTTAAAAAGGAAGGGCGGGGTCTGGCGCCCCTTCATCCTAAAATTTCACCAGCCGCCACTGGGTGGGACAGACTCTCAATTCCGGGGACCCCAGTTTGAGGTCTTGATTAAGGCAGCTGGTCCTTTATCTCAGGGAGTGTCTCCATGTGAGGAGGAGACCCAATACCATTGTTTACTTTATAAAGGACACTTACCTTCAGCCAAGGACATTGTAGGACTTCGGACACAGTAAGGCTCAGTAGTGCAGAAGTTTATTTTCTTCTGATTTGTGGCCAGAGGTGTTTTCCTTCTGTGTGTGAATATCCTTTGGATTAAATGTGACGCTTTAGTTAACCACTTCAGCTCCGGAAGGTTTTACCCCCATTCCTTACCAGGCCATTTTTTGCATTACGGCACTGCGTTGCCTTAACTGACAATTGCACGGTCGTGCGACGCTGCACCCAAATACTATTTGTGTCCTTTTTTTCACACATATAGAGCTTTATTTTTTGTGCTATTTGATCACCTCTGCGGTTTCTATTTTTTATATTATTTTAATGCATAGGTGTGCACCCCAAAGCTCAAACACACATTAACAGTATATTTATATACACACATAGACACACACACTGTTATAGCAGAGCCAATTCAGTGAATGAGAAGTACGGTAGCTCTTCAATAACGGTGGAACTGGCCAGAGGGGGAAATTTCCCATCTCTCCACCGGCACACAGAGCAGTAATGCTAATGTGCTTGGAGTGATTAGGGTGTGCCCAGTCACACCTGGCACACCCCCTGCGCACGCCTATGTTTTAATGAAAAAAAAACCCAATATTTTTTACTTTCTGCTATAAAACATATTCAATAAAAAAAAATCAAATTTCTTCAATTTAGGCCAACAGGTATTCTTCTACATATTTTTGATTTAAAAATTCCATTAAGCGCATATTGATTGGTTTGCGTAAAAGTTATCGTGTCTACAAACTATGGGATAGCTTTACGGACTTTTTTTTTTTATTGTTTTTAATAGTAATGGCCGCGATAGAGCAATAGAGCTTTTGGTGGTATTTAATCACCACTGGGGTTTTAATTTTTTGCTAAATAAACAAAATGAGGCTAAAAATGTTCTATTTATAAAGTTTTGGAAACAGGAAATGTTTCTCCTTTACTGATAGGCAGCACTGTTGGGAAGGCACTGATAGGCAGCACTGTTGGGGTGGCACTGATAGGCAGCGCTGCTGGGGCGGCACTGAAAGGCAGCACTGTTGGGGCAGCACTGATAGGCAGCGCTGCTGCAGTGGCACTGATAGGCAGCACTGTTAAGGGTGGCGCTGATAGGCAGCACTGTTGGGGCGGCACTGATAGGCAGCACTGTTGGGGTGGCACTGATAGGTAGCACTGTTGGGATGGCACTGATAGGCTGCACTGTTGGGACAGCACTGATAGCTGGCACTGTTGGGGCAGCATTGATAGGCATCACTGTATAGGCAGCACTGTTGGGGGTGGCACTGATAGGCGGCACTTTTGGGGGCAGCTCTGATAAGCAGCACTGTTGGGGGTGGCACTGATAGGCAGCGCTGTTGGGGGCAGCTCTGATAGGCAGCACTGTTGGGGGCGGCACTTATAGGCAGCGCTGTTGGGGCGGCACTGATAGGCATCACTGTTGGGGGGGCACTGTTGGGGGCGGCGCTGATAGGCAGCACTGTCGGAATGGCACTGATAGGCAGCACTATTGGGGCGGCACTGATAGGCGGCACTATTTATAAGTGCAGAAGTTAATTTCACACTCGCCGCTTGCCAGCTCTCCTCTCCTGTGACAATGCGAGGAAAGGAATGCCAATATCCGGCAAGTGTGTTCACATTGCGATCAGCTGTGATTGGACACAACCGATGAAGTGGTAAGGAGCTGCTGTGATTGGCTCTTTACCCTGATTGTTGATGCGCTGTGTCCCAGGGTCACAGCTCACGACTGATCGTTGTTCCACGTGCCCCCAAGGGTTCGCATAGAATGTGAGGATGTCATATTTCTTCATAATTAGATCGGTCCGCCTGCCCGTCATTTGACTATACGACGGGCGGGATTCAGTTAATTACCTTTTGTGCCTGATGACAACTTTTTACCAGACACCAATTTTATCACCTTGAGCTGAGCAAATTGCCATTTAAAGCCACAAAGCGCGTTTTATTCTGTGAATTATAGTAATTGGATGTTTTACTACATGAAACAACTTGTGCCAATCCTTTGAATCTCCAATTGGGGCGCTTCTGCCAATCGAACATCCAACGGGCATTCTTTTGCGCTGACCAGTGTGTGCTGTGGTGGCTCCCGCTGTCCCCGCTGTGTCCCTGCTGCGTCCTGTAGTGGAATCCCTGCCCCGGCAGCCTGTTGGACATGCACAAATGTTTTCGGTCAATTCTCTTACAGAGCGCCCCACGGAGTCTTTTTATAATAGTGAGAGGGGTGCTTTAAAGCCATGCCAGCGTTTGCCCTGCCCCCTCCCTGAAACTCCCCCTCCCCCCTACCCTCCCCATACATTAAAATTATATAATGTGTGGGCCTGACATCCAGCTGGTCATGTGACATCATGGATCCTTTCTCTTATTGGCCAATGTCACCAGTGGGCGGTCCTTACTGCAAATTCTGTGAGCCCAGGTCAACATGATGATGCATCCTCAGGGGAGGGGCCATGACAGGCTCACAGGAAGGGAGTTGAATGATGCCAGGCGTCCTTCATCCCAGAAGAGCAGCGGCACTGGGTGAGTGAGTGGCTCCGGGGAGAATATCAGTACTGTGGGAGAGCTGTTTTTTTTTTATTTTATTTATAGATATTCTAAATTATATTAATACTGACGGGTTTTAGAAACATTAATCAAATATTTACCAATATTCACACCAGATCCTTATTTTTGTGATACAAAAAAGCTGCCACCCGTCTGATATTTTCTGCATTTCTCATCACTTCCTTATTTGAGACAAAACAGGAAGTGAGAGGAAATCCCTGCAGAGTGAGGGAGTGTCCCCTTTACATACCTGCCATGCCATCACTGGGTCTCTGTGCTTCTCCATGCAATGCAGGCAAATCATGGCTGGAGGGAGGGGCTGCACATATCTTCCTAAAACAGCAGACCACCCTACGTAACGCCCACATGTGATGCTGACCCTCCAGGATAGAAAGAGCTGAAATCCAATTAATGCAAGGGGCAGGCCAGGAACAGTCAAGTTGGGGCTAAATGATGCTGGACATCATCCAGACAGGAAATTACCCCTGCACTCTGTAAATTGCACGCTCCTGCACTCTGTGCATTAACTCTCCTGACCCCTGCACTCTGTACATTACACACTCCTGACCCCTGCACTCTGTACATTGCATTGCATGCTTCTGACCTCTGCACTCTGCACATTACACACTCCTGACCCCTGCACTCAGCACATTGCACACTCCCGACCCCTGTGCTCTGTACATTACACACTCCCGACCTCTGCGTTCTGTACATTACACCCTCCTGACCCCTGTAATTTGTACATTACCCATTCCTGGTCCCCTGCACTCTGTACATTACACACTCCTGGCCCCTACACTCTGTACATTAAACCCTCCTGACCCTCTGCACTCTGTACATTACACACTCCTGACCCCTGCATTCTGTACATTACACACTGCTGTACTCTGTATATCACACACTTCTGATCCCTGTACTCTGTGCATTACACACTCCCGACACCTGCACTCTGTACATTACACCCTCCTGACCCCTATACTCTGTACATTACACACTCCTGACCCCTGCACTCTGTACATTACACCCTCCTGACCCCCTGCACTCTGTACATTACACACTCCTTACTTCTGAATTCTGTACATTACACACTCCTGACCCCTGTACATTACACACTCCTGACCCCTGCACTCTGCACATTAAACACTCCTGACCCCATGCACTCTGTACATTGCACACTCCTGACCCCTGCACTCTGTACATTGCACACTCCCGACCCCTGCACTCTGTACATTACACACTCCTGGCCCCTGCACTTGGTACATTACGCCCTCCCGAACCCTGAAATCTGTACATTACGCGCTCCCGACCCTTGCAATCTGTACATTACACACTCTCGACCCCTGCACTATGTACATTACACCCTCCTGACCCCTGTACTCTGTACATTAACCACTCCTGGTCCCCTGCATGCTATACATTACACACTCCTGGCCCCTGCATTCTGTACATTAAACCCTCCTGACCCTCTGCACTCTGTACATTACACACTCCTGACCCCTGCATTCTGTACATTACACACTCCTGAAGTCTGTACATTACACACATCTGACCCCTGCACGCTGTACTACACACCCTCCTGACCCCTATACTCTGTACATTACACACTCCTGACCCCTGCACTCTGTACATTACACAATACTGACCCCTGCACTCTGTACATTACACCCTCCTGACCCCCTGCACTCTGTACATTACGCACTCCTGACCCCCCGCATTATGTACATTATACACTCCTGTACATTACACACTCCTGACCCCTGCACTCTGTACATTACACACTCCTGACCCCTGCACTCTGTACATTACACCCTACCGACCCTGCACTCTGTACTTTACACACTCCCGACCCCTGCACTCTGTATATTACATACTCCCGTCCCCTGCACTCTGTACAATACACACTCCTGACCCCTGTATTCTGTACATTACATCCTCCCGACCCCTGCACTCTTTACATTACGCTCTCCTGACCCTTGCACTCTGTACATTACATGCTCCTGACCCCTGCACTCTGTACATTACACCCTCCTGACCCCTGCATTCTGTACATTACACACTCCTGAACTCTGTACATTACACACTTCTGACCCCTGTACACTGTACAATACACACTCCTGACCCCTGCACTCTGTACATTACACCCTCCTGACCCCCTGCACTCTGTACATTTCACACTTCTGACCCCTGTACATTACACACTCCTGACCCCAGCACTCTGTACATTACACCCTCCCGACCCTGCACTCTGTACAGTACACACTCCCGACCCCTGCACTCTGTACATTACATACTCCCATCCTCTGCACTCTGTACATTACACACCCCTGACCCCTGTATTCTGTAAATTACACTCTCCCGACCCCATGCACTCTGTACATTACACCCTCCTGATCCCTGTACTCTGTAGATTACCCAATCCTGGTCCCCTGCACTCTGTACATTACACACTTCTGACCCCTGCATTCTGTACATTACACACTCCTGAACTCTGTACATTACACACTTCTGATCCCTGTACTCTGTGCATTACACACTCCTGACTCCTGCACTTTGTACATTAAACATTCCTGTCCCCTGCACTCTGTACATTACACACTCCTGGCCCCTGTACTCTGTACATTACACACTTCTGACCCCTACACTCTGTACATTACACATTCCTGGCCCCTGTACTCTGTACATTACACACTTCTGACCCCTACACTCTGTACATTACACACTTCTGACCCCTGTACATTGCACACTCCTGATCCCTGTACATGGCACAGAGACGTGAACCCACACCACCTCCACAGTACAATTTATTAATTTACAGAACAATGTCGGCAACAATCATCCTCAGGTTTTGTGATTATTGTCCTCCGTCCCCCATCCTCCATCTCCCATCCTCCATTGCCAGCAATTGGAAGTAACAAGTCCAACAGAAATCTTTCTGGGGGGAGCGGAACAATGAAAATAGATGAAATGCAAAGTCCATCTAAGAGGAAGCAAATATTCCAAGTTCCCAGCTGGCCGCCATCTCTGTGCAATCTCTGTACAATCTCTGTACAATCTCCTCTTGATCTTCTGGTATGGGTGGAATGCAAGGGTCTCCTCTATATATTCAGGTTGTCCAATTAGGAATTAAAATCTCACCATAGATGATACAATCTGTCCAATGTGTGGGGGATCTGCCAACATCTATGCAGTTTGAATCCATCATGGCGGTAGGTTGCAGAGCAACCAACCAACTGTCCCGCCCACAAGTGTACACGAGTTTAGTAAATGAAAGCTGCAATCTGATTGGTCGCCAAGCACAGCAACTCCATATTCTGTCTGCTCCAGTCTTATTATATCCCCCCCCAGGGCCCTCTCCAGCCCCGGGGGTTTATTGTAGGGTCAGGTCTGGTTCAGGAGATCATTTCTGATTGGTAGCTATTGGATACAGCAACCATATCAGTTGTAGTAGATTGATCGCCGGAGAACCCGCAGTACGTTCCCCGTCTCTTCTTTAATCCCAGAGAAGGAAATTAATGAAAGAGATTACCTCATCACCCCTCTCCCACCCGAACATCAGATTTCAGTTATCACCGGAGACCCCCCCGAAATCTTCCACAGGAGATCTCCTGCCTCCGACTATCCAGGAGATCAGTTGTTCCCGCCGACCACTGTGTGCCAAACCCCGCCTCCTACATTCTCCATAAAAGGAAATAAATAAGAAATCCACCACAGGGTTGGTGGGAACCCCTCATCATGGGCATAGCAGGTGTACAGACCCAAGAACTCAGCACAGGGATGGTGGGAACCCCTCAAAATGGGCACAGTGGGCGTACAGACCCAGGAACTCAGCACAGGGAAGGTGGAGACTCCTCATAATGGGCACAGCAGGTGTACAGACCCAGGAACTCAGCACAGGGATGGTGTGGGAACTCCTCATAATGGGCACAGGAGGTGTACAGACCCAGGAACTAGGCACAGGGATGGTGGGAACCCCTCATAAAGGGCACAGCGGGTGTACAGACCCGGGAACTCAGTACAGGGATGTGGGAACCTCTCATAATGGGCACAGCAGCTGTACAGACCCAGGAACTCAGCACAGGGATGGTGGGAACCCCTCATAAAGGGCACAGCAGGTGTACAGTCCCAGGAACTCAGCACAGGGAAGGTGGGAACCCCTCATAATGGGCACAGAAGGTGTACAGACCTGGGAACTCAGCACGGGGATGGTGAGAACCCCTCATGATGGGTACAGCAGGTGTACAGAGCCGGTAACTCAGCACAGGGATGCATGGGAACCCCACATTAAGGGCACAGCAGGTGTACAGACCTGGAAACTCAGCACAAGGATGGTGGGAACCCCCTCATAATGGGCACAGCAGGTGTACAGACCTGGAAACTCAGCACAGGGAAGGTGGAAACCCCTCATAATGGGCACAGTGGGCGTACAGACCCAGTAACTCAGCACAGGGAAGGTGGGAACCCCTCATAATGGGCACAGCGGGTTAACAGATCTGGCAACTGAGCACAAGGATGTGGGAATCTCTCATAATGGGCACAGCAGGTGTACAGACCCAGGAACTCAGCACAGGGATGGTGGGAACCCCTCATGATGGGCACAGCAGGTGTACAGACCCGGTAACTCAGCACAGGGATGGTGGGAACTCCCCATAATGGGCACAGCAGATGTACAGACCCAGGAACTCAGCCCAGGGAAGGTGGGAACCCCTCATAATGGGCACAGAAGGTGTACAGACCCAGGAACTCAGCACAGGGATAGTGGGAACCCCACATGATGGGTACAGCAGGTGTACAGGCCCAGGAACTTAGTACAGGGATGGTGGGAACCCCTCATAATGGGCACAGTGTGAGTACAGACCCAGGAACTTGGCACAGGGATGGTGGGAACCCCTCATAATGGGCAGAGTAGGCGTACAGACCTGGGAACTCAGCACAGGGATGGTGAGAACCCCTCATAATGGGCACAGCAGGTGTGCAGACCTGGAAATTCAGCACAGGGATGGTGGGAACCCCTCATAATGGGCACAGCAGGTGTACAGACCTGGAAACTCAGCAAAGGGATGGTGGGAACCCCTTATAATGGACACAGCAGGTGTACAGACATGGGAACTTGACACAGGGATGGTGGGAACCCCTAATAATGTGCACAGCCGGTGTACAGACCCAGAAACTCAGCACAGGGACGGTGGGAATCCCTAATAATGAGCACAGCGGGTGTACAGACCCAGGAATTTGGCACAGGGATGGTGGGAACCCCTAATAATGGGGCCAGCAGGTATTGACCTCAGAAACCCAGATCTAAAGATTTCCCCAATACAGTCCCAGAGATATCTAAGAATCTGTTATCTCTCCAGCGTTTCTAGAAACTGAAATCTGAGTTCTGGGTGGAGTTCTTCTTCATATGGAGGAATTTCTGATGAGGAGGAAATTCTGATAAATAATA
The DNA here is from genome assembly GCA_018402905.1 of Glandirana rugosa. NCBI lineage: Eukaryota > Metazoa > Chordata > Amphibia > Anura > Ranidae > Glandirana > Glandirana rugosa. The sequence goes on along the minus strand of BLSH010292655.1, from coordinate 320,919 downwards.
TTTTAGATGCAGAAAATGATCGCTGGGATGGTAGCACACAAAGTCCAGCTGAGATGGGTTTGTATTCGGGGAATAAATCGTCCTCTCTGCATTTCCGGAATCTCTGATCTGGAGATACTTGGGTCTGGATGGTCCCGGGGTTTTCTTTGGGAAAATCTTAATTTGTTTTTTTCAGTGGATGCGTGCGTTTTCTCCATCGTCCTGTACAGAGATTGTCCCCTCCATTCCGATATCAGGGTCTGTTGAGAGGAGAAGAAATATCAAAACCCCAAAAAATTAAACATCGTAACAGCTCTCCTCAAAGTGTATGCCCACCTGAAGATAGAGCACTCACCATACAGACACCATCACCATCTCCCCTTCCCATGCCCCATACCCCAACACCATATCTCATTATCCTCACCATACTTCATACACCATACTCCATGCAACATACCCCATCACCATACTCCATGCAACATACCCCATCACTATAATTCATGCACCATACTCTAGGCACCATACCCCATCACCATACTCCATGCACCATACACCATCACTATAATTCATGCACCATACTCCATGCACCATACACCATCAGTATAATTCATGCACCATACTCTAGGCACCATACCCCATGCACCATACCCCATCACTATAATTCATGCACCATACTCTAGGCACCATACCCCATGCACCATACCCCATCACTATAATTTATGCACCATACTCTAGGCACCATACCCCATTACCATACTCAATGCACCATACACCATCACTATAATTCATGCACCATACTCTAGGCACCATACCCCATGCACCATACACCATCACTATAATTCATGCACCATATTCTAGGCACCATACCCCATCACCATACTCCATGCACCATACACCATCACCATAATTCATGCACCATACTCTAGGCACCATACCCCATCACCATACTCCATGCACCATACACCATCACCATAATTCATGCACCATACTCTAGGCACCATACCCCATCACCATCACTATAATTCATGCACCATACTCTAGGCACCATACCCCATCACCGTACTCCATGCACCATATACCTACACCATACCCTATCACCATACAGACACCATCACTCTCACCATACTCCATGCACCATACACCTACACCATACCCTATCACCATACTTCATGCACCATACACCAACACCATACCCTATCACCATACAGACACTCTCACCATACCCCATCACCATACTCCATGCACCATCACCATATTCTATGCACCATACACCATCACTATACAGACACCATTGCCATGCACCAATCACCCTCACTATCCCCCAGTACCATTTCTGCCTTGCTGTGTCAGGTTTTTCTGGGGTCTTCACCTTAAAAATAAGGTTTTTAAGGGTGAAGCCATTGTTGGAAGATCGTCTTTTTGATGCTGAGAATAGGAATATGTTCTCATTTAGAGGGGGTGGGGGTAGAAGCGTTGCATAATCCAATGTTGGGAAAGTCAGTCCCATCCCAGTCACATTCCATTGTGAAGTGTTTATTCCAATTTTTTTCTTTTTATTATTTTTTAAGTATAGAAGAAGAAAAATGACATGTCATAAAGGGAACATTCTAAGTGCAATTCTTGTTTTTTCTTCTAGATAAAGGCAGAAAATGCTTCACGGAGAGTCTGGGTGCGTAATAAATTTGTGTATAAATGAAAAGGAATGGTTGGTATGGGGGGGAGGAGAACTGACATCATTCAGACAGAATTATTCGTGATTTGGGATAATTGAAGAATTCTTTTTTGGATGACTGGAGAGTAATTCAGTGAATGAAGGGTGGAGAGGTTTCAGAGTATTCCATCCCCCAGGCAGGTGGTTGGGTTCTTCATATGGTCAGACCATTGGTTACCAACAGGTGAAAAGAGATCGTAGACAGATGTCAGCTGACAGGTAATCCACAGAATGACTAGATCCAGTATGTAGGACCGGGATTGGAAAAGAAGAGGCTTATATGATCAGCAATCCAGCTGTCTTCACTTCTGTCCAACTTCAAGCAGGGGGAGGAAAGAGAAGGTTCCAGCCAATGGGAAGCCCAGACCACTGCCCCTCTCTACCATGAATAGCATGGAAAGGGTGCTAGGCTTCCTAACACACTACTAGAAGCCCGCAGAGTGGAAAACAAGCTGGAACCGGCATCTAGCGTCCACCATCTTTTAATAGCAGGACCGTTTAGGACATTTAAGGGACGTATACATCAGTCACAAAGCACCTATTATTAGGCTTTTTAATTTCTTTTAGTGATTTTAAATGTTTACACGAGCAAGTTAAATAAAGCAGTGGTAAACGTTTTCACCCTATGTGGGGCTTTTCTCTTCATTAATCACACTGCATAATCCCTGCCTGTGGAACCTGCACCTGGAGGCTATCCAAACCGAAGGAGCCAGCAGAGGACACCGCAGTGGGATAGGTCCCCTCCAAGAGACCTACAAGCCATTTTGACTTACTTTGCCATAAGGTAGGTGGGTGTTTGTGGTGAGTGTGGCATACCTTCGGAGTGAATGCACAGAAGTCACTTTATAAAGGAGCACTAGAGCACCAAGCACTTTATCTAAGAAAGAGAGACTTTTGCACAAATGCAATTTTTGCACCATTGTCACAAAGCATTAATTTTGAGCACTAGTAGCACCTTGTAAAAGTATTTGTTTATACCATATGATAGTTTTATTTATATTGTTAATTATATAGTAATAAGAGTTTGGGGTTGGGCAAGCGCTGCTTTTTCAAATTGTTTTGTTTATTCCACTATTGGGAATCACTTAAGCCTCGTACACACGGGACGACGATCGCACGTACGACCGTGTTGAATCGTATGTTGCATAATGTAAATAGCATACTGACATGCACCCGACGGTCGTACATACAACTTGCGGCCGGCCGAACGTGATGACGCGAACGAGCATATAAAGAGGAAGTAGCGTCACCCTTTGGGCTCCTTCATCTAATTTCGTGTTAGTTGTAGTGGACTTGGCGCATGCGTGTTTAGCACAATACAACTTGTTGTACCCAACTACTCTACACACAATACAACGATCGTATGTGAGCTTGTTGGTACGACCAAGTTTTGTAGTCTGCACATACAACTCCCATGCACGACCGTCGTATATTCTACTGTTGAAAGCGCACCCACAAACGATCGATTCCGCATGCAACGGTCGTGAGTACGACGTGTTGAATGCGATCGTCGTCCCGTGTGTACGAGGCATTACGCAGCAGCAGCCTCCATATATATTAGTTTTTTACACCATTCATGGAAAGGGTGCCGCCGGCACAGAATTGGGAATTGGGTGAGGTGAGATGGTAGACATGAAGCCTGAAATGAGAAAGTGCTAAGTGCAAAGGTATGGCGCAAAAAAAATGGTGTTTAAAAGTGTGTCGGTAGGTATTCCTACGAATTAATGTGAAATTCTTAATGAGAAAAGCATATGGTTGAACATGTAATACAATCTGTAGTGGGTAAATAAATTGACTAGTAACACATGCAAATCATTATATCCATATGCATGTGACACAATCTATAAATTGATAAATAAAAAACAAGTGCAAATCAATAAATCCATAAACTGCTGAGCATTTCCAATCAATATAGCGGCTCAGCTTGACATCAAATAGTCCATGCACAATATGTTCCCAACACCAAATATATTGACCTGATCTGGAGTGAAGATGATTGTGACTTTACCTTTCTTTCCACCCGTGCCCTTAGGGGTAAAAAATTCCCACTCACCAGACCCTCATGACCCCTTAGGTTGCAGGAGGTCATGTAGCGCTTTTGGAACCGTAATGGACCTGGGTCGTCTTGGTTAATAAGCTGTGGGAAAGGAGATTAACTCCACAGGAGACATAGGGTGAAAACTCATAGTGTAGTAATTTATTTAAAATAGATTAAAAGCAAATTAGCAGCGATGGTTACACTCACAAATCTTGGTGCCTAGCCCGGCACCAGGTGACAATAGCATGTGGGTACTTGGCTACTCCTCTGGCTACAGCGTGCGTGCAGAGCCTCGGTTTAGGTGGGGAGCCAGATTGGGTGCTATGGAGCCCGGAACTGCATGTACCTCTATGTCTGCTTCGCTTGGTTAAGCTTCTTCAGGAAGCCTGAAATGTTTCCTCTTATCTGTCTAAATTGGTGACACCACATTGGGGAGCCTGTTGGCCATGATTTTGGAGATATTTTCAAATTCCAGGATGAGTCAGGATCTGGGGTGACAGGAGATTGGTTGGTGGTGGTGGGGGGTCTCCACCTTTCTTTATTGAGAGTTTTATATGAGCATTGAAAAGGTTTTGTGATGTAAGATTTGGTTGTAAAAGTACAGCAGTGGGTTGTCCATCTCCGCCATGAAGATGAACTCATTGAAGAGATGATCTGCACTTCACCCTGGATGATAGCTCAATAGTCTGGGGGGACCCTTCAAAGGACTGACTAGGGTTGCCACCTCATCCCTTCAAACCCGAACACGTATGAATTACACAGGTTGTTCTGAGGCTAATTTAATGCAGATGAGGCACCAAGTGAGTTTAATTATCACCTTAATCAGCCACAGAACCTGTGTAATTAATATGTGTTAGGGTTTAAAGGGATGAGGTGGCAACCCTAGGACTGACCTGTCCTCATCTGTAGGTGATGCCGGTTGGCTCCTCCTTCATCCTGCGGCCTTCTTATGGGGTTGTTGGGTTTTCAATGCACAAAGTTCTAGAGCTGGCAATGTCTTTTGGCTCAGATGTTTCCAGCAGAATCTCTGAGTTTGGCAATGGTTGTCTACCTCTCGCTATAATTGTGACTAAAGCCCCGTATCACATGGTGTGGCGGTCGTATGAAAAAGGTCGTACGACCGCTCATTGTACAATCATCCGACCATTAGTATGTGCTATTAGAACAGCCGACGTAAGACATTTGTACAACAGAAGTTGGATGAGCAAACTAGAAAACTTTGGTTGTACCAACAAGCGGTCGTACGACTGTTGTATTGTGTGTTCAGAGAAGTTGGTCCAACAAGTTGTACTGTGCAAAACACGCATGCTCAGAAGTCAGGAACGCCCGGAAGTGTCCGTTCGTGTAAACCTACGTTCCTACTTCACAAATTACATGCACCTGAGCTTCCTCTTTATACGTTCGTAACACGTCACTACGTTTGGCTTGGTTGTACGATCGCTTAGTGCATGTCAGTACGCGAGATACATCAGCCAACATACGATTTGGTCCGTTCAGTCGCACGACCGTCGCACCGTGTGTACAAGGCTTTAGGCTGGCCATACACAACAAACAAGGTCACTGTCCCCCATCTATAACTGGCCACTACAGCAAGGAGCTCTCTGGAAAGGCATATACAGACAAAAGCAAAAAACAAAAAAGGTTCCAAGCTCAACCTGCAGACCAGTCTGCCACCAAGCCAAATTTACCTGTCTAACAGTCCAGCGTTTAAAAGACAGGGGATTGGTTACACACATTTGCAAGTGTATGTGTAAGCTGCAGGCCACGACAAGGCTCCCTGTATACTGCAGACCTAACTCTGTATAAGAGGCTTCACAGTGGAAGCACACAAACAATTGAATGGATAGATGGACAGGTGACTGGAGGAGCCCAACCCTCCTTAAAGGTACATGACCAGACACCCAGCCGTGGCCCCATGGCGGCTGCAGCGCTGGTATGGTACCAAAATAGTGACTACACAACAAACAAGGTCACTGTCCCCCTGTCACTGGAACAAACAACACATCAGTGATAAAACCATGGTATGGTCGCGACGTCGGCGGTACCCCGGTGCCGACCCACAGACCAGTACATGGAAATTCCTCCCAACCCGAGGAGGTCAGTGGACAGGTAGATAGGTAAGTTAACAAACACACGAAGGTGACACTTCGGAGAATATGTCTCAATCCAGACGTCATATGTCCCTCGGAACAGCACCGGACGTCGAATGTGTATGTGAACGTTTACACACATTGGTTAGGGGACAGAAAATTTGCGACCTGACAATCTGTCCATTTAAACCGAACCACCGTCTGACCAGACGTCCAACTCGAACCTTGGAAAAAACAAAAAACGAAA
>BLSH010292655.1:282099-295893 GCA_018402905.1 Glandirana rugosa | reverse complement strand
CCCTGTGGAGACTCCTTCTCCTTGGGAGACTCCTGCCCCTGTGGACCCGTCCTCAGAGGTGTCCCCGTCCTCAGAGGGTTCCTCTTCCTCAGAGGTGTCCCCGTCCTCAGAGGTGTCCCCATCGCTGCGTGTTTTGCAGGTCGTTGTAGATTGAATGCCTTCACTGTTTTCTCCAGGACATCGAATGTTCCTGGCCGATGAATGGGAATTATTCAGAACTTTATTTATCCATCCATTCCTGACATTCCTGTCTTCTCTATGGACACAGAACTCCCCATTCACGTATCACTTCTCCTGAGGCTGGGGGGGGGGGGGGGGTATTACTACTGACGTCCCAGCGGAGTTCCCCCATCACAGCCCAAGCCAGAGAAGATCTGTCCCCATTGTAGATCCATGGGGGGGAGGGGAGGGATGATCAAATGATTTCATTAATATGGGAGTTTGTATTCCCAATATCTCTTCAGATTTCCCGCCATCTCCTTCCTGAGAGGGGTCAGGGACACATCAATGTACTACCAGACGCTGGAGGCGGGGTCACCTGACGGCACAGTAAATAGGAGCCAATCAACTCCCTTTACCCTTTCTTCCTCGGGAGGTGATTGGTGGGCAGACCCTGGATATGGATATTCAATGGCCTATGATGGCGGAACATTCACAGCAACAAATCAGAAGCTTCCTTCTGATAGAAGAATGCTAGGATCCTATTGGCTGCTGAATGCAACACAAAAGAAATCTCAAACATGAAAATCAATATAAAGTATCCATAATCTGCAACATCCTTAGATACACGACGTTGGATCCTCTGGCTTTCCGGTCAATTTATACTCCCAAAAATATTCTCAAATGGATTCCACATATTGGAGGATTCTGAGGGTGCTGTGATGTCATCATTAATATTCTACAAACAGATAAAACACACATACTCCTCCACAATGAAGGACCAAATATCAGATAAAACGAACGTCCTCCTCCTTATCGAAGGACCGAATATCACATAAAACGAACATCGTCCTCCACATCGAACGACCGAATTTCAGATAAAACAAATGTCCTCCTCCTTATTGAAGGACCAAATATCAGATAAAACGAACGTCCTCCTAATCAAGGGACCAAATATCAGATAAAACAAACGCCTTCCTCCTTATTGAAGGACCAAATATCAGATAAAACAAATGTCCTCCTCCTTATTGAAGGATTAAACGAACATTCTCCTCCTTATCAAAGGACCAAATATCAGATAAAACAAATGTCGTCCTTATCGAAGGGCCGAATTTCAGATAAAATGAATGTCCTCCTCCTTCCCGAAGGACCAAATATCAGGTAAAACGAACGTCCTCCTTATCGAAGGACCATTATGAGATAAAACTAATGTTCTCCTCCATATCGAAGGACCGAATATCAGATAAAACGGATGTCCTCCTCCATATCGAAGGACCAAATATCAGATAAAACAAATGTTCTCCTCCATATCGAAGGACCAAATATCAGATAAAACAAATGTTCTCCTCCTTATCGAAGAACTGAATATCAGATAAAATGAATGTTCTCCTCCATATCAAAGGACCGAATATCAGATAAAACGAATGTCCTCCTTATCAAAGGACCAAATATCAGATAAAACGAATATCCTCCTCCTTATTAAAGGACCAAATATCAGTTAAAACTAATGTCCTCTTTATCGAAGGACCAAATATCAGATTAAACGAATGTTCTCCTCCATATCGAAGGACCGAATATCAGATAAAACAAATGTCCTCCTTCATATCGAAGGATCGAATATCAGATAAAACGAATGTCCTCCTCCATATCAAAGGACCAAATATCAGATAAAACAAATGTTCTCCTCCATATCGAAGAACCAAATATCAGATAAAACAAATGTTCTCCTCCATATCGAAGAACCAAATATCAGATAAAACAAATGTTCTCCTCCATATCGAAGAACCAAATATTAAATAAAACGAACGTTCTCCTCCATATCGAAGGACCAAATATCAGATAAAACGAACCTTCTCCTCCATATCGAAGGACCAAATATCAGATAAAACGAACCTTCTCCTCCATATCGAAGGACCAACTATCCAATTACCATCGTCATTCAAACTATCTAGAAAGTTTTAATGGAAGAAATTGTGAACAGAAAACGATAAAAAAGAAAAAGAAAAGTAGAATGTTTTTCAGTAAAATTCAGAGTAACGTTCAGTGGGTTTGGGATAGAAGATTCCGGGACTCTCTTACCTTCCACCGCCGCCGCACACAGAGCCAGGCCAGCCAGCAGACAAAGGAGACTCTGTCTTCTCTCCATTTCCTCGCAGCAATGGGAACTTTCTCCTGTGAGGTGAGCCGAGATCTGCAGCTCAGACAGTTCCCTCCTCACCACTGGCTGGAGGGGGGAGTGCTGGAGAGGGGGTGGGGAGGGCTAAGGTGGTCCCTCATCACCCCCCCCCCCCCCCCCACCAAGTCAGGACTAAAACAGGAGCTCAGGGATGCTGCCAATTCTAGCCCTACAAGAATCTTTTCTCCTAAAGGGCAAGTCCACCCAAAATCAGTTTCACTGAATGAAGTCTGCAGGCCACCCACTGTCCTATGCCTACCTGGGGGTCCTCCGGTGAGATCTCCTCCATGAATCCCAGCCCTAGTCCCACTTACCTCCAAGTTTCACCATAAATTTACCCAAAATGTATTTCAGTTATAGATGGGGGGCAGGAACAGCTTCATACACATTTTTTTGGGGGTGCTATGGTAGTGCATGAGGTACGAGTTGGGGGTGTTAATGCGGCGCACTGCCTACCTACCTACTGCCTCTAGGTGTGGCCAGCAAGTGGCTGTTTCTTTATGGTCTATGGCTTTTCTCCCTTTGTAAACACCAAATAAGAGCCGGGGGTGAACGGAAGGCGGGATTAAAATAAGCCCTGCTGGGGCCAGACATGAGAACCCCCCGGCTTGTGTCAATTTCATCAATAACCCCCCCGCACAGCAAAATAATTTATTCACAGTAGGACACAGAAATGAACCCCTAGCACAGCACAGTAATTAACCAGGGCATGGTTCCATACTTAAGCATAGCACAGTAATTATAGTGATTTAAAGTCTTGTTTTTTTTCCTATAAAAATAACAAACATGTTATACTTACCTGCTCTGTGTAATGGATTTGCACAGAGCAGCCCAGATCCTCCTCTTCTCGGGTCCCTCTTTGGCCCTCCTTGCCCCCCCTCCCTCTTGTTCAGTGCCCCCACAGCAAGCAGCTTGCTATGGGGGCACCAAGTCAAGTCACAGTTCTGTGTCCATTCAGACACTGAGCCTCCTCCTCCCCTGATTGGCTAGCTAACTTTTATTGACAGCAGCGGCAGCCAATGGTGCCGCTGCGGCGTCTCAGCCAATCAGGAGGGAGAATCTCGGACAGCTGAGGCACTTGTGGACTTCGCTGGACAGAGAGGGACCTCAGGTATACATTAGGGACACTGAGGGGGGCTGCTGCACACAGAAGGCTTTTTATCGTAATGCATAGAATGCACCTTCTGCCTTTACAACCACTTTAACCCCCAACATTGCGCAACAATTATCTCCTACAATTACAGAACAATCATCTCCCAACACTGCACAATAATAAACCTGCAGCAGATCACAATTGACCCCCAGCACGGCACAGTAATAAACCCCCAGCACAGGGCAGTAATGAATCCCCAGCACAGTGCAGTAATAAATCCTGAGCACAACACAATAATGAACCAGCAATACACATAATTAACCCCCAACATTGCACAATAATAAACCTCCAGTAGTATAGTGGGTGGTGTACCCTCTGTACAATGGTAGGTGGTGTACCCTCTGTACAATGGTAGGTGGTGTACCCTCTGTACAATGGTAGGTGGTGTACCCCCTGTACAATGGTGGGTGGAGGGCCCCCTGTACAATGGTGAGTGGTGGGCACCCTGTACAATGGTGAGTGGTGGGCACCCTGTACAATGGTGGATGGCGGGTCCCCTGTACAATGGTGGTTGGCGGGCCCCCTGTACAATGGTGGTTGGCGGGTCCCTGTACAATGGTGATCAGTCCTGACCTCTGTGTAGCAATAAAAAGCCAAAAAAAAATGCTGCCCTTCACTTCCTCTATACAATTCTACAAGTGGACTTATAAGTGCAATGCTTTTACAACCACTTTAACCTCCAACATTGCACAACAATTATCCCCCACAATTACAGAACAATTATCTCCCAACACTGCACAATAATAAACCTGCAGCACGTCACAACAATTGACCCCCAGCACGGCACAGTAAAAAACCCCAGCACAGTGCAGTAAAAAATCCCCAGCACAGTGCAGTAATAAATCCCCAGCACAGTGCAGTAATAAATCCCCAGCACAGCACAATAATGAACTAGCAATATACATAATTAACCCCCAACATTGCACAATAATAAACCTCCAGTAGTATAGTGGGTGGTGTACCCTCTGTACAATGGTGGGTGGTGTACCCCCTGTACAATGGTGGGTGGTGGGCACCCTGTACAATGGTGGGTGGTGGGCACCCTGTACAATGGTGGGTGGTGGGCACCCTGGACAATGGTTGTTGGCTGGCCCCCTGTACAATGGTGGTTGGCGGGCCCCCTGTACAATGGTGGTTGGCGGGCCCCCTGTACAATGGTGGTTGGCGGGCCCCCTGTACAATGGTGGTTGGCGGGCCCCCTGTACAATGGTGGTTGGCAGGTCCCTGTACAATGGTGATCAGTCCTGACCTCTGTGTAGCAATAAAAAGCCAAAAAAATGCTGCCCTTCGCTTTCTCTATACAATTCTACAAATGGGCTTAAAGGTGCAATGGTAACACCTCTATAGGAATATCCAGTGCAAACCAACCAATGTGAGAAATATAGCAGAGATGGTGTTACCCGCCCTGCAAAAATATTTTGGTGACCCCCCGCCACATTGCAGCTCTGCAATCTCTCAAATAATAATACTATATTGCTCACATTGGTTGGTTTGCACTGGATATTCCTATACAGGTGTTACCATTGCACCTTTAAGCCCATTTGTAGAATTGTATAGAGGAAAGGAAGGGCAGCGCTGCATTTTTATTGATTGACATTAGATGAGGGATTTTTTTAATTGCATGGTAGTTGTTTTATTTGATTTGTTATTTCCTCTGTATACTGGTAACCAGTGCCCCTGTATACTGGTGCTTTACATACTGAGTGCAGGGTTCAGCAGTACGCTATGCATAGAGTGCGGGGTTCAGGGGTGCCCTATGTACAGAGTGCGGGGTTCAGGGGTGCCCTATGTACAGAGTGCAGGGTTCAGGAGGACGCTACGCGCAGAATGCGGAGTTCAGGAGGATGTTATGCATAGAGGCTGGGGTTCAGGAGGACGCTATGCATAAAGTGTGGGGTTCAGGAGGATTCTATGTACAGAGTGCGGGGTTCAGGAGTACACTATGTACAGAGTGCGGAGTTCAGGAGGATGCTATGCATAGGGTTCAGGGGTGCCCTATGTACAGAGTGCGGGGTTCAGGAGGACGCTACGTACAGAATGCGGAGTTCAGGAGGATGCTATGCATAGAGGTCAGGGTTCAGGAGGACGCTATGTACAGAATGCGGAGTTCAGGAGAATGCTATGCATAGAGGTCAGGGTTCAGGAGGACGCTATGTATAGAGTGTGGGGTTCAGGAGGACGCTACGTACAGAGTGCGAGGTTCAGGAGGATGCTATGCATAGAATGAGAGGTTCAGGAGGACGCTTTTCAAAGAGTGTGGGGTTCTGGAGGACGCTACGTACAGAGTGCGGGGTTCAAGAGGACACTACGTACAGAGTGCGGGGTTCATGAGGATGCTATGCATAGAGAACGGGGTTCAGGAGGATGCTACATAGAGTGCAGGGTTCAGGGGTGCCCTATGTACAGAGTGTGAGGTTCAGGAGGGCGCTACATACAGAATGCGGGGTTCAGGGGTGCCCTATGTACAGAGTGCGGGGTTCAGAGGATGCTACGCACAGAGTGCGGGGTTCAGAAGGATGCTACGTACAGAGTGCGGGGTTCAGGGGTGCCCTATGTACAGGGTGCGTGCGAGGTTCAGGAGGACGCTACATACAGAATGCAGGGTTCAGGAGGACGCTACGTACAGAGTGCGTGCTTCAGGAGGACGCTACATACAGAGTGCGGGGTTCAGGAGGACGCTAAATACAGAGTGCGTGCTTCAGGAAGACGCTACATACAGAGTGCAGGGTTCAGGAAGACACTACGTACAGAGTGCAGGGTTCAGGAAGACACTACGTACAGAGTGCAGGGTTCAGGAGGACACTACATACAGGATGCCGAGTTCAGGAGGATGCTATGCATAGAGGTCGGGGTTCAGGAGAACGATACGCATAGAGTGTGGGGTTCAGGAGGACGCTACGTACAGAGTGCGGGGTTCAGGAGGACACTATTCATAGAGTGCAGGGTTCAGGAGGACGCTATGCATAGACTGCGGGGTTCAGGGGTGCCCTATGTACAGAGTGCGGGATTCAGGAGGACGCTACGTACAGAGTTCAGGTTTTCGGGAGGATGCTTTGTACAGAGTGCGGGTTTTTGGGAGAATGCTACATACAGAGTGTGGGGTTTGAGAGTACGCTATGTACAGAGTGCGGGGTTTGGGAGTACGCTATGTACAGAGTGCGGGGTTTGGGAGTACGCTATGTACAGAGTGCGGGGTTCAGTAGTGTTCTATTGTACATGCAGTGGAGGAGTGAGCGTAGCCACCCTCGGATAGGAAGTCTGATATTGGCAGGATCACCAAGTGAAAATAAAGGGAAAAAAATTGAATGCAGCCGTCACACCTGAGGGCTGGAAATCTGGAACTAGGGCCATTTTGTTTTGGGGTTTATATCCACGTTACCTGCTTGCCGACCCTCAGCACTACATACTGTATACTACAGCATAGAGCCTCATACAGGCACCATAACTTACCTGTACATTGAGGCTTTCTTCTGGGTCCTCTCACACATGTGCACGCACCTGGAAACCCGAGCTGCCATTCGCTGCAGCACAAGCCGCTCTGTGGGTCCCGGCCAATGATCTATGGTTGGCACCCGCTGATTGGCTGAGCAAATGACAGAAGAGAGCTCTGTGTACGTGAACATCACCAAGATCTCTGCAGACAGCGGCCAGGTGCCGATTATTTCTCCCTCAAAGCAAAAACAGATAAAATCCGGTACATCGCTCAGTAAAAGCGCCACGTGATACACAATGTTAAACGCACAATTAACCCCTTCCCAGCCAGTGTCATAAGTACAGTGACAGTGTATAGTATTATCACTCATCACTGTATTAGTTTCTTTGGTGATGTCAGTTCCCCCCCCCAGCGTCAGTCAGTGTCAGATTGCCCGCCGCACTATCACAGTCCTCTTATAAGTCGCTGTTCATCGTCATTACTAGTATAAAAATAAATAAATAAATAAATATAAATTCTAGTATATATCCCATAGTTTGTAGATGCTATAACTTTCACACAAACCAAGCAATATACGCTTATTGGATATGTTTTTTTTAGAAAATATCTTAATTTTTTGAAAATCTTTGGGGTTTTTTCTGGTCACTAACACAGCGAATGAGAAATCCATTCCAAGTGATTGATGAAGGATCGTACAACCATTCTGTTAGTAAATTCAGCCCAATATTAGGTACACCTGTTCAATTGCTTATTAACACAAAAATTGCTAATCAGCCAATCACATGGCAGCAGCTCAGTGCATTTAAGCATCTAGACGTGGTGAAGACAACTTGCTGAAGTTCAAACCGAGCAAAACAAAACTAAAGGCAACACATTTTTTTTTGTTTTGGATAGAGTAGAGAGGGATTAGACCCCTTGTCAGTTTTTATTGCTGTCTGTGTCCCTGTTAGGGAGAGTCATCCTCTCTATTTGTCCTGTTTACCATTATCATTGAAAGTGAAAAAGCAAAAGAAAAAAACCAAACTTTGGGTTGTCCCCAGAAAAGTAATAGAGGGGGATTCTTCCGGTGAGGACGCTAGTTCTGTTGACCTCGGGGGGCCCCAAGAATTTCCTTAATTTGCAGGGATTTCCTTTCACTTCCTGTTTGGCTATGGGACAGGAAGTGAAGGAAAATCTCCCCCCAATGGGACACAGATGGTGGAAAAAAAAGTCTGACAAGGGTTATAACCCTCCCTTACTCTATCCAAAATGAAAAAAAAGTGACTTTGAACGTGGCATGGTTTTTGGTGCCAGATGGGCTGGTCTGAGTATTTCTGGGATTTTCCCGTACAACCATCTCTCTGGTTTACAGAGAATGGTGGGTGTGACGGAAGCGTCCCCCACTCTCCTTGACTGTTTCCATCTGTATACCGCTTCCTCCTGTCTGAACATAGATATTAGATATTATAGCCGCCTATTGCAACCAAGAACTAGGCAGTACTAGTTTAGTTGCTTTTTATATACACACTCAGGTGAGGCTGATCAAATTTTCATATGCAAATGCAACTGTATACAAAAATATAATTAATACTATAACCATTAAGGTAATTAAACTACTAGCTATCTGGACACTCAGAGATCTCATTCCAGGTCAGACTTGCCGGCATCAAGCTCACAAAATACAATACACATTATTACAAGTATAAACCCATCCTCACAGTAGTTTGCGAGCAGACAATAGGTGTGTTAAATAGCACAATTTTACAACGGGTGAAAGACCCATAGGAGGAACACTATACCTACTTACAATAATCACATTATAGCAGGCGACCCCAGACTGGTGGCTTGAGTTGATGACATCACCATCTGCTTTGAGTCCCACACTGTGAAGCAGTCACTATCGGTAGTGAGGCAGCTAGACCCTGGGCCTAGAGTCCCAGAGCTGTGTGTCTTGGGGAGACATGGACTTGAATCCAAAGTAACATTACTCCAAGGGTCCCCCGGGCATACACCTCACAAAGAGTAGCGTTACCTTAACCACTTGCCGACCGCCAACCGCAGGTTGACGGCGACAAGGTGGTTCGTTATCGCAAATCGCCTTCATACGACGGCGGCTGCGATAACGCGCACTGTGAGCGCGCGTGCGCCGCTGGAGGCGCGCCCGCGCACTCACTGTGTTCGGGGAGGGCCAGGGAGCGGGTGCGGCGGCTTCGATTGCCGCCGGCTACCCGCGATGGCCCCTCCGGAGTGAAGGAACGGAGGTCCGTGTAAGTAAACACGGACCTCCGTTCTGTGAAGGGGGAAGGGCTGTGATCACAGCCTTCCTGTATACGGAGGCTGTGACCACTTGCCTTCCCCAGCTAGGGCAGTCCCCCCACAGTAAGAACACGCCCAGGGAACATAGTTAACCCTTAGAGCGCCCCCTGCAGGTTAACCCCTTCATTGCCAATGGCATTTACACAGTAATCAGTGCATTTTTATAGCACTGATCGCTGTATAAATGCCAATGGTCCCAAAAAAGTGTCAAAATGTTCCGACATGTCCACTGAAATATCGCAGTACCGCTAAAAATCGCAGATCGCCGCCATTACTAGTAAAAAATAAAAAAAATAAAAACCCCAAAAATGAATTCTTGTCATCCGTAAACGCGACTACTTTTGCGCAAACCAATCAATAAACGCCGATTGCGATTTTTTTTATCGCAAATATGAGGAAGAATATAAATCAGCCAAAAACGGTGAAAAAAAATGTTTTTTTATATTTTTTTTTTGGATTTGTATTTTAGCAAAAAGTAAGAAATTTGGGTTTTTTTTGCAAAATTGTCGCTCTTTTGTTTATAGCGGCGATCAGAAATGACGCAGAGGTGATCAAATACCACCAAAAGAAAGCTCTGTTTGTGGGAAAAAAGGACGCAAATTTTGTTTGGGTACAACGTCGCACAACCGCGCAATTGTCAGTTAAAGCGACGCAGTGCCGAATCGCAAAAAGGGCTCCGGTCCTAAAGCTGGAAATCCTTCCGGGGCTGAAGTGGTTAAATGCCAGGGCCCATAGTCAGTGGGTAAGAGGCTTGCTCCCAGTCCTCTCCAAAAGCCCCTGTCCTGGCTAGGTCTGTCACAGTGAGAAAAAAAAAAAATATCCAGTGAGTGGCAGTTGTGAGGAGAAAAATGCCCTGTTGATGCCAGAGAGAATGGGCAGACTGGTTCCAGATGATAGAAATGCAACAGTAACTTAAATAACCACTCGTTACACCCAAGGTATGCAGAATACCATCTCTTAACACACAACACATCCAACCTTGAAGCAGATGGCTGGGCTACAGTAGCAGAAGACCACAGCGGGTGCCACTCCTGTCAGCTAAGAACAGGAAACTGAGGTTACAATTGGCACAGGCTGACCAAAATTGGACAATAGAAGATTGGAAAAATGTTGCCTGGTCTGATGAGTCTCGATTTCAGCTGCGACATTCAGATGGTAGGGTCAGAATTTGGCGTAAACAACATGAAAGCATAGATCCATCCTGCCTTGTATTGGTGTGGGGGATATTTTCTTGGCACACTTTGGGCCCCTTAGTATCAACTGAGCATTGTTTAACGCCTTCAGCCCCGGAAGGATTTACCCCCTTCCTTTTTATGATACAGCACTGCGTCGCTTTAACTGACAATTGCAGGGTCATGTGACGTTGTACTTTAACAAAATGAACATCCTTTTTTTCCCACGAATGGAGCTTTCTTTTGGTTGTATTTGATCACGTCTATGGTTTTTATTTTTTGCGCTATAAACAAACAAAGAGGGAATCCAAAAAAAATTAAAAAAAAATGTCTTCCTCAGTTTTGGCCACTATATACAGTATCTCACAAAAGTGAGTACACCCCCTCATATTTTTGTAAATATTTTATTATATCTTTTCATGTGACAACACTGAAGAAATGACACTTTGCTACAATGTAAAGTAGTGAGTGTACAGCTTGTATAACAGTGTAAATTTGCTGTCCCCTCAAAATAACTCAACACACAGCCATTAATGTCTAAACTGCTGGCAAAAAAAGTGAGCACACCTCTAAGTGAAAATGTCCAACCTGGGCCCAATTAGCAATTTTCCCTCCCCGGTGTCATGTGACTTGTTAGTGTTACAAGGTCTCAGGTGTGAATGGGGAGCAGGTGTGATAAATGCGGTGTTATCGCTCTCACTCTCTCATACTGGTCACTGGAAGTTCAACATGGCACTTCATGGCAAAGAACTCTCTGAGGATCTTAAATAAGCTTTGTTGCTCTACATAAAGATGGCCTAGGCTATAAGAAGATTGCCAAGACCGTACAGCGGTTAACAGGACAGGTTCCACTCAGAACAGGAATCACCATGGTTGACCAAAAAAGTTGAGTGCACTTGCTCAGCGTCATATCCAGAGGTTGTCTTTGGGAAATAGAGGGGTGGGGGGGTCAGCCTGTCAGTGCTCAGACCATACGCCACACACTGCATCAAATTGGTCTGTATGGCTGTCATCCCAGAAGGAAGCCTCTTCTAAAGATGATGCACAAGAAAGCCCACAAACAGTTTGCTGAAGACAAGCAGACTAAGGATATGGATTACTGGACCCATGTCGTGTGGTCTGATGAGACCAAGATAAACTTATTTGGTTCAGATGGTGTCAAGCGTGTGTGGCGGCAACCAGGTGAGGAGCACAAAGACAAGTGTGTGTTGCCTACAGTCAAGCATGGTGGTGGGAGTGTCATGGTCTGAGGCTGCATGACTGCTGCCGGCACCGGGGAGCTACAGTTCATTGAAGGAACCATGAATGCCAACATGTACTGTGACATACTGAAGCAGAGCATGATTCCCCTCCCTTCGGAGACTGGGCCTCAGGGCAGTATTCCAACATGATAACGACCCCAAACACACCTCCAAGACGACCACTGCCTTGCTAAAAAAGCAGAGGTGATGGACTGGCCAACCATGTCTCCACACCTAAACCCTATTGAGCATCTGTGGGGCATCCTCAAACAGAAGGTGGAGGAGTGAAAGGCCTCTAACATTCACCAGCTCTGTGATGTCATCATGGAGGAGGGGAAGAGGACTCCACTGGCATCCTGTGAAGCTCTGGTGAACTCCATGCCCAAGAGGGATAAGGCAGTGCTGGAAAATAATGGTGGCCACACAAAATATTGACACTTTGGGCCCAATTTGGACATTTTCACTTAGGGGTGTACTCACTTTTATTGCCAGCAGTTTAGACATTAATGGCTGTGTGTTGAGTTATTTTGAGGGGACAGCAAATTTACACTGTTATACAAGCTGTACACTCACTACTTTACATTGTAGCAAAGTGTCATTTCTTCAGTGTTGTCACATGAAAAGATAGAATAAAATATTTACAAAAATATGAAGGGTGTACTCACTTTTGTGAGATGCTGTATTCTACTACATATTTTTGGTAAAAAAAAAATCGTAAGCGTATATTGATTGGTTTGCGCAAAAGTTATAGTGTCTACAAAATAGGGGATATATTTATGGTATCTTTATTATTTATTTATTTTTTACTAGTAATGGCAGTGATCTGAGATTTTTATCAGGACTGCGATATTGCGGCGGACAGATCGGACATTTTTGACAATTTTTTGGAACCATTTACATTTATACAACGATCAGAGCTATAAACAGCCACTGATTACTGTGTAAATGTCACTGGCAGGGAAGGGGTTAACACTAGGGGACGATCAAGGGGCTAAGTGTTCCCTAGGGAGGTGTTTCTAACTATGGGGGGGGGGGGGAGTGTAGTGACTGGGGGAGGAGAGAGATCGCTGTTCCGGATTACAGCAGATCTCTCTCCACTTACCTGTCAGAATGGAGATCTGGTTTACATGAACATCTCTGGTTCTGTGAGGGGCGATCCTGGGTGGCCGGCGGACATTGCACCCGCCGGCCACGCGCATCGGCTCCAGAGACGTGCAGCGGGTGCATGTGCACGCCTCCTACAGTCTCTTAAAGTGCCGCTGTACAGCTACAGCGAATTGCGCAGGAGAGCCGACCTGCGCCGTCAAACGATGGCAGCTGGTCGGCAATTGGTTAAACCCCACGACCTACCTGAGTATTGTTGCTGACCATGTCCATCCCTTTATGACTGCAGTGTCCCCATCGTCTGATGTCTTCTTCCAGCAGGATAATGCACCATGTCACAAAGCTCAGATCATCTCACCACTGGACAATGAGGTCACTGCACTCCAATGGCCTCCACACTCCCCACATCTCATCCAATAGAGCACCTTTGGGATGTGGTGGAACGGGAGATTGGCATCATGGATGTGCAGCCAACAAATCTGTAGCAACTGAGTGATTCTTTCATGTCACTATGGAGCAAAATCTCTGAGGAACGTTTCCAACACCTTGTTGTATCGATGCCACCAAGAATGAAGGCAAAATGGGGGTCCAACCCGTGACTAGCAAGGTGGACCTAATTCCGCCGCTGCCCGCACTGTGGAGGATCCTCTCTCTCCACAGCCCTGAGTGCCGGACCTGAGGGGGGGAGGGGGGCTGTTAGAGCCGCCGACTCCCATGGCAAGGGGGGCGGGGGGGGGGGCTCTGTACTGACTGCATACTGTCTGTGACACTTGCTCTGTACTAGGAGGGACTCCACTGGGGGACGCCTGTGATGTAAGAAAGGACACTCCCCTGGGGACACCTGTGATGTAAGGAGGAACTCTGCTGGAGACACCTGGGATGTAAGGAGGGACTCTGCTGGAGACACCTGTGATGGAAGGAGGAACTCCCCTGGGGGCACCTGTGATGGAAGGAGGAACTCCCCTGGGGGCACCTGTGATGGAAGGAGGGACTCCGCTGGGGACACCTGTGATGGAAGGAGGAACTCCCCTGGGGTGCACCTGTGATGTAAGGAGCCTCAG
>BLSH010292655.1:165714-187013 GCA_018402905.1 Glandirana rugosa | reverse complement strand
CCCCGTTTTCATGTAAAGGTTAAATCTCCCTTTTACAGTGTTTCGTTTCCTGGCCACACTGATCCGAAACTACCTTCATCGAGTAAGGACGTTGTGTATGTAGTTATTTGTCTCTCTTATTTAACCTGTTTAATGTCTTCAACGGTTATCCTCACTAACTACCCCTCGATTTCTGTTCAAAATAATATTACATAACTATCTTTTACGGAGGTGGGTGGGCGGAGAAAGGTGGGTGAAGGAAGCTGGTTGGAGGAAGGTGGGTGGAGGAAGGTGGGTGGAAGGAGGCAGGTGAAGGGAGGCGGGTGGAGGAAGGTGGGAGGAAGAGGCGGGTGGAGAGAGGTGAGTGGAGGAAGGCTGGTGGAAGGAGGCAAGTGGAGAAAGGTGGGTGGAGCTAGGTGACCCCAGCAGGTACCCGGACAGCAATAAACACCTGACAGCGGTTTCAGCCATTTTCTATCAATACATTATAATAAAACTTGTCTTTAGCTCCCCATCAATCACTCCTATTGGCAACTTCTGTAATTTGTCCAATTTATTCTCTCTGTTTATTGATGTATGTGTTGCAGGAATGAGCTACTTCCATCAAAGCCTAGTCACACCGGTCCTTTGCTTTGTGACATTTTCCCTCTAAATTGGAAATGTACTTTTGCCCCAAAAACTGCTTCCCCTCCCCCCAATATTATGGAGTTTTTTTTGTGTTTTTCTGCAGGCTCCCATTTAAATGTTGAGAACTGAGTGTTGGTGGGGGGGAGACAAATATTTCAGTGCCATGTATGAGGACTGTAGTGGGATGTTTGTAGACGCGGATTGCGGGATTGGATGCGTCTGATGTCTTGTCTATATTGTATGATTGCAAAATGCAATGACTGTCATTGTCCTTATATTGAGGAAGATTTTGGTGTCACAAATATGTCATACATCCAATAAAGAGATGTCCGTTCCGCGGCTGGTTTTTGTCATTAGTGATATTTTATTAAATAACTTTATTAATAACTGAGGAGAATGCTGCACTGCTCCTGAGTTCAGGGGAGAGTTGTCACCTAGGACATGGGGATTCTCCTCTCAACCTGTCATTTCTTTGTACCCAGTATACACCTGTGATCCCAGTCACTGATCTGCTCCTGCTTGAAAGTGGCCCATCAGAAGGTCATACATTGTACTCTATTGTACTCTGCCAGCATGGGGCACGGGAGAACACAATGGTTACTGCTATCAGCTTTAGCCATTGGCATCAATCGCATGCTAGAATTCCGACATGCTGCTTGTACCCAAGTTGATCGATCAACTTGGGTACAATCAGCCTGCCCTTACATGGTTCCAATCTTGGCTGGTCCCTGCTGAACAGGCCGAGATTCCAATCGTCTATGGCAGTCTATGGCAGGGACGTGCAGTCAGGGGAGGCAGGCGAGGCAGAGCCTCACCTGCCATGAATATTAAAAAAAAAAACAAAAAGATTGACCTTGAGGGTCGTAGCTCGGCGAACTGGAGTCACAGAGACCCCAGATTTGGTAGGTAGGTAGCTGAAGTCCTACCCCACCACTGGTATTTGGGGCTTCTATCATCTATGGTTCCGGAGATACAGGAATTCTTTAGGGTTGCCACCTCATCCCTTTAAAACCGAACACACATTAATTACACAGGTTCTGTGGCCGATTAAGGTGGTAATTCAACTCACGTGGTGCCTTATGTGCATTAAATTAGCCTCAGAACCTGTAATTCATATGTGTTCAGGTTTAAAGGGATGAGGTGGCAACCCTAGGATCCTTGTGCAGCCTGTCAGAAGCTACATACAGAGTGGCCAGTTTAAATACAAGCTGTCACACTCTGCAGCAGACTAAGAGGATTAACTCACAGTGCCTCTCCTCACTTCTTGTCAGAGGCACTGAGCTCAATGGACAGCTTGGAGCCTTGCACCAATGCTAAAGCACCATTGGCCCAAGCTGTCCAATAAAAATGCTGCAGTGGAGGCTGTCCCCTCAGTGCAGTGTCATAGAAGGGGACATGTGTCTAAAATACAAATACTCCCTTCCAGCCCAACCCTCTTAACTACAAGGAAATACATGGGTTAATGTGTATAAGATTTACCCATAATCCCATGTTTTTCTCACACAGTTAAGAGGGAGAATGAGAATCTGTTGCTGGTGAAAAGGTACAAGCTAAATCATATATTATTATGCTATACGTTATAAGATAATCATTTATTATTTATCTATTTACTGTGAAATTACTGGTATAAGTTATAACTTCAAACTTCAGTAATTTGTCCATTAAGTCACCTGCTTGAGTACAGTTTTTGAAAATATAGTAAATTAACTTAAAAATAATATAAAAATATTACTTACTTATGGTAATTAACCCCTTGCCACCCAGGCCAATTCTGACACTTCTCTCCTACATGTAAAAATCCTCATTTTTTGCTAGAAATTTACTCAGAACCCTCAAACATTATATTTATTGCAAAAAGTGAAGGGAGTTGGGACTTTAGATGAGGCAATTAACCAATGAGGTATATAGTATGAACATGTTTTATTGACAAAAATAAATACACAGTAACATCAAGAATCATTGGTCAAGTAAACAACCAAGAATATACATGTTCAAGGCATGGCATAAATGTAAAAGTTCATAACTGTACATAGATCTAAAGATGGCAACATCAAAAAATATAGATTAAAACTGATTAAATAGATTGTATAAATTCATATATATACACACACACATATATAACAGTACTGTACAACACATAAAAAAATTGATTGATTAGTACATGATTTAAAAAATGGTTGATATCAATGTAGGTGAGTCATTGAAAAAGAATCCCATAAGGCATATAGCCACATCCTAAATTCCCAACGCGTTTCGTGTATACAACACTTCCTCAGGGGCGGATGCTTGGTACATCTACAAAAAAAATGTAAGGGATGATTGAATTTAATGTTGGGCCAAGCATTATGGGAAAGAAAGCAAAAAATCAATTTGAAAAAAACTCACAAAAGATGGAACGATTGATGTGTGGTGTGCATGAAGCCAGGACGAGGGATGTCGTCTGGCCCGGGAGCTGAGATGGCCATTGACCCGCAACAAAAAGACAGACAGGCATCACTCCACCAGTCCAAGTCAAATGTCTCCATTGAAAGGTGACCAAAGGTGATAGGATACCAGTAGGATCTGTAGTGGAAAAATATGTGGATTGAGTGAAAAAGGGGAGATCCAGAGCCTCCTGAATTGGGGCAAGGGGAGTGTGACAATAGGTGAGGGGTGGGTACCCAGTGAGAACATGCATAATGATGCGGTGAACAGAAAAGTGCATGGCATAGAGTAAAGGAAGGAGGTGGGTGAGAAGAACCCAAATCCACCATGAGAAACTAAGTCACTAAGGAGGATTAGAACAGTGATAGAGGGAAGGGAGAGAAATGAAACAACCAACGGCCCGAGTGTAAAACACAAAAGGGGTACCTTCAATAGGCATAGTTTCTCATGGTGGATTTGGGTTCTTCTCACCCACCTCCTTCCTTTACCCTATGCCATGCACTTTTCTGTTCACCGCATCATTACTGCATGTTCTCACTGGGTACCAACCCCTCACCTATTGTCACACTCCCCTTGCCCCAGCTCAGGAGGCTCTGGATCTCCCCTTTTTCACTCAATCCACATATTTTTCCACTATAGATCCTACCGGTATCCTATCACCTTTGGTCACCTTTCAATGGAGACATTTGACCTGGACTGGTGGAGTGATGCCTGTCTGTCCTTTTGTTGCGGGTCAATGGCCATCTCAGCTCCCAGGCCAGGCGACATCCCTCGTCCTGGCTTCATGCACACCACACATCAATCGTTCCATCTTTTGTGAGTTTTTTTCAAATTGATTTTTTGCTTTCTTTCCCATAATGCTTGGCCCAACATTAAATTCAATCATCCCTTACATGTTTTTTGTAGATGTACCAAGCATCTGCCCCTGAGGAAGTGTTGAATACACGAAACGCGTCGGGAATTTAGGATGTGGCTATATGCCTTATGGGATTCTTTTTCTATGACTCACCTACATTGATATCAACCATTTTTTCAATCATGTACTAATCAATCAATTTTTTTTATGTGTTGTACAGTACTGTTATATATGTGTGTGTGTATATATATGAATTTATACAATCTATTCAATCAATTTTATCTATATTTTTTGATGTTGCCATTTTTAGATCTATGTACAGTTATGAACTTTTACATTTATGCCATGCCTTGAGCATGTATATTCTTGGTTGTTTACTTGACCAATGATTCTTGATGTTACTGTGTATTTATTTTTGTCAATAAAACATGTTCATACTATATACCTCATTGGTTAATTGCCTCTTCTAAAGTCCCAACTCCCTTCATTTTGTGCAATTGAATTAGGGATGGAGGCGCGCCTTCGTACGCACCTCATTTAAAGTCCCAATACCCCCTCTTAATTATATATATTGTTTTAGCAGACACCCTAGGGAATAAACAGTATGCACAGTATTTGCGCAGCAACTTTTCAAACACGTTTTTTTTCTGGAAAGAAACCATTTCATGAATAAAAAAAAAACAGTAAAGTTAGCCCGATTTTTTTGTATAACGTGAAAGATGATGTTACACCGAGTAAATAGATACCTAACATATCATGCTTTAAAATTGCGCACACTTGTGGAATGACACCAAACTTCAGTACTTAAGAATCTCCATAGACAACGCTTTAAAATTTTTTAGAGGTTACATGTTTAGAGTTACAGAGGAGGTCTAGTGTTAGAATTATTGCTCTCGCGCTAACCTTTATGGCGTATATAACCTGTGTGTATCTGGCTCTGATACTAGCCAGTGCCTCACCAGCCACTGACCTCATTGCAGGTCCCTGGTCTATGGCCAGGGTAGACTCCTATCTGATATTTCTGTTCTGTCCTCTGAATGAAATTTAAGCGCCACGCCACTGCTAAGAGGTCCAAATACAACTTTATCCGTAATCAAATCCACAAGTCAGAAGACTGAGGACATACTATTAATGGACAGCATTATGGCTCCATCCCCTGAGGGGTGTCATTAATGGTGTAGTGGTTGAGAGAGGGGCTCTGAGGTCCTCATGTCAGCGCTGCTCTCTGCATCTCTGAGGACCACCCATCATTGGAGAAGAAGAGGGCTGAGTCTCTTGTGGCCTTCCAAAAGATATCAGAAAAAGGTATATTTGAAAAAAAAAAAAAAAAAAACCACTTGGGGCCAAGAGAGGCCTTTGGAGGGGGAGTTGGGGTTGATGGGAATTAAAAAAAAAATAAGTGTGAAGGGTTGCTGGATGGAGGTGGAAGGACTAGGGACATGAGTTGGAGGCTGTAGATGGATGGAGGTGGAAGGACTAGGGACATGAGTTGGAGGCTGTAGATGGATGGAGGTGGGAGGACTAGGGACAGGATTTGGAGGCTGTAGATGGGTGGAGGTGGGATGATTAGGGACAGAAGTTGAAGGCTGTAGATGGGTGAAGGTGGTAGGACTAGGGACAAGAGTCGGAGGCCTTACATGGATGGAGGTGGGAAAACTAGGGACACGTGTTGGGGGCTGTAGATTGGGTGGAGATGGGAGGACTAGGGACAGGAGTCGGAGGCTGTAGACAGTTGGGATACCTCATTTATACACCTCCTTATATTTCATGTCATACCGGCAGCCTCACCAAGCAAACTCACCGCTACCTAAAGCTAAAGCTGATGTTTAGACGTCTCTGCGGTTGTAGATGGGCTCTGCAGTGATTTGTCAGGAACACCACTGTGAGGCTCATTGAGGAATATTAGGAGCGGAAATATCACCGGTGTCCCGGCGGATCTGGTCCTCCATTGGTGTAATGCGGGCTGACAGCTCCACAGGAGGAAGGCCTGTGTTTTCTGCTTGGGGATTCAGTCATTGTGCGTACGCCTCGTCCTCTGCGACTTGACATCTTGATGATAATACAAGTCAGCATTAAAGGCCACAGCAAACAGCGAGACAGACAAAGTTTCTGCTGGGATGACCAAAAGAAGATTTATTCAGTGAATTCACATTTCTGGAAGGTTAGCGCTGACATATTACGCACAGCAGTACAAAGCAGTCCCCCCGGGCCATTCCCTCCATTCATGCTGCAAGGTGCTGATGGACAAATCTCCAGCTGCGGCCCCATCAGCTGTCCATAGACCCAAACATTGCACGCATCTGATTGGATGCTGGCCTTGTTCAGCCAACAATATTCCTTTCATTTTTCAGTTGAGAAAAGTCAGGCGAGAGACAGCCAGCAGGGTCACCCGCTGGGTGAGAATCGTCCACTTCATTAGGAAATTGGCTGCTCGTGTGAGTAGCTTTATGATGGATTGTCCCTCCACACAGCAGATATTTACCTGCCGGTATGTACCTGGATTTGACAGGGGAGCACCTTGAGCAGACCCACCACAAAGGGAGAATGAAAGCAGCTTCTACATATGGGTAGCCGGGTCCTGGTGTAGCGCTTGTGGAAATACCATAGATATACAGTATCTCACAAAAGTGAGTACACCCCTCACATTTTTGTAAATATTTTATTCTATCTTTTCATGTGACAACACTGAAGAAATGACACTTTGCTACAATGCAAAGTAGTGATTGTACAGCTTGTATAACAGTGTAAATTTGCTCAAATTTTTGTTATTTTGTCCCCTCAAAATAACTCAACACATATGCATTAATGTCTAAACCACTGGCAATAAAACTGAGTATACCCCTAAGTGAAAATGTCCTAATTGAGCCCAATTAGCCATTTTCCCTCCCCAGTGTCCAGTGTCATGTGGCTCATTAGTGTTACAAGGTCTCAGGTGTGAACAGGTGTGTTAAATTTGGTGTTGTCACTCTCACTCTCTCATACTGGTCACTGGAAGTTCAACATGGCACCTCATGGCAAAGAACTCTCTGATGATCAAAGAAAAAAAGAATTATTGCTCTACATAAAGATGGCCTAGGCTATAAGAAGATTACCAAGACCCTGAAACTGAGCTGCAAAATGGTGGCCAAGACCATACAGCGGTTTAACGGGACAGGTTCCACTCAGAACAGGCCTCGCCATGGTCGACCAAAGAATTGAGTGCACATGTTCAGAGTCATATTCAGAGGTTGTCTTTGGGAAATAAATGTATGAGTGCTGCCAGCATTGCTGCAGAGGTTGAAGGGGTGGGGGGTCAGCCTGTCAGTGCTCAGACCATACACCGCACACTGCATCAAATTGGTCTGCATGGCTGTCGTCCCAGAAGGATGCCTCCTTTTAAAGATGATGCACAAGAAAGACAAACAGTTTGCTGAGGCCAAGCAGAATAAGGACATGTCCTGTGGTCTGATGAGAACAAGATAAACGTATTTGGTTCAGATGGTGTCAAGCTTGTGTGGCGGCAACTGGGTGAGGAGTACAAAGACAAGTGTGTCTTGCCTACAGTCAAGCATGGTGGTGGGAGTGTCATGGTTTGGGGCTGCATGAGTGCTGCCGGCACTGGGGAGCTACAGTTCATTGAAGGAACCAAGAATGCCAACATGCACTGTGATATACTGAAGCAGAGGATGATCCCCTCCCTTCGGAGACTGGGCCGCAGGGCAGTATTCTTACATAACGACCCCAAACACACCTCCAAGACAACCACTTCCTTGTTAAAGAAGTTGAGGGTAAAGGTGATGGACTGGCCAAGCATGTCTCCAGACCTAAACCCTATTGAGCATCTGTGGGGGATCCTCATGATGTCCTCGTGGAGGAGTGGAAGAGAACTCCAGTGGCAACCTGTGAAGCTCTGGTGAGCTCCATGCCCAAGAGGGTAAAGGCAGTGCTGGAAAATAATGGTGGCCACACAAAATATTGACACTTTGGGCCCAATCTGGACATTTTCACTTAGGGGTGCACTCACTTTTGTTGCCAGTGGTTTAGACATTAATGGCTGTGTGTTGTGTTATTTTGAGGGTACAGCAAATTTACA
This sequence comes from Glandirana rugosa, assembly GCA_018402905.1. Lineage (NCBI taxonomy): Eukaryota > Metazoa > Chordata > Amphibia > Anura > Ranidae > Glandirana > Glandirana rugosa. The sequence goes on along the minus strand of BLSH010292655.1, from coordinate 179,055 downwards.
CTGTTATACAAGCTGTACACTCACTACTTTACATTGTAGCAAAGTGTCATTTCTTCAGTGTTGTCACATGAAAAGATAGAATAAAATATTTACCAAAATGTGAGGGGTGTACTCATTTTTGTGAGATACTGTAGACATAGTCATTGCCGGTATATCTGACATTTCTGATGATTTGTTGAATAATTTGAGGAAAATCAGCTGCCCTAGTGTCATACATTGAAATGTCTGCTGGGGAGCTCCGTGTCTGCAAAGAATGGTCTGATAGGATTTAATCAACCATAATATTATTATTATTTTACATAGTGCCAACAGTTTGCACAGCACTTTACAATATAAAAGGGAGACAGTACAGGTACAATACAATAAAATAAAAGACGGTTAAGAGGGCCCTGCTCATAAGAGCTTACAATCTAAGCCATAGACCAAAATATAAAATGTCATATCATGATTCTGAATAAAATCCCAGCATCCCACAGGAACTCAAATAACCCCATAGACAGTGCCACACAGCACCCCACAAATTCTCTGCCCCCCTCCCCCCAATCCCCTGCTAAATGCAGGTAACACATTTTTTGCAAAGGGGACATAAAGCACATGTACTTGCCTTCCCTAGTCTCCTCTGCCACCCCAATCTGCCACCAGGTTACCCCTCCTTCCCATGGATGTGAGCAAGCTGAAGGTTACACAAGGCTATGCAACAACCCCATGTGACTGCACAGTGTCCTGGGGATGAGCAGCTCAAGCCACAAATACTGCATTCTGGAAAGATGCATGCATGAAATTTGAATTGGAATTCAATATGAATTTGGAAACAAAGATGAAATGTAAGCATATTGCAATGCTTAGATGTGAAAAATTCAGCAGCCGCATTTGAATCAAAAAAAATTAAATTGGATTGAAATTTTGCAAATTCTGTCAGATTTCATAAAATTTGGTTCAATTTGGAAAATTTGAATTGAATTCAAAAACAAATAAATTAAGCTAAAGTAAATGAATTTCGAAAACAAATTTAACTAAACGAAATTAGCTAATTAACGCATTGAAATGAAGCAAAACAAATGTTTTTGTTCTGCACATGTCTGATTGGGGCTCATGCTGCATGCAGGGCTGCTGGTAGATTGGAACTGAGGGGGGATGAGCGGAACGGAAGTACAGCTGGCTTACAGTAAGTTCCTTAAAGCAAGTGAACTTGTTACTGAGCTGATCCGGTATTTATTTTACCGTGGAGTAGAGTTGTGTACCCGGGGTGTAATGAAATGGACACCATAGGTCTGGCCTCACCTGAGAATTAGTCTAATTGTTTATTTGAAGAATTATCACTGAAAAGTATATTAGAGATCATAACATCAAGCGGATTGATAATTAAGACAACAGAGAAATCACAGCTGTCCATGTTTGGCCACAAGCTTCCATCTGTCAGCTTTATTGGATCAGAGCAAGCATACGTCTAAGTCGCAGCGCAATCCAGGCTCCCCCTTTGTTTTCCAAATAGTGACCTTTCTTTTCCCATTCGCATAGCTATTCATACAACGTTCAAAGTTACATGTACAGTAACTAGGGATGGTGGGGCAACACACTCAATAGGGGTATGAAGGATGCTGAGGAATGAGTCCAGGGGACAGGTAGGCACTTTTAGCTCAGGACAAGTCACATTGGCACACAAGGCGCTCCACTGTAAGAGAAGAATAGGCATTGATACTGATCTGATAATGTTTCTTTATAAATTTTCAAATCTAAAAGAATATCCACAGATTCCCCTGATATGTCTAACATCACATTAGAGGATGATGGACAAGGTACAGTCTGGGGGTTAGAAAATGTACACCGGTACTGAAATATTAAGCAGCTCTCTGGTCACGCTAAATATTGGGCAACATGTAGGAAGGTGCAGACTGCTTCCACCACTGTAGGTGGCGCTCGACCAGAGCAGTTGAAGAGTAAGTCAGGAGAAACCTGGTATCTCTATGATTTCCTGGTCTTCGGACGGAGCGTTCCAGTTTGCTATGCTGCATCCAGGTGATCCCTGGCGACCATCTTGGGTAAGCAGAGTCTCTTTAAGTCCCTGTACCAAGGTTTTGGTGTGAATTCTGCAAAGGGGATAGGAGCAGGAAAGAGCATTTGTCTTACAGGGATAGGGACAGGTTAGGTACACACCTTTTTCTGAAACCTCCCCATTGGGATCAGACCGGCCAGGCCACATTGTGTCCTCTGAGAAAGACACTGTCAGTGCATCTGAATCTACTGTGTTCTCAAGTTAAACTGTGAGTGTTTCCCTGGTGCGGTGCTCTCCCACTGGGAATTGGGTCCTTTCCCTTAATATAAGTTCTTGTTTCTGCAACCAAACTCTGTGTAATTACTTCCCGCACCACGCTGCACCTACTCACACTTGGTGGCAGTCGACAGGATATGTCCCTTTCAGAATGCAGAATGAGGCGTGGGTCCCAGCATGACTTCACTATGATCGACCTTAGCTCTAATACCGAAGTCCCATGGTTCTAACATTCCCCTGGCTGAGTGGGAAGAGAGACTAGAGAGCCTGTACCAGGTCCGGGCCCAGTTGATAGTGGCGCTGGCTATTAACGCCCTAGAGGATGAAGCCCGCCGAGCGGTGATCGTGCTGCCAGAGGAAGAGCGGGCCACCTTAGAACTGAATGTGTCACACCTTGAGGACCTGTTTTGAGAAAAGCTATCAGTCTCACAGCTAAGACAAAGATTCTTTGTCAGGAAACAGCAGGAGGATGAGCTTCTCACTAATTATGCGTTAACCATGCAGAACCTCTGGAGGTGCCAGGAAAAGAGGGATGTGTATTGCTTTGCCTCCATTACGTCATCGGAGCACATGCTAAAGGGCCAGTTCATAGCTGGCATGAAGGTTGGCCCAGTCTGGACAGCCCCGCAAGAGAGAGTAGGGACGCAACCTGCCATTTCCTCCCATAACACTGTGGTGGATTCAGTTACAAGGAGCAGAAGAAGACGAAAGCAACAGCGGCAATGACCAAAATGTATGATCCTATATACCTGAAGGACACCTTGGCACCTTCGTCCCTGTCAGTCCTACAAACAGCACCAAGGTAGCTGGCTTAGGATGTGGCCTCCTTGAAACAGGAAATGTCCTCTTTTAAACAAGACTCTCCCCAACCTCATCCAGGTGAGAATCCATTGCGTGGAGCCGCTATGGACATTTCACAAAACACTGTGGGCAGTCTGAAATTAAAATCGTCATCAGTCCGTCATTAAACTAGCAGCTCCTGGGGCTGTGGGACAGCCCCCAGGACCGTCAATTCAAAGTCCCAGCAAGGCAGAGGCCATGGTTGCACAGAGTGCAGTCGTATCAGCTGAGGGGATAGGAATAGTGGCATTGCCTGTTGTGTTGGGCATGAACGTTCTGAAAGACTTGGATTTGTCTCACCTGTTGGCCAAGTACGAACATTATGGCCGGGGGGCCCAGGGCTTCGGCCTGCGGGCATTATGGCTCAGAGTTCTCCAGGCCTATGAGACCCAGCATAGAACAGCCAAGAAACAACTGGTGCAAGTAGCGGTGGTCCGCATGCCCCACCCAAGTAAAACGTACTCCCGGTGCACCTATAAGAGGTGGTCTGGTCGCTTCCCGTCAGGGTCCACAAGAAGCTACAGGGTACAGTATTATGGTCAAGCCCCCTAAGGAGCCGAGGGAGTGGCTGGTGGGCCATACGCTGTCTAAAGTCTACTGAGGAAGTCTTGGTGCAGCTTATCAATCTGGGGACAACACCCGTAGCACTGCCCAGACATGCTACATTGGTGGATCTGTATATGGCGTCTTTCCACTGCATCGCCGATACCCAACCCATTGTAGAAGTAGTTTGTGCCCCTCTACAGGCAGCCATGGTGTCTTGGGATAAGGCCTAATGCAAATTACTACTGGAATAGCTGGATATCATCATCTTCTCCAAGACATTCGAAGACCACGTTAAAGATTTGGACCAGTGTTTTCACGACCAGCACAATGCGGATTAAAATTCAAGCCCAGCAAGTGCCACTTGATGAGGCAAAAGATCCAGTATTTGGGTCACAATTTCAAGGCCAGAGGGGAGTCCCCGGACCCAGCCAAGGTTCGAGCAGTCCAGGACTGGCACCCCCAAAGGCTGTCACCAAGCTGCGCTCCTTCCTGGGGTTAGTGGGGTACTATTACCGTTTCATCCTGAAGTTTGCCTAGATAGTTGCCCTGCTGACACAACTACTGAATGGGCACAGCATTCAGAAGAGGAGTGGACCCTCACCATTCATACAGACCCAGTAACATGACCCACAACAGCAGCCCTTTAAGGCGCTAAAACAGAAACTGACCTCTGCGCCAATACTGGCCTATGCGGACTACACGATGCCCTTCCAGGTGTACATGGACGGAAACCTCCAGGAGCTGGGGGCCGTCCTGGCTCAGGTGCAGGATGGCCAGGAGACGGTGAATAATTATGCCAGCCGCAGTTTATGACCTACAGAAAAGAACCCCGATAACTACAGCTCTTTAAAACTCGAGTTTCTCACCCTGGTCTGGACTGTCACTAAGAAATTGCAGAAGTACCCCACCGGAGCGGGCATGGAAGTCTTCACCAATAACAATCTCCTGGCCTACCTGGACATGGCCAAGTTGGGAGCGCTAGAACAAAGGTGGGCTGCATGCTTGGCATAGTTTAAGCTCAAAATCCACTAGGGAAGCTCAATGGGTATGCCAACATGCTGTTCCGGTTTCCAGTGGAGTGCCCTGGGAAGGATATGGATTCTATCTGGGAGGACATAGAGGTTGACCTTGTTTCATTTCTACCAGCTACCTCATGCCCCAGACCCCCAGTTAAAGGCTGCCAAACTCTATGGTTGAGAGGAATGGTTGCTGATTCAGCAAAAGGACCCAAACTTGATGCAGGTAGTCAATACCAGCCTACCTCCTGGGAGTGCCAGAAGTTGTCCTCTGTTATTCAGGCAATCAGCTGGAGACACGGGAAATGGTACTCTAGCGTCAGGTGCTCCTCCCTAATGAACAGTGGGGTATCCTTCAAATTATGGTCCCCTAGTCGCATATTTTACAAATCTGTCAGGTGCTCTATACAGCGCATGGCCATTTTGGGACAAATCAGACTGACTCACTGATTCAGAGATACTTTTTTGCCCCTGCTTATCAGACAAAGCTTGTCGGGAAAGGCTCCCCTTGAAAGAGCAACGCCCATGCCAGTTGTTGTGCAGAGTATTGATATAATGTGCTGGAAGCTTGTTGTATACAGCAAACGGCTTTATCATTCAGGGAGGAATATCAGAAGATATCTTACAGCATCAGAAACATGAACAGGCACTTGATAACAAATGAGTACACTGAGCAGAGGACAGATACCATTTCCTCTTATTGCATTACAATAGATTTTCCATGCACATACACTATAACACTGCAGTGCCATCTACTGGTATAGATAGGTATAATGCATATATACTGTATATAGTTCACAGTACACAGTACATTACATGCTGTTGATTTTTCCAACACCCCTTCTCAACAGCATGTGCCCTAAGGTTGCCACCTCATCCCTTTAAACCCGAACACATATGAATTACACAGGTTCTGAGGCTAATTTAATGCAGATAAGGCACCAAGTGAGTTTAATGAGCACCTTAATCAGCCACAGAACCTGTGTAATTCACATGTGTTCAGTTTTAAAGGGATGAGGTGGCAACCCTAATGTGTCCCATCAAATCATATTCAGCTTCTTCTGGAAATAACTATGACATTCCTTCAACAAAGGCCTGGTGAGTGCATCAGTAGTCATCTCCTCTGATGGGCAGCATTGAATGTATACAACACCCTGCTCTCGATTGTCCCACGGTAGGTGATACTTGACATCAACATGCTAGGTCCTAGGATTGACCTTTCTCATTGTGTAAGCTTCATACAGCCCTGGTTGTCTTCAAAAATGGGAATTGGTTTCCACATGTCTATCCCAATGTCCACAAAAAGCCTATGAATCCATATCACTTCTGGACATGCGTGTGCTGCTGCAATGAACTCTGCCTCAGCTGAAGACAGAAGGACAGTTGTCTGCCTTCGACTAGACCAACTCATGGTTCCTTCCCCATACTGGAAGATAAATCCACTTGTAGATTTGCTGTCTGTGCAGTCCCCGGCCCAGTCAGCATCCATATATCTGACCAGTTTTGGATCCAATGTTGCTGGTAACCGTAACGTCATGTGAATTGTTCCTTTGAGATACTGCATCACTCTTTTTATTGCGTTCCGGTCATGCTGACAGGGAGCTGAAACTTTCCTGCATATTATACCCCCCTCTGCAGCTATGTCTGGTTTTGTCACAGTGGCAACATATAGCAGCTTACCAATTGCTTTGTGATAAGTGCAGGGCTGGACTGGGAATAAAAACCAGCCCTGGAAAAAATTTCACAACAGCCTCATAGCATTATTATACCAGCCCAACCGCATAACGTCATTATTTTCTTGTTCATAAAAGGGAAAACCATGCATTTTAACCACTTACCAACCGGGCCACTTTTTTACATTTGGTGGTCACAAGCTAAAAACATTTTTTTTGCTAGAAAATTACTTAGAACCCCCAAACATTATATATATATTTTTTTCAAACACCCTAGAGAATAAAATGGCGATTGTTGCAATACTTTTTGCCACACGGTATTTGCGCAGCGGTCTTTCAAGCGCGATTTTTTTCGGTTACCAGGATAGAGGTGCAGAGGAGGTCTTTTGCTAGAATTATTGCTCACACTCTGGCAATCACAACGATACCTCACATGTGTGGTTTGAACACCGTTTTCTTATGTGGGCGCGACTTACGTATGCGTTTTCTTTGCTGCGCGAGCTCGCGGGGACGGTGGCGCTTTACATTTTTTTTTTTATTTATTTATTTATTTTTAGCACTGTTCCTTTAAAAAAAAAATCCCTCCTTTTCACTTCACAGTATTCAGATTGCCAAAAAGGCGATTCTGAATACTGTCATTTTTTTAAAATTGGCGCCGTTAGCCGCCGAGTAAACCAGAAGTGACGTTGCTTCCGGAATTTGCCGAAGGAGACCCGATCGGAGCCGATTACGGCTTCTGTCAGGTCTCCTTCCAGCCGGCGGACGCGCCGGATCGTCGATCCGGTCTCCCGATGGGACGGGAGGCCGGAGAACAGCGGCGGAAGGCAGCGGGAGGGGGGGATGTCCCCTCCCGCCCCCTGGGATAACGAGCCAGATTGGCCGTTACCCCTGGATAGCCGACCGCCAGCTCTAAAAAATGATACCGGGATATAGCCTGTAGCTGCAGGCTATGTCCCAGTAAAGCCGCTCAAACCAGCCGCCGCCTATTTACGGCGCTGTTCGGGAAGTGGTTAAAGCACACGTGAAGAGTGTATTATATATAGATAAGACAGATATGAAAGCACATAGGGCTTTATATACAAGAGCAAATTCTGGTTAAAAGTGGAGCAATTCAAGGGGGACCCCATGAATGTGGGGGGGCACTCTGGTGACCAGAGACCACCTTCCGCAGAAAGAAAACGGTAAGGTAAGTGGGTGGGGCTACTGATCTAAGGGGGAAACCTTTATATCAGTGCTCCCTTACATTAATGTATTCACATCCCCCTTACATTAGTGACCCCCCCCCCCTCAGACTGGCCTGGCAGCGCTGTCACTGACCTCCTCTCAGGTGCACCATGCAGGGCTCAGTCAGTCGGTTACAGCTTGGTAGCTCTGGTTTTATCCTAAAGTCTCCTGTCCATGGTCCACACATGTCTGACTTCTCCCGTGACCCCCATCCCCGCATCACTCCCACTCTTGACTCCTCTTCAGACTCCCCCCCTCAGAGACTGCAGACATGATAAAAGACAAGAGATGGTCAGAGGCTGCAGATATGGTACAGGAGATGGTCAGAGACTGCAGACATAATGCAGGAGAATGGTCAGAGATTGTGGACATGATACATGACATGGTGAGAGGTTGAAGACATGGTACAAGAGATGGTCAGAGACTGTGGACATGATACAGGAGATGGTCGCAGGCTGAAGACATGGTACCAGAGATGGTCAGAGACTGTGGACATGATACAGAAGATGGTCAGAGATTGCAGACATGATACAAGGGGTGGTCAGAGACTGCAGACATAGTACAGGAGATGATCAGAGACTGCAGACATGGTACAGGAGATGGTCAGATACTGCAGCCATGGTCCAGGAGATGATCAAGGATTGCGGACATGATACAGGAGATGGTTAGAGGCTGAAGACACGGTACAAGAGATGGTCAGAGACTGTGGACATATTACAGGAGATGATCAGAGACTGCAGACATGGTACAGGAGATGATCAGAGACTGCGGACATGATACAAGAGAATGAATCTGGCATATGCCTCATGGCTGCCAAGGGAACACAGGGGGTTGTCGGAAGCTACCTCACCCTTAACGATCCAAGCTCTCAAAGTCTGGGACCAGATCAATAGTTCATACTCTTTGGCCCCTCGTGTCCTCACTGGCCCCACTTGGGGGCTTCTGTTGGTTCCTCCTGGGGAGCAGATTGTCTTCTTCGGGAAATGGGCCGACGATACAAACATTTGCTGTGGTAAATTCCTGGAGAATGGTAGACTTTCTATGCTCGAGACCCTTAGGGCTCGTCATGGTAGACTTCTGATGACATTAGTCATTTTTTTACAAAACAGCACCGTTTCCATCAGAGACATTTCCTTACTTACACCATTTGCATCCTTCTTTATTGATGATGAACCCATTCCCCATATGGTCTCTGAGTTATATCAACTGCTGGGTTCAGCTACGTCTGAACACTAAACCTATTTGTATCAGAGAATGGGAAAGGGATGTAGGGATGGTGTTTCACAAGACACAGCTGGCCCACATGTATCAGCTTACTCACTCTAGCTCCATTGGGTCCACAATTCAAGAAACTAACTACAAGATATTGTCACGCTGGTATCCGGTACATCCTGTACTGTCTCGGATCTATCCCACCATTTCTGACCATTGCTAGAGAGGCTGTGGCCAATGTGGCACGTTGCTGCACTTGTGGTGGGAGTGCCCAATGGTCAGACCCTTCTGGGAACACATTAAATCACAGGTAAAGGAGATACTGGACCTGGACATTCCTTTTTCTCCATTGCACTTCCTTTTCCATATCCAGCCAATGCCAGTCAGTGGCTATAAAAAAAAAGTGCTTTACCACATCTTTTGAATGCTGCCAGATGCCTGCTCCCAGTTTATTAGAAGCGGGCCCATGTTCCCAGCCATGAGGATTGGATTTGGAAGGTGCAGGAGATTAGGGAAGCAGAAGAATGTGGCAACTTGCAGAGGTACAAGAGAACGTTTTAACTGCATTTGGGCACTGTGGATGGAGAATGCCTCTGATTCAGGGCATGTTCCATCTAGCCTGGACACTGCACTATTAGAATTAGCTGAACCGTCACATAAAGGACGCTTCGGACAGCACGACAAACCTGACTAGACATATCTTCCAGCCTCGGAAGGGCCATTCTTTTGCTTATTTACTTTTTGCGGCAATGATCATTGGTGTGAGCATTCATCAACACTTTACTAGTGGAAGTGGGGGTACATGCCTGAAGGGGAGGGCTCTCCCCCCACACTCCCCCTCTGCCCCCCCCCTTCTTCTTACCCCCTTTATCTTAGTCTGGTGTTTCTGGTTCAAACATGTTTATTCTAATTGCAAAACTTGGTGGCACTACCCCATCATCTTATTATGAGACACACTCCCCCGAGTGCCGGACCCCTCTCCTCCTGTTGATTGAGGAGACGGGGTCCACGCATGAATATTGCTCTGTTTCCAGGCCCTTCAGTAGGCCTGTAGCCAGCGGAGGTTTGATGGAGGCATTTTGTGCCCCCTCCTCCGTTATGGGTCTGCGGGACGGATTTACGATTGACCTGTTTATTTAGACAGGCCTATTTATCGAGGAGTTTATATGGGTCCACCGGATACAGCCTATATCAATCTTGGTTGGATTATATGCCAATTTATAGTCTGTCCCCTTACTGGAAATGTTTGTCACATGATGGCGCACCAGTCTGTTATTCTGCTCTTATCATCTGGTTCTTATTTCTCTAAAATGTCCACATAAGCAATTGTTGTCATTACTCTTCTATTATGTCATAAATAAAGAATTACAAACAAAAGCTTTTGTAGCTTGAATTTCCACAGCTGGTAATTGGCATTGTTCAATTTTGCAATTGTAAACTTCACATCTGAACCGCTTGCCATCTTTGCATACAGTACAGTTGCAGAGTTCTCTTTCCAGTGCCTGGGTGCTGCTTTGTGCCTGGGACCCATAACCTGTTGTGCAGAGTATTGATATAATGCGCTGGAAGCTTGTTGTATACAGCAAACAGCTTTATCTGTCATGGATGCATAACAAAACATATCTTACAGCATCAGAAACATGAACAGGAACTTAATAACAAATTAGTACACTGAACAGAGGACAGATAACATTTCCTTTTATTGCGTTACATTCAATTTTCCATGCACTTAACTCTATAACACCGCAGTGACATCTGCAGTGACTGGTAGAATGGTAGACTTTCTATGCTCGAGACCCTTGGGACTCGTCATGGTAGACTTCTGATGACATTAGTCATTTTTTTTACAAAACAGTACCGTTTCCATCAGAGACATTTCCTTACTTACACCATTTGCATCCCTATTTATTGATGATGAACCCATTCCCCATATGGTCTCTGAGTTATATCAACTGCTGGGTTCAGCTACGTCTAACACTAAACCTATTTATATCAGAGAATGGGAAAGGGATCTAGAGATGGTGTTTCACAACAATGGCAGCAGATACAAAGGGCCAACCAGCTTGTTTTGGACAAACACAGGGAAATGGCACCTGACTGCACTGGAGGAGCAGGTGTTGGTGAAAAATACAAAGAGCACCAGGGGCAGCAAGCTGGAGCCCAAGTGAGAGTGTAGCTTGTATCAGGTGATGGGGCAGCCTTTCCCCCCCTAACCCCGTCTACGACTTGGTCTTCGAGGGGCACAACCCCATGAAGAGGCGATTTCACTGTAACATGCTGAGCTCCTGTGTGCTAAATGATGATTGCTCCAGAAAGCTTGCTGACCAGGACGTGTTCAACTCCATAGATATTCCACCGATGCTTGAGGCCCCCACTGAAAGGTTCCTGCCTCCCCTCGTGCTTGATCCTCCAGCCCCCACCAACTCAGAGACTGACAGTTCTGGTGCCGGAAGTCCTGGAGACCCGGCAACTCTACCAAGTACAGCAGACTGCACTGACATGTCTGAGGATACAAACTTGGACCCAGGTGAAGGAAAGTTGAAGGACATATGTGCCCCCCTGTGGCCCATGAGTCATTATGTGAAAATGAACCCTTGCCAAATTACTTGGCTAAAAGCCAAGAGAATCATTGCACTCTGTGCTGCAACCGCGGGTAACTTCCTGCAAAATATTCTGACTATGTTGTTTGAGCATGGTTATATTGTTATGCTTTAACCCTGTTCATGTTGCATGTTATTGTTGTTTCTTACTATGTTACAATGCCAGGGAAAGCATCTGTCAAGGGGGGAAGTGTAGGCAGCTGCAGCCTGCTTCCCGCAATGTAGGTGGCGCTCGACCGGGGCAGTACTGCGGTTGGAGAGTCAGTCAGGGGAAACCTAGTTCATCTCTAATTTCCTGGTTCCCAGAGGCAATGTTCTGGTTGGCTACGCTGTATTTAGGTGACCCCTGGTGGCCATCTTGGGTCAGCGGAGTCTTTTTAAGTACCCTCCCCCAGGTTTTGGCATGCATTCTGTGAAGTGGTTAGGAGAGGGGGAAAAAGATTAGCGTCCAGGAGAAGTTCAGGTTAGGGACATGCCATCCTACTGAAGCCTCCCCATTGGGACCAGCCCAGCCAGGCCAATTCTGTCCTCATTCTGGGTTCTCAAGTTACACAGGAGTATAAGTGTTTCCCTGGCGCGGTGCTCTCCCACTGGGCTGTCTTAGAATAATTTATTTCAGTAATTCAATTCAAAAAGTGAAAAACTTTTACATTTTATATAGTGATACACACAGAGTGATATATTTCATGTGTTTCTTTCTTCTAATTTTGATGATTATGGCTTACAGCAAGTGACAACTAGGGATGAGCAGAACACCCCCCGGTTCGGTTCGCACCAGAACATGCGAACAGACAAAAAGTTCAGGGCTAAAGTCGGAACACCATTAAAGTCTATGGGATGCGAACATAAAAAAATCAAAAGTGCTCATTTTAAAGGCAATGTTATTGCCCTAAAAAGTGTATGGGGACCCGGGTCCTACCCTAGGGGACATGTATCAATAAAAAAAAGTTTTTTTCAGGAGCAGTGATTTTAATAATGCTTAAACTGAAAAAAAAATGTGTTTAAATATTGTGCCTGGGGGTAGTTCTTAGTCTGTGTGTAAAAGGGCGCATCTCTGAGGTGTAGAACATAGCCAGAGCAAAATGATATTTCCATAGGAAAAATAGTCATTTAAAACCGTGGCTGTATTGTATTGCTGGTTCCCGGCAATATACAAAAACTCGCTGGAAAAAAGTCCCCCCCCCCCCTTAGTCCAAACCAGACTTTAAAAAAAATTGACGTGGGGGTCCCCCTAAAATCCAAACCAGACCCTTACCCGAGCATGCAGCCCTGGCCGGTTAGGATTGGGGGGACGAGCGAGCGCCCCCCCCCTCCTGAACCGTACCAGGCTACACGCCCTCAACATGGGGAGTATGGGTGCTTTGGGGAGGCGGGCTCTGCCCCCCACCTCAAAGCACCTTGTCCCCATGTTGATGGGGACAAGAGCCTCTTCCCACAAGCCTGGCCGGTGCTTGTGGGGGTCTGCGGGCAGGGGGGCTTATTGGAATCTGGAAGCCCCCTTTAATAAGGGGGCCCCCAGATCCCAGCCCCCCCTTATGTGAATAGGTTTGGGGTACATTGTACCCCTACCTATTCACCAAAATAGGAGTGTAGTGTAAAAAAAAACAAGAGGCAGTTTTTGACAAGTCCTTTATTTTGTAAAATAGCACTTTTCTTCTTTCTTCCTCCATCTTCTCCTGGCCCGGTCCTTCTTCTGGTCTTCTGCTTCTTATTTTAGTCTTCTTGCTTCCTCTCTTTGTCTTCAATCTTCATCTTCTTTCTTCTTTCACCGACTCCTCTCTCTCTGCTGCTGCAGCCCGGCCCCTGCGCGTCTTGCAGAATGGGCGGTCTTCACGGTGACGCAAATGGGTGACCCACTCCCTTTGACATCACATGACGTCAGAAGGGTCCGGGTTCACTCAGTTATGTCACTGGATGGCACCGCCCCTTCTTATAAAAGTACTGTCATCGTGAAGACTGCC